>NW_006495314.1:41181-74593 GCF_000471905.2 Amborella trichopoda | reverse complement strand
AGAGAGAGAGAGAGAGAGGAGAGAGAGAGAGAGAGAGAGAGAGAGAGAGAGAGAGAGAGAGAGTGAGAACGAGAGAAAGAGAGAGAGAGAGAGAGAGAGAGAGCGAGAGAGAAATTCAGACACAGAGAGGGAGAGAACAGTTCCATAAAAATTACAGTGCAATGGAGAGAAAAAAGTACTGCGAAGAGCAGAGCAGTGAAGTAGTTGCTTTGTGTGAGAGAGAGAGAGACAGAGGGAGAAAATGGGTGCGAAAAAGAGAGAGAAAGATCCAGATAGAAATTCAGAGTGAGAGAGAGGACATGGGTAAGACAGAGAGAGAAAAAGGGCCAGAGATAGAGAATTTGAGTAAAAAATGGGGAAAGAGAAAATGGGTATGAGAGACAGAAATGGGATAAAGAGAGAAAGAGTTGGGAAACGGTACCTGAATTCTTAAGAACATGAAGAGCAACAACACGATCACCTGGTTCTGCAACTTTGACGAGAGCCCAAGTGAGCAATTCTCTGCTATGTGAATCCAACTTCACCCCAACAACCACAGTTTGCCCCACTCCCTTCTTTTCTGCAGTCATCCTTCATAAACCCACCACACGAACCAGTAGAGAGAGAAAGAGAAGAGAGAGAAACAAGAAAAAAAATGGAGGTCCTGGTGATAAAGCGGGGTTGTCCTCCCGTAAAGAAGCCAGCCTACGACTCACGTGATGGTTCCATTAAATAGAGCGCGCCTGCACCACCTAATGCACACATATCATAACCGTCTTCTACAAAAAGCAACACCCTCTCTCTAAAACCTCTCTCTACCAAACTGGAAACTAAAACTCAGTCTTCCTGTTCCAGTGGTGGCGCCCCTTCATGATCACGGCTTGTAGAGTACAAAGGCAATAGCAGTGAGACGGTACAAAAAGCAGCCTACAGTACCTTTCACTCAATGCACATGGAGAGAGAGTTTTAGAGAGGGAAAAAGAGTAAAGGAGAGAGGCGGCTGGAGAGACGATGAGGAGAGAGAAAGAGGCTGGGTCGTGAGGGTGGAGAGAGAAAGTGATGGGTCGTGAGTTGAAACAGTGCTTGGACAAACAGGAGGTCCTTAGAGAGAGAGAGGCTTCAACAAGGAAAAAACACAGGAGAGAGAGGCTTCAACAAGAAAAAACAGAGGAGAGAGAGTTGTATAAATCTAGAGAGAGAAAATGAAAACGGGTATCAGGCACAAAAGGTGGAGAGAGAGAGAGTAAAAGGGGTGGCTAACACGTACCTACTCCCACCATTTTGTCACTTGGACATACTCTCTCTCCTCTCATACATTTTCTCTCTCATCACCTCTCTCTTTCTCACTCCTCTCCGACACTTTCTCTCTCATCACCTCTCTCTTTCTCACTCCTCGCAGACACTTTCTCTCTCATCCTCTCTCTTTCTCTCTCATTGCAACCGGGGACCGCCGCGCCGCATGGCCAAGCGTTGTACAATCGCAATCCCACGGCTCTCCGCAAAAGCAATGGCCCCCCTTTTTTCGCTCCCCATTTTACCTCTTGATAATTAATTAATTAATTAATAATTGATAACCAAGCCATTGATTATTCCATGCACTCAAATGCAGTTCCTTTTATTTGCATTTTTTTTAGGACCTGGTTTCCACGAGTCCTTGTAGAAACGAGGCGCTTCTCAAAAATCAATTTTTGAGATGGAATTTTGGACAATTTTAAGGTCATGCAAAATAAATAAATAAATTTTTAAATTAGAAATAATAATTTTAGTTTTGAGATAGACCCCTATTTGTATCCAGCTTTAAGATAGATGCTCCGTACCTCTTGACGGCATATGTTAAAATACGATCCAGCGAAACAATTTTTTTTTTTTTATTCATTTCTATTGCTATCAATGTGAGATTTTTGTGCCTAATATTTACGTATTTAATCTCTCTCTTAACTGACGTTAGATTTCGTTGACTATTATTCTTTTTTATAATTGATTACCCAATTGTTATCATTTGCTCTTTTAAAAGCAAAATTCTTCTTGGCTAATTTATCATTACTTTGGGTATATACTTATATTAAATTTATTAGATCCGGATCAGGGTGACGTTTATCTAAATACAACAAAAATTATTGTCATCATCGGAAATTCTTATTGTAATGGTTTGAAACTCTATTTTTATTCTTAATTACAAAATTTAAAGTTTTGGAATTGGTGCATATCTCTATCAACACTCACAAATAAATTATTTAGATAATATACAACAAGAGCACTAATTCTCAAGGTCAAGATGATCAATTTGAAGGTTCTCCAACTCCAGAGCAATCGACTCCGAAACATATTTTTCAACAAGTTCTAGAGATGCAACCTTGGTTTTTTAATAAAGCAATAGCCATATATAATTATTTTCCTTTCATAATATTACCTCATATTAATCTCATATGCTTTTTTTTTTTGTTATATTTTCATAGAAAAAGAGCGAACATAAAGAAATTGAATTTAATACCTTGAGTACCATATAGCTACAATTTTCATGATCCTAGGATATGAATTTTAGTTCCCTCTTTATGGCAGTTTCTCATTAATATGGATGTCATGTGTACATGTTGTGTGGAAATTTATTGAATCTTTGGCTCTTGCTTTCACTAGCCTACAACCGCACATGGGAGACCTAGCCTACAAATATGATATCCTACTTCAACGAAGGATAATCTACTGCAAACCCTTTTTGGTAGTGCCACATGCCTAAAGCTAAGGACTTTGGACATGTTCAGGGTCATAAACTGCCTAGCCCTTACTCAGTCAACACACACTCCCACTGAAATGTATATTCCATTGTAAATATCAATTTACAAGCTCTCAAGGTATCTAAAGAACATAAAAACCCAATGGCAGCTTCTATAAGGCCTAGGCCTAATGAAAAATAGTAAGAGCTTCACTTCAAAACTCCATTCGAAAATCACTTGGGGCATGGAAAATACTTACAATGTCTCTAAAATCTATTTTCACCACCCATAGATATTATAGACCATTAAACACCTAAAAACAAATCGTCTAGATGATGTGTCACACTATATTCAGGGCCTGAAGTACTATTTTTTTTTCACAACGATAATAATCAAGGTCGAATTGGAGATTTTCGAACACCGAAACTACAATTGAATGAGTTTTGATCTGAGACTTTACTTTCTGCCATAAAACCTAGGCCTCATTTTAACCTTTTCCAAAAACTGAAAAGCCAATGCAGTACCATCTTATGTCACCTTGTAAGAAGGTGCACATGGTTTAATTTTCTACTAGTATTTTATATTGTGGGATGGTGAAAAAACTATGTTGCATGCGTGCATTAAATTAACAAAAACCAAAATATGATTATTTAATGAGAGGCGGGATTCTTGCTGAAAACCTTGGGGGTGTGCTCGTTTTTTGACCTCTCAATTGTATTTATCGACTTGTTAAATGCATTTCCAAACGGGTACGTTTCAAAAACATTTTGTAGGCACGTGCTCCCATGTTACACGGTTTCCTATTGGTGTATTGTGGCCCAAGGGACGGTGCCCCTCAGCCCATGAGTCACCCATTGCTCCTAGAATCAATACCCAAGGTAATGAAAAATTATAAATACTAGTGATTTTTAAAAACGCATCTGTGAACATGATTGGGAACCCAAAAAACCGGTTTGGATCAGTGAATCGACAGTCGGGATTGTCATTTTACTTTATAGAAAAAATAGTGAAACAGCAAAAAACATGTGAAAAAATAGTGAAATGGCTAAAAACCGATCCAAATCAATGAATCAGCAGTCCGAATATCCATTTATTATAAACAATAGTTGTTTTACTGTGCAGAACTGTCGGTTCCCTTACAGACTCGACCATTTTTCTATATATAAGTAGAATTGGAACAGGGTGACCGATTATCGGACTCGATGATTTTGTGCTGACTCGGATTTTTTTAAATCTTTGATGAATACCCCCCATGACCTTAGGTACTTCTCAATATTTTATTTACCACATCACTAATCCGAATACTTTTACTTTTATGTCTACCTCTCAAAAGTAAAAAAATAACTTTTTACGATGAAAATATTCCCATATTATTAAGGTAATTATTATATCTAAAAACTTATAATTCAAAATTTTAGAGACCTAAATTATCTCAATTTTTTTAAAGAGAGAAAATATCGCATTTTAAATTTTAGAGATAAATTATCTCAAATGCCAAGTTCTCTCAAATTTCAAGTTTATAGATAGAGAAAAACTCTCTAAAAATTTGAAAGCCTTGAGATAAAGTGAAGGGATGGGAATGAATGTGGATTATGCATTGGGGACATTTTCGTCCTACAAAGTATGATCAAGGGGTGTCTATAATTTTCCCCATATTAAATACTTGGAAAGTTGTCATTCATCGAGTCAATTTTTTTAACAAAAGTCATAAGGGGATAAAAAATTATCAATTTGGTTGGTGTATCCTATGTAAGATTCCCGTGCATACTTAGGGTTCCATCAAAAGAAATATTGGCATTCTAAACAAATTGAGGAGCTACATGTGGGAAATGTAAATTTGAAAATGAATTGGATGTTTTAACATAGAAGTAGCAATTGGCTAGGTGCGACCCACCAACTTGATGAGTTGACTTGATATGGGTTTAGGTTTGGACCCAAATATTGGACAATGTTTTTATTGAGATTATGCAGTAGATGTTGCATGAAGCGCCATCTGCCTCATCACTAGCAGAAACTCATTGGGCTCATTCGGTTATTTCCAAGGGCCAAGAGAGCTGTTGTATGGTCTATTTTTCTAGAACATCAAAGACTACATGTCCAAATGACTTAGGTTGGGTTATGTTTGGCTCCATTTTAAACCTTGTCAGGAATTTTATATTCCAACCCGTTACTTGTATTTTTCTTGTGTTGTTTGGCTTTGAACATTGGATGTCCAAAGTGCTCATTCCAAAAAAAAAAAAAACAAATTGTTAGATATTATACACCTGAACTAGATTTCCTCTGAATAAAAAAAATAGTTTGGATATTTGCATGGGTGATATGAAAAAACAAACAAAAAAAACAAAACAAAAAAAAAGGCTTGAACATTGTATATATTAAACCTTTGTAAATATCAAAATAATTATGAACTTATCCATGAGTGCCAAAAAAAAAAAAATTTAGTCGGTTCTAAATATGGGGAGAGTTATTGCCGGGGTTTGAACCGAGTCATCCGACAATGACCCCTCAAAAGTTCGCTGTTGACACCAAATTACTACTACCAAAGCGATAAACAAAATGAGCTCTCTCTCCACAACTAAACAGGCTACCACACAAAAAAAAAAAAGTTTCTTTAGTTTATATAGAGCCGAGGCTCTAAACAATCAAATTAGAGCTTAACTCAATAATTTAATTAAAATAAGTTGTTTTGATACCCCAATATCCTCAAGTTTATTGCCTCGGCATCAAGATTCATGGACATGAGAAAAAAATGGATTTCAAGTTTTGGAAATAGTGCATCTTGTAACATGCTTTTGGACAGTCAGTTTTCAAGATTTTCAAGTTTTCATAGATTTGTTCAATCTGTACTATTTTTTAAGCTTTAAATTTTATAATTAAAAATTATAATATATCTTAAGATTATCACAAAGATTTCCAATATTGAAACCACATTCCTCGACACTATTTGAAGGTGCGTTTTACTTTGATTGTTTAGAGCCCCGTCTCTATACAAACCACACCCTCTTTTTTTAGTATTTGTTTTGATTCCAAAATCATATTCAACAAAAAAAAAAACAAGTGCTTTGTGCGGGCCCTCATATATGCATTTGGGTCCCCGACACATCACACATCCATCCCAAGGATGCATGTGGAAAAGTTTTAGTCCTCATAAAAACAAAATCAATGGACTAATTTTATTCTTCAAAAATGGTCATTTTCAATTTTATTTTTTTATATACTAATACTCCCCATGTTAAAGATTGTGTATTCCAAAAAATTAAGTTCCAAATTCATCTAAAAAATTCACTATGGAGAGAGGGCGCATATCTATATACGAGTGGGCCGACTCGTAAAAACCGTGTGAGCAGTACATAATAAGTAAATATGATCAATTGGGATTTTTTTAAGGTGCCCTCATTATACTATATAAGTACGTTGTACTTCTAACTTTTGTTTGGAGATATAGTTTTGGTGTTAAAAATCTTATGATGGCTTAAAAAACTATTTTTATCCTAGTTATGAAATTTAAATTTTGAAAAATAGTACAGATTGAGCATATTTATAAACGCATTAAAATCTTGAAAATAGACAGTTCAAATAAGTTGTTACAATATGCATTGTTTTTAAAACTTGAAATTATTTTTTCTTTATTTCCGTACATCCCCAAGTTGAGATGATCAATTGGAGGGTTTTCCAATGTCAAACCCTCTCTTCTATATAATTTTTGAGTTGCACCTTAGTTTAATAGGATAAAATTAACACCTTACATAAACTCTTTTTTTATGGTTAAATATTTTTAGGTTGTGGTCTTCATAAGTTTGCAACATTAAACGATCAAAGTAAAGCACACCTTCAAACTTTGTCATAAGTTGTAATTTTGGTGTCAAAATTTTTAGGATGACCACATAATTTATTTTGATCTCTAATTATAAAATTTTAAACTCTAGAAAATAGTTTAAATCAAGCAAAGCTGTAAAAATGTGAAAATATTAAAAATGGATAGTCCAAATAATGAGTTGCAAGATATATTATTTTTAGAACCTGAAAATTTTTATTTTTTATTTTCATATCCATCCATACATATTGACATCGAGATAATATTATATCAACAAAAATGGGTGGGTTAACTTGGATCTGCTCGAGTTGCTTAGATTTGCCCGCTGGGCAATCTACCTGAATTGGATCAGTCCGGGTACTCGGCCTAGTCCAAGACCAGGTATTGTATTGGAGTCATGGTTCCTACGTCGATACGATCAAGTACTTGAGTCCTGGTTTCTACGTTGGTATGATCAATTTGATGGTTTTCCAATATCAAAATAGCTTATTTCAATGGATTCTTAAAGTGCAGTATAAAGTCTCAATGTTATGTAAATATTTATCTTCTCATAAATAAATACAACGCAAATGTAATCTTCCCGCCACCTGCTCCATGCCTTTGCGCTTTTAATTTATTCGCTTTTGTTTCCCGCCACTGAGAGATATTAAATTACACGGAATTCATAGTGGAGTGATGATAAACACAAGGAATTAAGAAACAATATTTAATGGTAATGACGTAAAACAGTTGTTTGTGTTAGCGTAAGCGTGGTCCATTACTTCTTGTTTGGGGGAGGCGGCTTTCAACCTGCTTTTTGCTTCAACTGCTGACGTCTTCGTCATTCATCTTTATTAAGTAGGGACCTATCTCTCCAACATTTAATTTAGTGTTTTAAACATCGAACTGTCGATTGATTTTTTAGTCAAGTATTTAAAAACTCAACTTAACTCATTCTGCTAGCTTAAAAGATAAAAAAAACAAAGTATATACAAAATTAAAATTTATAAATGAAATTTAGGAACCTTAATCAAGAGGTTTACAATAAAAAATATTTAATGCAATGTTTGTGTCTATTTGGTTGAGTCTCGAGCCGGGAATAAATTCGGATGAGCTATTGCCTTTTCTTAGATCGACTAGGATGGTTTCAAGCTGAACTGTTGATTTTTGGAAAAACCAATACCACTTGTCAGATATAAAGAATTAGGAAATGTATACAATAAATCTGTTTATTTTTTATACAAGAAGTCACAATTATCGTTGATCGTTAAATTTGAAATGAGGTGATTGAGGATGTGTCATTATTTAGACAAAAAGTCCAAAATCAAATTTTATGAATATTGTAACACATTTTTTATCTATTGAATTTCACATTTAATGGCTAAAAATGGTTGTGATTTCCTTATGTTAAAAATAAATAGTTACATAGTATACAATCCCATTATAAGAAGATGTGCAAATACCTTCTCTCTATAGGCCAATGTAGAAATGCCCCTTTTCTTTAGTCCCCAACAATTCAAGAATGCTAGAGCCCGCTCGGGAGAGAATCTCTAGTTTGAATAACTTTAGAATGACTCGGTCACTTCATATTTAGATCTCTTAATTCTTTATAAAGTATTGTTCTCTAATGGTACAAGAAGAGAGTGAAGACCTTAAATTTTCTCTCAACCCGTAAAAGAGGTACGTTCTCTTGATAGGTTAGAATTTATGCAAAACTTTTTATAGATCTCGAAGTCCATAAATAGTTGAAAAAAAGTCTAATAATGATGTCGAAACACTACACTCTAAGGAATATAATGGTGTCCTAAAAAAACCTACATCCTTTTAATGCCCACATCGCTAGAGAGTTATATAGGTGACAAAAGTCAGATCATGAATTGTCATTGACAATGAAAAGAAATCAAAATCAAGGTTTCAAGCTGACTTTTTGGGTTAAATTTTGAGCCCTAATTTTGCAAGCCAAAATTTCCAAACAAAAGGTAATAAAATTTGAAATGTAACATATTCAAATCGTTTTGTTTCATTCATTTACTAGGGCGACTAAGCGGGCCTTTACACAGAACACTTTATTTTCCTGATTTTCATTAATTTATACTTAAAGGCTTTCTTTATTGAGGGTATATATTTTCGAGCCTCATGAAATAATAAAATTCCACTATAGTCCTCGAAAAATCTCACCAATTTACCATTCAAGGCGTGCCACGTGTGGACACAGAAGCCCGGCGAAAAGGGCGTAGCACTCCACGTGCAACGGGCACGTGTTATACGGTAGTGGTGGGCGGTCACCCCACGTTAGGGGCAGTTTGGTTACGAGCATATTTTATTATTATTTTGTGGGCTCCACCACCGACAGCGGCGGTGGCGAGGCCGAGCGGGCCATGGGCATGAGCCACCCCTATTCCCGACCAAGACTACATGGTCCGTTCGTGATGGGTCTCTAACAATTTCGGTGAACTTTCGGGGATTCAGAATTGATACTTTGCGGTCGAGGAGTGCTGAAAAATTGGGTCAAAGAAATTCGAGTCCTCTAATGCAGGCCTTGAAAAAGTAGGGGTTGAGCTACTAAATGTGACCTTAGTCAGGGCACGGCTAGGCTGGGCCCGCTCTGGCCATTTTTTTATTTTTTAAAATTTTTATATAGTGGGTTTTACTTGGGTCAAGTCCTCTTTGGCCTGATCTGGATCAAGCTGGCCCTAAACCGGCCCTTAAGTTAATAGAGTTGGGCTAGGGCCAGGGGTCACCCGGCAATTCTACATGGAGAGGGAGTTGGGAACTCGAGAAAATGAAAAAGGGTATAGGTAGAGAGGTTTAATTAAACCGCGAGGTTTTATTTATGTTTCCTTGCTTCATAATTTGGCACAAACGTTTTACTGTCGTGTTGTAAAGATGTTATATGCATTTTTTCAATTAATAATAATGAAAGAGCGATTTAAGTATGGACCTTAAAAAATTTTCTAAAATATAAAATGTTTTATTTATAGGTGGAAATTATAAAGACGATTGGTCAACCTATCTTTTTATTTTTTTCAAAATTGTTATTTGGTCTGAGGATATTTTTTGACCGAATTTTTTTTTTATCCAGTTTCCTCCTTAGTAGAGCACTACCCTAAATTTTGGGGCACTAGCTTACTAATGAAAAAAAAAAAAAATGAAAAAAATGAAAATTCAAACGGAAATTCTATCTTTAGATTAAGGGGCAATTTTGAAAAAAAAACAAAAAAGAAAAAAAGGTTGACCAACATTCTTTGAAATTTATGCATATAAATAGAGCATTTTGTATTTTGCAAAAAAATTTAAGCTTATTACGTGAATCACTCATGAAAACAGGCAGAGGGCCCCCTGATTTACAAAAGAAAAAAAGAAAAAAAAAGGCTTAATTACTTTGGAAGTATATAATTAAGAAAGTGATGGTTAGTTATTTAGGAAGGTGAGGAGGGTAACTAGTCAGTCAATCAGGGTGATAAATTACTTAGGAAGGAGGATATATAGTTAGCTAAGAGAGACAATTTGAAGCAGTGTAGATAACGAAAGATAGGAAGTTCGGTATTAGTTACCAGAGAGAGAAGAGTGGGTGTAGAGAGAGAGAGAGAGAACCGCCATGAATGAACGTCTGAGCTCCATGGGGCCTGGAAAAAGGTGCATCAGATTTGATATTGAATGAAGAACATAAAAAAAAAAAAAGGAGAAGTCCTTTTAGATGTTAGGTCCCCCTTATTCATTACTCACGCCCACCCTTTACTTTCTTTCTCACCTCCCTAATGAAAGACTCCTAACTGAACAAACATGATATATTTTGGTGCCATTTCGCTTTCTATCTTGGGTATGAAAACGATACCTAAATTCTCTCTCTTCCCATACTCTTTTGGGAGATGCACACAAATATTAATTGTGTGACACAAATAATGGGATAGTTCTGGTGGCTTGTTCATTCTTTCTTAATGCAAATAAAAATAAAAATCCTTTGCATGTCAAAGTACTAAAAAATATCCCCTCTCTCTCTCTCTCTCTCAATTTTATAAATGGATTGTGTGGGAAACAAGCACTTTTGTCTTTGGAGAACCACTTTGATTTTCTGATCAACTTTATAAACATAAGGAAATATTTTGGGTGTGATTTGTATAGGGATTGCATATTGCAAGACTATTTGTTTTTGGTATAAGGAGGTCATAATTATTTATAACTAGATAATTTAAATGTGTTAAAAAGTTTTTTTTAAAAATTACCTTGAAATTTTAGCGTGGTCAATGAAACAAACATAGCCCCCTAATTTTACATCCAATGTTCACGACTCATTGTATACTTTTCCATTTGGATAAGATGGCAATCTTGTAGAAATAAAATTGTGATATTTTAACACTATCTATTTTAGTTGAATGTTGTGGATTTGACGATTTTTTTTTAAATAATGCCAAAAAATTGTACATCTTTTAAGATACGAAATCCATACCACTCAAATAAAATGTAGTGTGTAAATTATTGCAGCCTTGCTTCCACAAAAGGTTGCAACCTTATATAAACTTTTTCTAAATATTTTTAATAATTGAAAATGTACTTGTATTGACCTATTGAGGATTCCCTTCAATTTAATATTTGTGTGTGAGCTTTCAAGCCAAATGAAGAGTTAAGAGGAACAATTCATCATCAAAAGTCTTAACGAGAGATCTTCAGTGAACAATTTATCACCAAAAGCGTTTTTGTTGACTCGTCTTCAATTTCATCTCAAGAGCAGCTCATCAATGAGAGCCGGTTTGATTAAAAGCCAAAATCAAAGTTTAATGAAAAATCGGTCAAAACTATATTTGATTAGCAATAGATATTCGAGCCAATTCGTTTCGCTTAGACAGGATAAATAAAATTGGCCAAAATTTTTAAATTTTTAATTTTTTTTATTTTTAAATAAAAATATTTATGTTTTATTTTTTTAAAGTCCACTCCAACCGTTTCACCAATAGTCGCTATGGCTCCAATTTGAAGGTCTGATTGAAAATAGGTGCTCATGCATCTATTGTAACGGTAAATACGATGACATGCTAAAAACAAACAACGGTTCCCCCAAAGGAAGACTGTATCACAAAATTTATTTGTATATTGTGCCTTTCTAATGGGGTCATAATTAGAGTTGGACAAAAATAACATTTTAACAACTTAGACAACGTTTTCGTACGGTTTATTGACCCCATCAAGCATAAACTTTTAAATAATAAAGACAGTAATCCATGGATTTACTTACATAAACTTGTAAAAATAATAAAGATAACAACCCATGATTCCATGGAGTTAATTACATGAACTACGGGTGCCCATTTAAGGATTCATGACCTTAAAAGTGGACTAATGCTCAATCTAGGCCAAGAAACTTCAGTACTCCTAGTCCTAGCTACTTAGTCCTTAAGAGCAGGTTATGTTCGCATGAAATATTTCTTGAGAAATATTTTCACATGAAAAAATTATTTTATGTGGCTAAGTGTGAGACTCTTTTCACACCAATTAGCTTACAATTGGTGTGAAAGATATATTGGGATCAACTGATGTGAAAATGTTCTCACACCTAACTACAAGAGGATATTATTTCACATGTGGGAAATAATTTTCACGTGAAATAAACATGCCGTAGAGTGCAATTTGGTGTTTGATATAACTACGCTCAAAGGACAAAAAAGATTTTTCTCATATCTATAATACACTTTTGACAGCTAAAAAAGATTGTGATATTTTTATAAAAAAAATAAACAATTTTATAATATGCAATCCCATTTCTAAAATTATTGGGCACCTATACATAGGATTAATTCTTAAAATAAACCTAACTCAAGAGAAAATTTGGGCAAAACCCAAGTACTAGGGTGAATCAGAGGGACAATCTCATTAGTCAACTCTTTGAACTCTATGAATGAACCAAACTCTTTATGGTGCACCATTTTGGTCAAGTACACACCAGTGCTATTGCAATGTTGTAAGCTTTGACTCTTTGACATAAAAGTTTTATCCAATTCCCCATGCTCTCCCAAAAAGAGGTAGCAATTAAACTAGAGATGAAATGTTCTATTGAGAATCATGTTCTCTTGGGGCGGTTAGCTACTGCATTCTCTGTTGAAGAGGCTTTGTCAGGTTGGAGGGGTGTTTCCACTATGTAATTTATACATAAAAAATGGACCAACAATATATTCCAATAGAGTTGAATAGAAGGTGGTGACCCACATCATTGACTAGCTTCTTAATGTAGCCATCTATATGTGTGTATGTGCATGTGTGCACACTCTTGTCACTTTGTTATCTTTTTTTTCTTGTCCCAGAACTTGTAGATGGTTGTGAGATGATAAATAATGGCTTTGTTTTATATATTTTTACAACCTTCTCATTGAGTTAAATATTGAAGGTCTAAAAATGGCCTTGTTATTAGGGAAAAGTTTATACAGAGCCTAGGCCCTAAACAATCAAATTAGAGCCTACATAAAAAATTTCACTAGAACATGTTGTTTTGATACCCAAATATCCTCAAATTGATTATCTCGCCATCTAGATGCATGAACTTGAGAAAAAAAATGGATTTCAAGTTTTAAAAATAATGCATCTTGTAAAGCATTTTTGGACCGTTAACTTTTAAGTTATTCAAGTTTTCATAGATCTGCTTGTTCTACACTATTTTTTAAGCTTTAAATTTTAAAATTAAAGATGAAAAAATATTTTAAAGCTAGTCAAAGATTTCCCATATTGAAACCACATTTCTTGACACTATTTGAAGGTGGGCTCTAATTTGATTGTTTAGAGCCTCGGCTCTATAAAACCGCACCATTTTTATTATATATATTGTACAAATATCCATGATCACATGAGGAATTGGACAAGAGGGCATAACTTTGCGATAGGAATTAAATACCCTAGTGGTGGACACTATTTATTATGAGAACGGGCTCTTAGTAGAGATGCTTAGGGTGGAGGGACCTACAACTTGGTCCGAAGTTCCATTCCTATCAAGTCCCCAAGTTAATATTAAAAGGAAAATTGTTTCATGCAGGCTGGGCCATATCTCTACAATATGCGGTCTAGAGGTATAAAGTATCCATCTTAAAGATGGACGCAAATAGGTGGTTCATCTAAAAACAATCATAGCTAACGGTATAAATGTTTTTTAATATAATTATGTTTTTAAAATTTCATTTTTTTTCTTCATATTCATAATCTCCATGTTAAAGATTATATATTCTCTAAAACTTAGGATCAAATTATATTTTAAAAATATATTTATTGTCAAGCCCTCATTTCTACAATATGCGAGCTAACCGCTTATAAACCGTGTCCATATTAAAAATAAGCAAAATATAGTGCTTGGTCCAAATTTTAGGTCGTATTATGTTAAGGTTTGTTTTTTTTGGAGTTTGGGTTGTTCGAAAGCCCAACGTGTTATGGAAGTATAACGAGGATAAAAAATGAGACTCATTAAATAGAAATAGCGTCACAAAAAATAGGACCTCAATATGCTATGATCCAAGTTTTGGACCGAGCGGTATCACATCTTTTCTCCAATATATATGTAAAAAAATTTTGAAAAAAAAAAAAGTGTGCCGGTCCCACGTTGAAAAAAAAAAAAAAAAAAAAAGTTAAAAAATTTCATGCACTAGAGGGAACATACTATTTATTTACTCTCTTAGATAATACTCAATTTAGGAGTAATTTTAGTATCCCAATTTTCGGGATGTAATTGTCAATCCACATATTAAGCTTAAAAAATAAAAATTCAAAATCATACTCTTTATGCACTCAATAAAAATAATATCTCAAGATCAAACTGAGACAGTCCAATTTTTTTTAGGGTCAGATCTAAGTGTTGGAAAACTTAAAAATCCAATTTAATATTGTGAAAATAATAATATCGAAATTATCAGTTAGTTCTTAAATTTTAGATTAAAAAAAGATCCGCCCAATTAGAATTTTTTTGCCCGAGGGCGTAGATGAACAATCTAATCTTGTAGGAGCATTGTGATACAAAAAAAGAAAAGAAAAAATGAGGTTGTCACTTTGCCCTCTGACTAGGGATGGCAACAATGGCAACAGGTCAGATCGGGCTCAGGTCCGAACCACTTGGACCCGAACCAAAATAACTATTATATTAAATATATTAGGAAAAATATCCTCGTACCCCTTATTTTTAATTTTTATATCTCAATATATCCAAATATTCAAAATATATCTCCCAACCCCCTGACTAACTTTACTCACTTTAGCTATTTTTTTAGCTCTAACAAATATAAGAAAGACAAGCTCATTCTAAACCTTTTATCTCTTTATGTGCTATATTCCCCTCAAATTTATCTTTTTCTAACATTCACCCTCTTTGCCTCTCTAATGGACGAGAGAGAGTGAGAGACACGGGGCGAGAGGGAGTGGGAAAATAGGTAGAGAGAGATTTAGGGAAAAATCACGTGATGATAGATAAATGATGGTGTTTAGAAAGGATATGTATTTCTTATATTTGTTTGGGGCAAAAAAATAGGTTTAAAGGGGGATAAAGTTAGCTTAGAGGGTTAAAAGATATAAAACTTAAATTTTTATGACCCAAAATATGTTTTAAAACCTTGGGTCTATTGAGATATAAAACGTAAAAATGAGGGGTATGGAGATATTTTTCCAATTTATTATATTATAACAAAAAATATACAGTTATACTTATTTAAATAATAATTAAATATTATTAATATACTATATATTAAATATTATTTAGATAATAATGCTATTAGGATCGGGTCCACATGGACCCAAATAATGTTTGGGTTTAATAGTTGGACCTAGACCCGACTGGGTTTAATATTTGGACCTAGACCCGACCCACCAGGTCCAATTTTTACACTCATATTATTGGGTCGTGCTCGTGGTCGGGTCCGGGTGCATTGCCACCCTAGCTCTGGCATCAAAATTGGCATTGTTATATATGTTTTTGGGTATTGGATAAGTTGCTAGCTAATGACTCATTGTGGATAACGGGATGTTGAAGAGAGAACCGCAAAAAAGACTAAAAGAAAAATTATGATGGTAACAAAATAATTTAAAACGCACCATACAGAGCATACAACAATTTATATGGTTCTGCTAGAAAGCCTACGTCCATGGTCGAAAACATCGAGAAGGATCTACTACGTGAGAAATGTTGAGTACAAAAAAAAACCACAGAAGACTCCTTAATTTTATGCGGGTCTAATTACAATGAGCAATAACTAAAATCCTAAAGAGTGAACCGTTTCATTCTATTTTTTTTACTCACTGAATAAACTCACTCACATGTCACTTTCTTTGTGACTTCCTTAACAACAAAAAAGAACTCTCTCTCTCTAAAAATCCCCTTTGCCCCCATACTTGAATTGGTTGGAGAAGGAGCCCTTTTATGGGCTCAATTTGTCGTGTCAATTAATGCATTTGCGTGTATGCATGCTTTGGAGCGGCTTTGCTCTCGACGGACTGCGGCTCTTTTTTTTATCATGTGAAAACTTTCAACTGATGCATTGACAGCTTGTGGGGAGTTGGTGAGGGAAAGTCTATTTTTGCTGACATCCCCACATGTACCAAGCCCGCATAACAAATCTCCACCTCTCGACTCATGTGGGTTTTGCTACCATAATGGAAACCTTGTGTTGTCTTCCATAGAGCGTCCGAGGGGCACATCTCAAATACTGCGAACACCAATCAAGTCCAAGCAATGCTTGAACTTGACCACAAGAATGGGCTTAGTCATCATGTATGTTGGATTATCTGTTATAGCAACCTTCTTCACTGTGATGGTTCCCTGAGAAATGATCTCCCGAATGAAGTGAAATCTGACATCAGTATGCTTGGTTCTTTCATGGAACATCTGATCTTTTGTCAGATGTATTGCGCTTTGGCTATCACAATACACAATAGTCTGATCCTGTTGCAAGTCCAGATCACTAACCAAACCTCTTAACCAAATAGCTTCCTTTACTACCTCAGTCGCTGCTATGTATTCTGCTTCTATGGTTGACAAAGCAATTGTAGTCTGTAGGATCGCTTTCCAACTGATGGCACAACCTGAGAGAGTGAAGACATAGCCTGTCAAAAATCTCCTCTTATCCAGATCATCTGCATAATCTGAATCCATGAACCCAATGACACTACCACTAGTGTTGCTATTCCTGTCATACATCAAACCAACATCTACAGTGCCTCTTAAATACCGAAGTATCCATTTCACTGCCTGCCAATGCGCCTTCCCAAGATGCTCCATATATCTGCTAACAACACTGACTACAAGTGAAATATCTGGCCGGGTGCAAACCATAGCATTCATGATGCTCCCAACTGCACTAGCATAAGGAACATGTGACATATGATCCACCTCCTCCTCAGTCTGCAGTGATAAAACTGTTGAAAGCCCAAAATTAGCAGCGAGTGGAGTACTTACAGGCTTAGACATTTGCATCCCAAAGCTCTCAAGTACCTTCTTAATATACTTCTTTTGAGATAAGAACAACTTTCCCACTTTTCTGTCCCTGTGAATTTCCATATTAGCTGCACCCAAATCTTTCATCTCGAATTTATCATCCAGCTGAGCCTTCAACCTATTGATCTCGGACATGCTCTTAGCATCAATAAGCATGTCATCAACTTATAACAATAAATACACAAAAGAACCATCTGAGAGCTTCCTGTGATATACGCAACTATCATAGTCACTCCTAGAGTAACCATGATCGATCATAAAAGTATCGAACCTTTTGTACCACTACCTTGGAGACTACTTCAAGCCATATAAAGATTTTTTCAACTTACATACATGGTATTCCTTTTCCTGAACAGTAAACCCTTCTGGTTGATGCATATAAATCTGCTCCTCAAGCTCACCATGTAGAAATGTTGTTTTAACATCAAGTTGCTGTAACTCTAGGTCGAGCAAAGCAACCATGGCAAGCAACATGTGAATGGAGTTATGCTTCACAACTGGTGAGAACACTTCGTTGAAGTCCACACCTTCTTTCTGGCTATAGCCCTTAGCTACCAAACGTGCATTGTACCTTGCACTTTCAACGCCTGGAGTTCCTTCCTTTTTCTTGAAGACCCATTTGCAACTAATAATCTTCTTCCTCATAAGCAGTTTCACAAGCTTCCAAGTCTGCTTCTTGTGAAGAGACTCGATATCCTCACTCATAGCAATAGTCCACTGTGCAGATTCATCGGTTGTGACAGCTTCGTGAAAACTGAAACGTTCCTGAGCTTCAATAGTCTTTGCCACTGTCAAGGCATATGCAATTAAATCTTCATAGGCATATCTCTGAGGTGGCCTAATCCGTCTCCTCTGTCTCCCAGTAGCTATATTGTACTACTGCTCCTTTGGTGATGTTTCTTGTGTATTAGATTATTTTATTTCTTCCTAAATAGGCTGATATTGAGTGTCCTCCAATATTCTGTCCGGGTCTCACACTCTAGCTCCAATTGCTCACTAACAACATGGTCTTTTCCTACATCCACACACTCCTTTCTTGGGTGAAGCATGACAGATTCATCAAAAGTAACATCCCTACTAATGATAAACTTTGGTGACTTAGGATCAGGGCACCACAATCTATATCCTTTCACCCCTGATGCATATCCAAGAAATATGGATTTCTTTGCCCTAGGTTCTAGCTTTCCCTCATTAACGTGAGCATAAGCAGGACAACCGAATATTCTCAAATTTGAGTAATTAGCAGGAGCACCAGACCATACCTCTTGAGGAGTTTTATACTCAACGACAGTTGATGGAGACCTATTCATCAAATAGCAGGCTACGTTAACTGCTTCAGCCCAAAATCCTTGGATAACCCGGCATGAGAGAGCATATAATGAACCCTCTCCAAAAGAGTTCTATTAATACGTTCTGCAACCCTATTTTGCTGTGGGGTACCTCTCACGGTACGGTGTCTCAGAATGCCTTTATTCTTGCAGAACTCATCAAATGCACCTCCACAGAATTCCAAGCCATTATCAGTTCTAAGTCGCTTGATTTTCTTGCCAGACTGCTTCTCGTTCATGGTCTTGAATTGTTTGCAGGTGATGAACACATCGCTCTTGTGTTTTAAAGTATACACCCAAACTTTCCTTGAATAGTCATCAATGAAAATTAAGAGATATCGAGAACCACCCTTAGAAGGAACACGGGAGGGACCCTAAAGATCCGAATGAAAATAATCCATTGTTCCTTTGGTTATGTGCTTAGTCGTATTGAACTGTACCCTGCACTGTTTTCCAATGACACAGTGCTCACAAAAGTCCAGCTTACCAATTTTCTAACCACTAAGTAAACCTGTTTGCTTAATACTGTCATGCCTCTTTCACTCATATGTCCCTGACGCATATGCCACATACGAGTAGTGTTTGAATCTAAATCCACTAAAGACAATACAGCCGTTGCACCTATAATTGTGATTCCTTGAAGGAAATAGAGGCTATTGACTCTCTTTCCCTTCATTACAATGAGAGCACCTTTAGAGACTTTCATCACTCCACCTTTCGTTGCGTACCGACATCCGTTTGAGTCAAGAGTACCCAAAGATATGAGATTTTTCTTCAGTTCTGGAACATGCTGAACACCTGTAAAAGTCCTGACAATGCCATCGTGCATCTTGATCTGAATCATCCCAACATCAACATTCTTACAGGCCATGTTATTCCCCATTAAGATTGTCCCACCATTGATTGACTCATACGTGACGAACCAATCCCTATTGGGACACATATGATAGGAGCAACTTGAATCAAGAATCCACTCATCGTGTAAATATGCATCGTCGACAATCACTGAGAGGACATTTTCAGCACTAGCAGAGTTTTCTACTACAACTCCAACAACACTAGAGGAGTTGGCCTTTGTTTCCCTCTTGTTTTTTGTCTTTGAGCTTCGAACATTCGTGCTGCATGTGCCCACGCTGCTAACAGTAATAACACTCAAATGTTCTTTGGTCTAGATCTTGATCAGCCTTTAGATCGACCTCTACAGCCATTTCCCTTGTCTGGTGTACCTCTGACAATCAGACCCTTGGCCTGAGGCTCGCTTCCATTCTCAGACACCTTCTTCCTCAACTCCGTAGAGTACAAGGATGCTTTAACATCCTCCATAGAGATGATATCCCTTCCGTAGAGCAAAGTAGTAACAAAATGCTCGTATGAGGGAGGTAGAGAATACAACACAATAAGGGCTTGGTCTTCGTCTTCAATTTTAATATCCATATTTTTCAGATCCATAATAATTTTATTGAACTCATCAATATGGTCTTTAATTGGTGTACCTTAATTGATGTACCTTCTTTCATGTGAAGGGTGTACAACCGTTGTTTCAAATACAGTCGATTCTAGAGAGATTTCGTCATGTACAAACTCTCCAATTTGAGCCATAGTGCAGCAGTAGACTCTTCCTCTGCAACTTCTCGCAGGATCTCGTCAGCCAAGCACAACAAAATGGCATTATGTGGCTTGGCTTCGAGGTCATCCTCGTTGTATTCCGTTATTGTCGCGGGTAGTCTGTCTTTACCCTTCAATACTTTGTGCAAGCCTTGCTGAATCAGCAAAGCACGCATCTTCACACGTCATAAACTGAAATTATTCTGCCCATCAAATTTCTCCACTTCATATTTTGTAGAAGCCATTTAAAGAACCAAGCTTTGATACAAATTTGTTGAAGAGAGGACCTCAAGAAAGACTAAAAGAAATATAATGATGGTCACAAAATAATTTAAAATGCACCACACAGATCACACAACAATTTACGTGGTTCGACTAGAAAGCCTATATCCACGGTCGAAAACAGTGAGAAGGATCCACTACGTGTGAAATGGTGAGTACAAGAAAAAACCACAGAAGACCCCTTAATTTTATGCGGGTCTAATTACAATGGGCAATAACTAAAACCCCAAAGAGTGAACCCTTTCACTCTATTTTTGTTACTCACTCACACGTTACTTTCTTTGTGACTCTCTTAACAACAAAAAAGAACTCTCTCTCTTTAAAAATCCCATATGCCCCCAACACCTGAATTGGTGTGAGAAGGAACCCTTTTATGAGCTCGATTTGCCGCCTCAATTAATGCGTATACATGCTTTGCGGCGGCTTTGCTCTCGTCGGACTGTGGCTTTTTTTCTTGTCGTGTGAAAACTTTCAACTAATGCATTAAATGCATTGATAGCTTGTGGGGAGTTGGTGCGGGGAAAGTCTATTTTTGCTTACACCCCAACACATGTCGGGCCCACATAACACGAGAGTATGCAATAGAAACCTTTTCTTTTTTGTTTTATGTTTCCCATTAGGGCTTCATTTGATCTTCTCTAATTTTATGGAGGTTATTTGCTATTTGGTTGTTATTCATGGACAGTTTGAAGTCATTCGAATGAGGGTTTGATTATATATTTCTTGGTCTATACGATTTTCATTGTTGGATGAGTGGCAAGACAATAAGGGATAGAATTCGGAATGCATACATTCGGGAGAACTTGGGTGATGCTCCAATAGAAGATAAGATGAAATAAAGTAGACATAGGTAGGTTGGCTACGTGTATTGTTGACCAAGTATGACACTTGTTAAGAGGTGCGAGTTAGTTTAAGTGGGAGGCTCAAAAAAGGTAAAAGGTAGGTTCAAAAGAACATGGTTGGAAGTGGTGAGAAAATATATGGGGAGGGTATGCCCTTAATAGAGTAGAATGACATATCATGATTTTTGTAGCTGGCCCCAAATAGTTGGAAAAAAGTTATGATGATGATAATAAGACTCTTAGCATTAGTTTTAATTTTGGATTTTTGTTTGGAAGGGGGGACTCTCAGAGACGCTTATGTGATCTAGTTTATTTGTGAAGCCATTGTTGGAGCTAGTGTTATTAGAAATGGATGGGTCACTGAACCGGAAAAGTGTTCAGCCCAATTCAATTGGTGGCTTGACCTATCATCAAACCGGTTGAACTGATGAAAACTGATCAAAAGCATAAAATATGTCGCAATTCTTCACAAACTACATTACAATTAAGATTTCCTCATAATTAGGTTTGTATTGAACCACATTGATTTGGAATCAAATTGGCGGTCCGTCCAATCAGACCTAATAGTTTGATTGGTTTATGATACCACTCACTGGAACTTGCTCCCCTGCTTTTTCAACTTCTTTTCGCTTATCAAATTCACTTCCTCTTATTATCTTGGTTTTTGTTTGTCATGCTACATCAGGATTTAAGACACACAAGTTAATTTTATTTTGGCGATTTAGGGAAATGTTTAGAAGGCTGGATAGTTAAAATCAACCATTAAAATTGCCAATCAATTTTTTGCACCCTACTGGTTGAAACATAATGGTTTTATACTATTCCATATCAACAACTAATGTTAGAGTTTAACAAAACGGTATCATGTATCCGCTTTCCTATCAGTCCCAAAATCCTTTTAACTAGCAAGTGCAATTTATGCAAATCACATAATCATTTCCTTGTATGAGGTTTAATAGAAAATCAAAAACCTTATTGCCCTCCAAATAGAAAGGAAAAATATCTAAAAAGATATAGATCTACACAGTACACTTATACGGTCGCAAGTTAACAATTTCAACCAGAAAAAAAAAAATGTATAGTACATTGTGTTTTGACACAACAGTTATGACATTGGACTTTCCTTGATATTGCACACGAAGGATCAATGGAAAATGACCATCTTAATTTTCACATATTGACATCAATGGTCGAGTTCAAGACATTGCTCCACAGCGACTGTTGTGATCCAGCCCTCTCAAAGTACTCAACACTTCCTTCCACCACCAAGTCCTCATCATTTGAAGAGCAAATGAAAGGTATGTCACCAAGATCATGAGTTGAGTCATAAAATATCCCACCATATTCATCCCCAATAGCTATAGAAGATGCAGCAACATCAGGGCAGTTCCCACGTTGTCTTTGCCTACAGTCTTCAGTAGGACCTGTGCTCACAGCTTCCTCATTTGCTGAGGCTATCGATGTTTTCTCAACCAATTCTCTAAATACTGAAGATTGCAGTAGTAGGCTTAGAGCTGTAGGGGAAGAAGAAGATTTTCTACAAGTCATGGTAAGACTATTTGGAGATAGAGGAGGTTGGTGGAGAATATCAGGAAGCCACGTTAGACAAGTTGTTTGTCTAAAATCTTCAGCCATAGACTCATTCATGGTCGACAAAGGAGTTGGTGGAATAGAGCTCTCATCTATCTTTGAAGCTACTCTTTCAGGTTGGTTGAGATTGGCCATATTGTTCAGGCCTCCAGGCCTCAACCATCGAATATAAGTGCTAAGATCAAAGTTGGTCACTGCATTTACTCCTCTATACTCAATCGCTGCTATGTCATAAGCTGCTGCGGCTTCCTCTTGAGTGCCTGTGATATAGAATTGAAAGTAATTCCCATTGTTAATTTCATTTAAAATTATCACTTATTTTAGAGAATTTCTCACATATGAATATAGATTTGAGTGTGGAGATGACTACTTACTGTAGGTGCCAAGATAAAGGTACTTGTTTCCAAACACTCTTCCAATTCTAGCCTCCCATCTACCATTGTGATGGTGCCTATAAGAAGCAAAAAAGAAAGACATTCAAATTTATGCCAAATATCAGGCTTTGATAATTATGAACATAAAAAAAAATATTATCTGGAGACATGCCATTATTAAAACACTATAGTTTTAGCGTATGATTCCATCACCTTGTTAACTTAGATTAGCTCCTTTTTCCAACTATGTTTTTTCGCATTGTAAGATTAGTCAAGTAAATAAGAAATCTTCGGGGAGTGAACATTAAATTTTAGTTTCCATGAAGGTTTAACCAAAGAACCATGCCATGCCTGTAAAAAATTGAAAGATAAAAATTGGGAAATATTAAAAAAAAAATAGATTGATTGGAAATGAATTAATACCTTGCAACTCCTCTGTACTTGGATACTCCTCTAGAGAAACCACTGCTCTTTCTGTGAAGATAACAAATAAATACGTATTAATTTTACCTCCCTAGAACTCATCATGGAGAGTATTTGTCTATCTACAATAAAGCATGAAAAGAAATGAATGAGAATTGGGACCATACCTTCTTAGTGAGGCTAGATACTCTTCTCTTGTTACATTTTGCATAATTTGGATTTCTTTCTCATAATCTACTACCTGCAAAAAGATGATTCATATGATTCACATACACTTTCCTGATCATATCTCAATTCAAGGGCCATAAAGTTTAGATAATTCATCACTTACTGGAAAATTTGTGAAAGTGGTAGGTCCCCAGTATTTGAGAGCAGCAAGATCATAGGCTCTTGCAGCCGATTCCTCTTCATCGTACGCTCCTGAATTTCAAAATAAATCATTCATCAGCATAAACATATTATGGAGAGGAGCCAATTAAATTCTCTAAAAGCAAAATATTAGTTTCAATGTAATATAACAAGTACTTACCTAGGTAGACTGTTGCGGTCGTAAGGAACAGCAACAAGATAAACAACAAACACGAAAACAAGAGAAATCATGTCAATATATTTGTTTTTGTGACTGAGAGACATCTCCTTAGAGGGAGGAAAATTGAGGAAGAAAAGGACTTAGGGTTTTAGAGAAAATTTACCTTGTTTTCCCTTTTTCTTTTGAGATGCATTCCATGAGCCTTTGTCCCATAAGTGTGCTTCAAAGCGACCAGTCCATCGATGCCTACATGAAACAATCAACACGTCACGGCTATGGTTTTTGGTGTGTCTCAACACACAAAGTGTACGACACATGCGTTTGATACTTAAAAACTTATGCTTTGTTTTGACATTTCTTCTTGACATCTTACTATATAAGTCCATTAATGTCATCTAAAATCCCTTACCTTTTATCAAAATGATGTTTGTAAGTGCTTTAATGTCATCTAAAATCCCTTCTCCTCTTTTATCAAAATGATGTTTGTAAATACTTTAAGAGTAATGATCCTATGAGACCCTCCCACATCTATACGAGTAAGACCCCAAATGATCACCATCAAATTTGGCATAGATCTCTAAAAAAGCCAAGTCTCACACCCATGTAATAACTTTTTTGGAGATCTATACCAAATTTGATGATAATCTTTTGAAGTCCTACTCACGTGGGTGTGGGAGAGTATCTAAGTGTCATTTCTCGTACTTTAATATCATCTAAAGTCCCTTCATCACCTTTATCTATATGATGTGTGTATACATACTTTAATGTCATCTAAAATCCCTTATTCTCCTTTATCTAAATGATGTCCGAACATAAGGTAAAGGCAAATATCTCGAGGCGTTATAAAGGCGAGTTCTTTATATTTTTTTGACACATGTATCTATGTTCGACACTCACACAATATTGGTATCATTATGACACAGTACAATGGATAAGAGGCTCCGTATCAGTGATCAAAATGATAAGGGTGAAAGAAAGAGCAAACAACAGAGGAGTGTGATGTTCTATTTATTTATTTACTAACCTGCTTACTCCTCTGAACCTAGAGCTCCTCTTAACAGCAGTCGAAGAAGATTGGTCAATTTCCTTAATGCTATCACCATTGTCATCGCTTCGGGTCAGTGGTGCGTGCTCTCTTCTCCTTCTCTTTACACACTTCTTCTCCTGTGTAATCCCCAAGCATCGCTTCTCATGGTTTTCCTCGCTCTTGACCATCATAGCCATCTCCATCCAATCCCTCTCTCTCTCTCTTGAAACCGACTCGATTTGCTTCTTCTTCACTCACTTCAAACCACCTGCAACTGCTGCCTCTACACCAACTATCCACCCTTTTTATAAGGTGGTGTCCTTCATGGAACTCTCTCTCTCTCTCTCTAAAAGTAAGACAAAGTAGACGATAATATCACCACCATCATGACAAAAGTATCAATTGTGCTTAGAGAACTATGCTCCGAGTTCTTACAAAACATGTCAAACAATTTAAGTCTAGAGAGACAAAATGAGACATTCTTTTTATGCATATGGGGCCTTTTAGGTAAAAGCCAGAGTTTAGAGAGAGAAAGTGCTTCCAAAATTTGGGTGGCTGGGTCGAATAGAGATGGATTTGCATCAGACGAAAGTATTTGATTTCTTTTTTCTTTGGAGTTAATAAGAATTGAAGTGAAGAATAAGAAGAGACAGATTGCTCAACTGTTGGGCAGAGGAAGTGGGGTTTTGTCTTAGAGTGAGAAAGTAGCTGGAAACAGGGTTGCTAGACAGGAGAGAGACAAATTTGAAGGTAGTCTAAGAGTTTTGGCCTTGGTTTTGACGCCATGGGGTTTGAAGGAAATGGCTTATGAGTGGTTTGAGAGACAGAGGGAGAGGAGTTTATTCCCTGGACGCAGCCGCAGGGGCGTGGAGACCAAGGAATCAGAATAGTAGTACGATGGATGTGTGCTCGAGGATTAGTGACTTTGGCTGGATTAGAGGGACAGAGAGATCCTGGCCGAACCAGAGAGAGAGAGAGAGAGCATTGTAGGAAAACTTCAACACGGCCAACTGCAGAACCGGTTCAACCGGTAAACATAGAAAATTAATAAAATATAAAAAATATATTTAAAACATAAAAAATTAATGAAGGAAATAGATTTTAAAGAATCAATTTGTGCTCAAAGATATTTTTTGAGATTTTTTAAAAAATATAAAAATAAATATTAATGACCAAAATAATTTTCAATCTTTACCAAAAATGGTGAAAAATATTAAAAAAAACATTTAAAACAAGATCCCTTAATTTTTTGGGATTTTATATAATTTTTTATTTAAAAAAAATACCCAACTGATTCACCAAAAACCAGTTGAAATTGAAACCGACCCATGGCTGGTTCGGATCTAATCGAATCTGACCGAGTAGTTAGGATTTGAACCACTTGATTTTTCCTAGATTGAGAGAGATCCTGACCGACACTGTAGGAAAACATGACTCAGCCCCAAAACCTGGCCTTGCGCAGGTGAAGGCCATGCCAAAAACAATAAAAGTTCTAAAAAATATGGAAAATTTGTTTGATGTGAAATTAAATATGACACATCTAAATGAGGTTAAAAAGTAATTAAAAATGGTTTTTTAAAAAAATCATTTGTGACTGGGGTCTTTTTGAAAGGGTGTGGTTTGTATAGACCCAAGGCTCTAAACAATCAAATTAGAGCCCACCTTCAAATAGTGTCGAGAAATATGGTTTCAATACTGAAAATTTTTGTTATAGCCTTAAATTATATTTTCATCTTTAGTTATAAATTTTAAAGCTTCATAAATTGTGTAGGTTGAGTAGATCTATGAAAACTTAAAAATCTTGAAAATTGACGGTCCAAAAATGCGTCACATGATGCACTATTTCTATAACTTAAAATCCATTTTTTTCTCTTGTTCATGCATCTTGATGTCGAGATGATCAATTTGATAATACTTGGACATCAAAACAACCGCCTCTAGTGAAAATTTTGATGTAGGCTTTGATTGTTTAGAGCCTAGGCTCTATATAAACTTTTCCCTTTTTGAAATAATCTAAACATAAGGGAAAATGTGAAAATAAGTATTGATGGCAAAAATATTTTCCAATCTTTGCGAAAATGACTGAAAAATATAAAAATATAATACAAATAAATTTTTTATTTTTTTATAATTCTTTTGTAAAATTGTTTTATGATCTCGAGCTAGGCCGACAAACGTGGCATACTCGGGTTGGCTCGCCTGAGTAGTCGAACATTAAGAGAGAGAGAGACTCATAGTTCGTGCTTTTTATTGTAAAACAATTTTGAACACGGTTTCTCCGCGGCCAGCCCGCAATTGTAGAAATGCGGGCTTGGCAATAAATATATTTTTTAAATATAATTTGTCCTAATTTTTAGGGAATATATAATTTTTAACATAGAGATCATGAATATGAAAAAAATTGAAAATTAGAAGTAATAATTATATTAAAAAAAACATTTGGATTAGTTGCACTTGGTTTTAGATGGACCACCTATTTGCATGCATCTTTAAGATGGATAGAAATTTTTTTATTTTATCATGTATTAATATCTCATTTTGAGATGGAGATTGGAGAGAGAGAGAGAGAGGGGTACGCTTTTTTTTTTGTGTTGCATTTGAGTTGATTGTAAACCAGGGAAGTTTATGCTAAAATTTCTTTTTTGGAAATAATAATCCAATATTCCAAATTTTTATTTAAAGTCCTACTTTTTATTTTCTTATTTTTTATTTTTCATCTTCCTAGTGCAGATATCAAATGTCTTGAGACATGTTCAATCATTTGATTTCAGAAGTACCAAGAAAAAAATAGGTTTGGACATCTAATGTTTGAAATAGTCCATCACTCAACAAAAAGAGGGGTCGGTTTGGACATCAATGTTAAAAAAACAGGTGATTCGGGAATAAAAAATTCTTTGTGATTTAAACATCGGATGTCTGAACCTGTTCACTCTTTCTTGACTGAAATTCACGTGTTCAGTCATTTGATTTCAAAACCGGCCTACGAAGAAAAAAAACTGATTTAGAGATCCAATGTTTGAAACATTCCTCACTCAACAAAAAGAGGGATCGGTTTGGCCATCAATGTTCGAAAAACAGGTGATTTGGGAATAAAAAAGTCCCAGAGAATTTAAATTTGAATATAAAATAAAAAGTATTTGTAATTTAAAAAATATATTCCATAAATTCCCCTCATAAACTTATTGAATCAGAGAGATAGAAATTGGTTTAATCATGTAACCTAGTAACCGTTTGAGTTCTTTAATAAGTACAGTCCCAGATCTATTTTTCACAGCAATTGTACAAATCTCTGCTTCCTAAAAAGGCAATATCATTTGGCGATTCTTTTTATCTGTGGTGATATGGATTTGGTGGAGAAATGGTCTTTTCTTAGTGCATGTGTGGAATCAACAAAGGACCTAATACTTGCTCCATTAGCAGAATGGGCTTCAATTACAAAAGAGTGTTTTGGTATCTCCAGATCTGACATAATCATAACAACACACGAAACTCTCACTTTTGAGTCTACCAAATATCATGAGAAGATCAGCGCGCATTCCACCAATTCTTGGTAAGGTAAAACTTAAATTTGATGGTGTTACGAAACCTGTAGTTTTTCATTAGGAGTAGTTAGTTAGTTTCCCATTTGAATACGATTTCATATATTTGAATATTTGAGATTCAGAGGGAAGACATATACTTTCATTCTTAGAGGCTCCCCCGGTGCGGTGTGGTGTGCTTAGCAAAAGCAAATGAATCTGAAGCAAGAGCCTTGCTGCAAGGACTTCACTCTCACAATTAAGCATGAACCACTTAAAAATTGTAGAGGATTCCATTGATGTTATAAAATGAGCATTGGAGGTCGATTCCAGTATTTGATCGAACAGAGATCTTTGTTACGGACATCAGATTATCATCTCTCATTGCTATAACGAAAGTAATTCGATCATAGATGCCCTAGCAAACGAAGCTGTATACATCCATTCTTCGATGATCAACATATCATGTTAGTCCAATTTTTCTTTTTGTTGGATGTCATTATAGATAAAAAACATCTATGACCCACTGTACATGTATTTTGTGAATGATGAAAGGAATGCCACAAGTTAACAAAGCCTCTTTGGATGGTGAATTAGGGAGAAAGTTGAGCAAAGAAAGAATGGAGGGAGGGAGAATTTGGAAGGATGAAAGAGAGGGTAATAAATGACTTGGGGGGTTTGAGAGTCTCAAACCCCTCCCTCCCCACCAGCAAAAGTTTGAATTTTTGGCTCATAATTTTTCATATCTACAAAATATCCTCATTTGAGTAACAGACTTCAATTATAAGAAAAGGGCAATAATATAAGTGAGTGCTTCACAACCCTTTCTATGTGTCACATGATTTTCAAGGATGCTAATGGAAGAAAACCTGTGTGTAATTTTGTGTGTGTGTGGGATGGAAGAGAAAAAATATGTTTGCATTAATTGCATCATCTTATAGGAAAGATGGGCTTCCTCTCGAAAAGAGGCATGTGCCTCCACCATAGCAAGGCCATGCTTCAAGAAAGAGAGAACTAAGCTTCCAAGAAATGAAACTAATATTATCGTGCCTCGTGCAGAGAGAGAGTGATTGGTTTTTTATAGAGAAGTGAATTTTATGGGGATTTTGGGTAGTATTTTTTTTTTTTAACGAGAGAAAGTCTGATGCTCTCAAGGCTTTCTTCTTAGACAATGATTTAGCTATGACATAGAGATGGGTTGCCATAAGACTCTCTTCTTAGATAAATAGTTTATCCGTGGAATAGAGATGGGTGATTGAAATATTCTTTTTTAAAAAAAATGATTTAGTTATAGAAAAGAGATCGGTTATGCAAGTGATTTCGGTGAGGAGAACGGGTCTAAAAGGGTTTATCAAATGGGTTTTGTTGAGAGATATAGAGGTAATTCTATGTACCCAAAAATGCAATATAACTCTAATTGATATAGTTATTCGGCTTTTTATACCTGTGGATATAAACTCGGCTTATTATTATTTAATTTCATTGGATGCAAGTTGTATGAATTTTACTATTGCGAATGCCATAAAGAGGAAGTTCAGTTTTTCATATTATGAATTGAAAAATATTTCCTCTTTTGATGCCCATAGGATTTTTAAATTATCTCCTTTTTCTCGTATGTGAGGAGATGCCATTAGGAGGAAAAAAAATGTAACTAGAGCCTGTTTAAAATTATTTTTCCGATTTTGAGTGTAAAACTATTGCATTTCTTATCATTCATAGAAAAGCTTTTCACCTTCTGATGTTGAGCATGGGTTTTTTCTTAGCAGCTATAAAAAGTTTATTTAGAAAGAGAAAAGCGTTTCCTGTGCTAGGGTCTTGCCTCGGGGCATGCCTATGAACCAAGAAAATATTGTGAGCAATTTTTTTTTTTTTAGTAGAGTGGTGTTAGTGGGAATAGAAATCACAATATAACGAGTGCGGTGTGGTGATGCTACCACCACGACCTCAACCCCTTTTCCTAATAGTGTCAGCAAGTTGAGAGCTCAAGAGTGAGCCATTGTCACATGTGGATTGATTCAAGGGTTAAATGATTGGTATTTTAATGATTCACACGAGCACATACATGATTTATTTGCTTCAGCATGAAGCCATGTAAGAGGTCAAGAGTTCAACCTAATACGAACATTTTTAATCAAATTACAGATGACTTGGTCAAGGTATAGAAAGATTGCAAGAAGCTTGGATTGGGTTCTGGGGTTCAAGAATTGCTAGATTTTTATGTAAAAATCTCTCCCAAAAAGAATAATGTTCGGGACTAAAAGGGATTGATTTATGTTCAAATTAATGAAATGGGGGTTAGATAAGGATAATTGGTTGAAAAACAAATAATACTTAAAAAAACATTTTTTCGCCTCTTTTTTCACTTGAAAAAGAGGCAAAAAAATGACTTCCTCGAGTTTAGGCAAGAACCAACTTAATATTTTGCAGGTTCCGAGCAGACTTAGGCGATTTCAAGTTCACTTGTTAATTTTTTAAATTCTAAGTTGTACATATTTGGCTTTCATGTAGGAGGTCAAGAATCGACCCTTAAATAATATGGGACAATATCCAGCCAACAAAATCCATGAACGTAAGTGTAGTCACCGTTCAATCGATGGAAGAATTAATGAAGGGGCAGTGACATTCATAATTGATTGGAGCGTATAAACGCCATCAACCATACATTTATGTCTATTAGGACTATTCTTTTGAATGTTAAATAAAAAAACAAAAAGGTCGGCCTTATTTATTTCCCTTATTAATTTGGGATATACGCTCTCTCTGCACATGTGCAAACAAACGCATACATATCAACTATTTCGTGGTATTAACACCCCAACAACTTAGTCATAACGTTGTGATTTTCATTCCCACTAACATCACCTCACTAACACTTTCAAAAACTAACTCATAAACTATTTGAAAAACGGGGAAGAGTCTCTCTTCCCCACTAAATTACCCCAAAAAAATTTATCACCTTTTGTTTTCCTTTCGCATGAGATTCATATGATCAAAAAAAATTATCACCTTTTGTTTTCCTTTCACATGAGATTTAGATGATCTAACCGAGAGGAAGATCTATTAATTTGGGCCAAATTTAATTTTACGGTTTTTGCTGTTCAGATATGTGCTTTTTAGTCTTTTAAAATGAAATCATGTGTCAAACAATGTTGGAAGACAAAGGCATAGCATCCAGTCATGCTAGGTCTTCTATGTAGATTGTTTGTTTGAGCCAATGTGTCAAAAGCCGGCTTGAGCAACTGAATGGCTAAGTGAACTGGGTGATTCAGCTCAGGTGACTTGGAGAATTACATCTTAAAAAACGAAACAAGTTTTTACATGTTTGTCCTCGAAATCTATTTTGATCTAAATTTAAATCTAATTCACTTTAAAAATAAAATCTTTTATATTTAAATGTCGTTAAATAAATGTTTTTTTAAAGGTGAAACAGTGTTCCAATTTTGCCGGGGCACTCAAACATGTCCCCCACTGGTTCCAAGCCAGCTCTATAATTTTATAAGGCACCAGCACCAATGAAACTTAACATGGTTTGATGCATATTAAGGAATTCAAGTTTAGATCCTAAAGTATTAGATAGTCTTGAGATAATCTTTTTTTTTAAAAAAACAGTTAACTGTTAGATAGTCTTGACATAATCACAAACAAGGATGGCAGCAAAATCATTAGCAGTGAATCGTCCGGAGTATCTAGCCTTTCAAAACATAGCCCCATATTTCAAATAAGACATTTCTTGTACTAAATGGTATTTCAAAAAGGGGTTCTATACTATAAGACCACTCATCTTTGACACAGGGAGGTTACAATTACTCCTAACCAATGGTTTAAAAATCAGATCAGTGACCCGGATCGGGCTTTCAAAAAACCTATCCGGATCGGCGAATCGGTGATCCGGATCGAAAATCGGGTGAATCGGTCATAACAAAGCTTCAAAAAAATCCGAAAAAATTATTAAAATTCATTATAAATATTGTTTTTTAGGAATTCAATAAGAAATGAGGATACTCCATTAAGAATTTTCATGTTTTTGAATGAATATGCGAATATTGATATGTTCTTTCCCTGCATGAACCGCCATTCAACATTTAATTTACATCACACAAAAGGATAAACATAGAATTATCATGGAATAAGTATATCAACATACATGGACTACAATAAAGCATAAAATTAGTAACATACGATCTAAAAATAAAATGATAGACGACGTTGTTGTTTTTCTTGGTCATGCTGGTGCCATTGATTGAATTCATTTGACAATTCATTGATTCGATCTAAAAACGAATCATCGATATTAGCGAGCGTCTGACTATTCCCAAATCCCTGAGTGTTAGTGTTTTGTTGTGTTCCCAATCCAAAATCCCCGAAGCTTGTCTATCCTTCATGCTCACCTGCACTGTCGTGCTCATCCCTACACTGTTGCTGTTGGGACTCGATATGTGAATAATATGGCTGGGATAGGGTGGCCTCAGAATCATCATCTCTCTCATTTTCTCTTAGACCCCCTTCCCACTCTCCCTCATTAGGTGCAATATCACCGACATATTGTGGATACATTGTGCAATATCACCGACAACAAATTTTCAAAAAATTCAATCATGGATTAAAAAAAAAAATTAACAAATTTTCAAAAAGTTCGATCATGGATTAAAAAAAAAAAATCACAAATTTTCTAAAAATTCGATCATGGATTACAAAAAATTCGATCATGGATTACATAAAATTCAATCATGGATTACATAAAATTCGATCATGGATTACAAAAAAAAAAAAACAGAAAAAAACAAAAAATTCGACCGTGGATTACAAGAACAGAAAAAAACAATTCGATCATGGATTACAAAAAATTCAATCATGGGTTACAAAAACAAAAAAAACAAAAAATTCGATCATGGATTACAAAAAATTCGATCATGGATTACATAAAATTCGAATCATGGATTACATAAAATTCGATCATGGAA
>NW_006495314.1:23002-40407 GCF_000471905.2 Amborella trichopoda | reverse complement strand
AAAAATTCACCTCTAAGTGAATAAATTACATCCAATTGAGTATATTTTCTGATAAACAACAATATAAGGAATCAAAAACCTAAATTTTTAACACATTATTTCTAATATATCATGAAAACAAAATCAAAAGGCGGAAAAAAAAAAAAAAACAAAGCGGAATTTGGTTCCGCAGATATCTCAGTGTTCATATCAAATTTCTTGTTGTAATTGACCAGATTACGTAAAATTGAAAATTTTAAATCATACTAGACACAATAAAGATTAAAAACCCTAATTATTGAACTCATTATGTTCAAAATATGCCGTGAAATAAATCAAATGGCGGCAAAAAAAAAAAACCTAAAGTTCTTACCTGATTTTGTGAACCGAAGCCTTCAATCTCCAAAAAACTCTGTTTTTCTCAACGATTATCACAAATTAGTAACTAAAGGTTTTGATTCACAGCTTTAAGATCAAAGTGCCTACAAATTTTGAAAGATTCATGCCCTATTTGGCATGAAATTTCAGAAAAGGCGGAAACCCTAAACACCGAATTTTTCGTGATCCAAAAACAACAAAATTTTCCACCATTTAATCCTTGAAAAAGCTGAATAAAGCTGTTTATAGCCTGCAAATTAGATCACATGCCAAAAAAAACAAGAAAAATGATCAAAAAATGAAAAATTTCAAAGAATCCCGTGAAGAACACTGTGCAACCCGTGTTCTTCACGGACTCGCCGATTCCGCACAGTGAATCGGCGAGTCACTGTGCGGAATCGTCCTGTTCTCTCTAGAACCGGACGATTTCCGATTTTTTAACCGATCCGGTCCCTTTTCGCTATTTTGGAGTCGAACCGGGCGAGTCCGGTTCGACTCGGCGTTTTTTAAAACGCTGCTCCTAACCATCATATGTTAACTTTAATGGCTTGAAGTGTGACACAAAGTTCAAAAAATCTCTTTTTGAACTTTGAGTCTGGTTAATGGCATGCTCACAACTACCAAATTCAAAATCTGATAGACAAGAGTGATTTGTGATCTCTTTGTATTAAAAGTAAACAGCCGCTTTATATAATTTTCCTTTCAAAAATCAAAATCAGGTGTGGCTTGGTAGGGGTTCTTATCCCCCCGCTCAAACTCCATTGAGTCTAAGTGAAATAGGATTATATATAGGAAAAAGCAAAAAAGATATTGCAAAACTAGGAGACTTGAGCAGGGTTATCGCCAATCACTCGTTCCAGCCTGACTCAGTTGAACAATTTTTGAAACAGTTGTATCGTATACCATGTCACCTTAATAAAATGACAAAAATATTCTTACTCAACTGAAACATCAAATTGTCTTTGACTGTGAAACTTAAGAACATCCACCAGGACCATTCCACCAACCATACCATTGCCCCATTCCACCATTAAATTACATAATGATGCAGGCATTAGGGTTGTCGTCGCTAAAGAGCATGGTGTACCCTTGATCAGGAGGAGGGGGAGCAGGATTGTCCATTGTGCTCTTCACATACCCTGAGGGGGCCTTCTTGTCGTAGGACTGAGGGGCATAAGGGCAATATACAAGATTGTAAGGAACATTATACAAGATTGTAAGGGACATACAGCCACATTTCAGCCCTCTTCCCAGTTTCCTTGACCTTCTTCAACACCTTTGCAGGATCCACACAGCCACCAACTGTTAGCTTTTGTTGCCTCAAGTTCACTTCCACTGATCTCACATCTAAAATCAGCACAATCACCATCTTATTTGATTTTTTTATTGTTATTTTCCAATTCTTTTATATGGAATTTGTATCAATGGTTCTCTTATTTCCCTTTCTCTCTAGGAATTTAAATGGTACATTGGTAGATAGAGTATAGCTTATTCCTACATGAGCAAACTGTACACTTACTCCCCAAGGGAAATAGCTTGAGATGATTTTCGATTTGAAATTTTGGGATCCTCCTTATGGTCACCCAATGTTTGAAACCATTAATCGGGCCGAGTACTTGACTTAGGCATGAGCCTAGTACTTGACCTGAGTAGGTCCGAGTACTGCGGAAGCAAAAATTTAAATAAACATAAAATATAATAATATAGAAAAAATATTTAAAGTAAAATTAAACAAAACACACCTAAATGTGGTTAAAAAAAAGTAGCGGTAAGTAGATTTTAAAAATCAGTATGCGGATAGCTGTATTTTTGTAAATTTTCAAAAGATTCGGGAAAACGTAAAAATGAGTATTTAGGGCTAAAATAGTTTCCCATCTTTACCAAAATGATATAAAACATAAAAAAAAAAAACACATTACAGATAGATTTTTTATTTTATAATTTTTTGAAATTATTTTTAATATCCCCTAGTTAGAACTCCAACTTGGGACAACTCGAGCTCGGGCAAGTCCGAGTTGACCCAGCCGATCTTTCAAACTCAGTATTTTAAAGAAAAAAGTGGATTTTGGGTTTTTAAAAACTTAGATCTTGCAATCTAGAATTTGGACAGTCTCCATCCAATCTTCGGATTTTTTTTTTCTCTTCTTCTTTTTTTTTTTTTTCAGATTGGTCCTTAGGTTTTAGAGGTTACATCCTTGAAATTTGCACTCCCAAAATATTACTCCATAGGTTTCATCCGAGGGAATAAATGAATGATATGCTCCCGTGGGATCATATAATCTTTTAGCACACTTAATTAAATTAATCACTATTGCAATTTATTTACCCAAAGAAACACCACTACAGTTTAGAGAGAAGATGTCACCTTTCATGGAAGAGACTGAGCTCTTCACTTGCTTGGTGCACCCTTCGCAGTCCATCCTCACTCTGATTTCCACTGTCTGCAATTAAGTGAGAAATTAAAGCTTAATAGATGAGAAAAACATGAAAAAGAGATTGGGTCTCTGTTAACTTACCTGCATTTGCTTGATCTTACGACGTTTTGTACTCCCTTTGAATAACTCCGAAATATGATCTATGCACCCCATCCTCTCTCTCTCTGTTTTTCGACTATATGAGAAGAATGTAGCCCATTTCTCTCTCTGTTTTTCGACTATATGAGAAGAATGTAGCCCATTTATCACAGTAAGAAGTTTGAAAGATCCTCTACAAGGTTGTTAGTTTTTTTTTTTTTTTTGGGTAAGTCAGTGGAGAAAACGCCCTCTATTCGATTTTTCATTAATAGAAAAGAGATAACATGATATTATACATAATGCATGTTTTCAATCTCTCTCTCTTCGTTTTTTTTTTATTATATGGGAAGAATGTGCCCCATTTATCAGAGTAGGAGGTTTGAAAGGTCCTCTACAAGATTGTTAGTTACATAATGCATTTTTCCAATTTTTTTAGCCATGGCTAGTTATGTGTGCCTAATGGACCCAACCACCCATCTCTCTCTAGAGAACATTAGTTGTGGGTGCTCTGCAAATTCCTTGAATGGCCGTTCTTTGATATTTGTGGAAATGGGACCATTTTCCATTTGGAGAGGTTCAATGTTTTGAAACTTGTAACCGATCTAGATTGGAAATTCTGACCTTGATCCATCTATATTTTTCAACGTAAAAAAAGTAACACAATATTTCAAAACAAAAAATATAAAAACAGTCAGTTGGAATCACTTGGTTCCTTGCTGATTCCTGATCTAGATCATCGATTTTTATACCGAATAAGTTGCATGCCATACCATCCCAAAGTTGTTCAATGTAATTATGATTAGGAAAAAGTTTATATAAGGATACAACCTCATAATGTAGAACTACGGATGCACTTCAAAAATATATCGGAAAATGTAGTTTTAATGTTGAAAAACCCTTTGATTGATCAGCTCCACATCGAAATGTATGACCATAAAAAATAAAAAGATTTTAAGGCTAAAAAATAGTGCATTTTACAACATATTATCTACACCATCCATTTTCAAGATTTTTATATGTTTATAGATCTACTTCATTTTAACCATTTTTGAAATTTAAAATTTTATAATTAGATATAAAAATAGATTTTGAGATAATCCTAAGAACATTTTACATCAAAATTATATACCATGATAAAATTTGAAAGTGCACCTTACCTCTATACCTACGGATGCATTCGTAGGCCAACTGCACCCTTATGATTAATGTACACTTGATTAATCTACACGATAAGTGTTGTTTTAATAGGGGTGCAGTTAGCATGCGAGTTACATATTCACATGTAGAAATGCGGCCCCCTCAATAATTCGTTTTTGAAATAAAATTTTGTCCTAATTTTTAAGGAATATATAATCTTTAAGAAAATTGTTTCATGCGGGCTGGACCGTATTTCTACATATACGGTCCAAAAAGTGTAAAGCATCCATTTTAAAGATGGATGCAAGCAGGTGTTCCATCTAAAAACAATGAAAACTAATGTTCCAAATGTTTTCTTACTAGAATTATTATTTTTAGTTTTTTAAATTTATTTATTTTTTCATATTCATGGTCTCCATGTTAAAGATTACATGTCCTTAAAAATTAAGTCTTAAAATCCATCTCAAAATTTTATTAAGAGCCCAACATTTCTATATATGCGGGCTTGGCCGCATAGAAACCGGGTCCTAATCTTTAACATGGATATTATTAATTTGTAAAAATAAATAAATTTTCAAAAATAAAATAATCTTTTGTTTTTTTTTAAGATAATATTTGAGCTGTTGATTTTATTTTTTCTTTAGACGACCATTACTTAATGGACTTTGTTTTGGTGTACGGTGTAGATATCCAGCCCACATAGTAACAGGTGCGGGCTTGGCTGCACCGAACAATTTTCCTTTTATAAGATGTAAAGGATCCTTCGCTTCAATTATCTATTTTTTTTTAATAATATGTAATTAAACTTTATTCTTTGTGATTTTTGTAGTCTTTCCCAACTATTTAGAATTTGTGATTTTTGTGGTAAAGAGCAAAAGTAGATATTGCAAACTGTTTAAGGCAAATATTCCAAACCAAACAACCAGTTTTTTGCATTTTGGCTCTGTTCCACACATTGATTTATGTATTTTTCTATTTTTGTTAATTAACTCTAAACTGTGAGGGTTTTGCTTGCATAATCAATATGAGGGTGAGGGCGGCTTGAAATCCAACACACCCATAAATTACTCAAATGTCAAGCATAAACGACCTCTTGAAATTGAGAAGAGTTAACCCTGACACTTTTTAATAAATGTTTAAACTTTCTTGAAACAAGGGTTTAGGGCTGGCAAGGGACTGCGTCTGGAGTCCCATACCCAGACGTAGACCAAAATTGATTATGGGGGATCCATACTCGACCTGAAAATTGATTTTTACATTAAAAAATATATATTTAACTCAAACAACATAGAGAGGGACTACTTGGACCCAGACCCAGAGGGATTTCTTAGAGCTAGAGCTGGACTTGAATCAAGTCCAAGGCTATTGGATACAAACCCGACCCATCGGGGCCAACCCCTGGATCCATACTTTAACTCGGGGTAGGGTCTACTTGTCGGGTCTCGGATCCACGGGTCCCAATTACCACTCCTACAGGGTTTAATCCAGCATTAGAGTTAGAAGTTCAATGCTCAAGTTTCTCTCTCTCTTTTAAAATTTAGTAGAATTCACTTTTAGGATTGCAATCTCACCTGACGCCTACTCTAATTGTTACATTTTGACTTTCATTTCCGCTATGTCCCCTTCAGTGATAATTGTCATTAAACTTGCGTGCCCTTAGTGATGTCACAAAATCTCCTACATTCAATTTTTTCCTGCCATTCTTTTTATGTGCATTCATGCCAAAAGCATTCCTTTCTTTTAGGCATCGAGTTTCTTTCATCGTGTACCACTGTTTAGTTTTAAAGAGTTTTAAAACTTGGTTAAATGGTGTTTCAAACCAACTTAAAACATGTTTTGAATTTTTTTGCTGAGACCACAAAGAGTTTTTTTAACCATGTTTGGATTTGTTTTGTTTAATTTCACTATATATATATATTGTATTTTTTATATTTTTATTTTCAATTTTTTGACTTTTTTTTGCTGATACAGCACACGGCCCTACATGGTTTTGAATGTTTATGATAAGACCACAAAGATCTTAGTTTATCATGTGTCTAATCAACACAAAGCAGTGTTTAGATCTGTTTTTTTTTTAATATATACATATTTTTCGTGAATATTGTTTAAAACTCAAATTTTGTTGCTACAAAAAAAAATGTTAGAAAGGCCCAAATGCCCCAAGAAGTTATCCCCCGCGATAACCATTCCCTACTGCTAGGAATGAGGTTGAGGTCAAGGTGGTAGCAATACTTGTGACTCAACTACTAGTCTGGATTTCGATTCCTACTTGTGCTAACCCCTTTCGATACTTGTGACTCAACTACTAGTCTGGATTTCGATTCCTACTTGTGCTAACCCCTTTCGAAAACTACCAACGGTCCCACTACTAACCATTTAACGCTAAAAAAAGAAAACCGCCATTCCTTATGTAGGGTTATCGGGAACCCCTAGCTTGCAGAACTGGGAATCCCAAACATCGAGATCGCACCTAAGATCGTGTACATGATTAGCTAAATGTAAAGTAGATGAATACACTATAAATCGAGTGCAATAAATAAAACAAACACAAAAAAGACATACCACAACAACAAAAGATTTATGTGGTTCACCCTATAGGGCTACATCCACGGCCTCGACAAGTAGAAATCCACTATCACAATGAAGATTACAGTTTTTTATTACAAGATAATACTTATCTCTAAACGTCTGTAAAATACCATCATCGGTCTTCCCTTCTAAATCCGCTCTTCCGATCGATCAACACTGTTAGTCAACATCCTCTTTCCCATCACAATAACGCTAATGAAAAGATAACATCTAGAGCAATGTAGATATTTTCTCTCTTTAGAAGTGGAAGTTAACCAATCCAAAACTCATGCGAATACTGCCCCTCTCTCAGAGACCATGTCTCTCTCTTAAAGACCTCTATATTGGAGATCTATTTTTATAACCCCCAAAAGGGTGACCCTCAAATGATGAGTATTATGTCGACTTTTACTCTCTTATAAAGACAGCTCTTTATAGCTTATAAAAAATATCACCAAACCCAACACCCTACAGTTATGGCCTCCTAACTTCACCTACTCTATAGCTAAGGTTTTCTGAGAATGTGATACATGTCATCCTTTCCAACCATGTTCATCTGCTCCATTGCAGTAGATAAATAGTGAATTCCAAGATCATATAAACCCGATTAAGATTGAAAACATGATGAAATTTATGTTAAAAGAGGCAAAACCCTGCTTCCAGGAGCATCGCCATGGTTAACTTTTCTCAATGATATCTCAACCAACTTCAATTTGATTTGTTTCTCGGTATTCATTAGTGAACCACCTATCAATTTTGCGAAAAAGGAAGATCAGTCTAGGGCTCTAAATTGCTTAAAAGAATCGAGAAATTCTAAGAATTCTTTAACGGCTGTTTCCCTCAGCCTAATTTTATCCTGAGAGTAACATTCTTCCCAAACTATTGCATCATCAAAACAGAATACATGTTGAGGGTGTATACTACTTTAAAGACAATGGGACCAGTCCATGACTCTAAGCAATTGCACAAACAAAAATGATTTTGAAACTGAGTTATCTCTGTTTTGAGTCATGTTTTGCAAAGCAAAACACTATCTCGACTCTTTTGGCAATGGACCCAAATCCCGGTGGGTCCAGGTTTAAAACTTGGACCCAGACACTATTTGGGTCAGGGTAGACCCAATCCGAATAGTTTTAATATGTAAATAATATTTAATATATAATTATTTAATACTAGTTAAATAGATATAACTATATATTTTTAATTATAATAATATAGGGTTTTATTGGGCTACACCACTTTGTGGTGTACAAGTCCTCAATATTTTTGGACACTTAGATACATTTATCCTATGGTGTAGTAACTTTTTGTCTACATGTATTTTAAGTAATTAATCAAAAGTAAAGTAGAAATTAATAATAGAAACAAATGCATTTATTAACAATAGTGGACAATCCCATCACGAACATGGTATGTGACATCACCCTCAATATGCATTAATTGTTTTTTGACTATTAATAAAATGCTACTATTTTTTTATAAAAATATCTATTATACCCTTTTAAATGACAAAATATACCTTTACTTGAAAATTTTTGTATTATAATTCATCAGTATTTAAGTGTTAAAAAATATTGAAGACTTTAAGAGTACACAACACCAAATAATGTAGCTTAATAAAACCATATAACATATATATATTTTATTTTTGGTCGGGTCCCAAAACAGGTCCGGTCGGATCAGACCCGTTGCCAGCCCTACCTTTGAGGGTTTTCCACTTACTTTTTTGGTGACTCTTTGGCTAAAGTATTTAGACAAACTTTATTTTTGACGTGGGTTAAGACTCGATCCACAAACGAGACCATGAACTGATTTCTTGGTCTCAACTTGGTAGTCCTTCTCAAGTAACTTTATTAACATGTATTGTGCCTCTTGGATTTTACTTAATGTAATTTAGTGCCATTAAACACGTTATTTGGCTTATCAGATAGCAAGATTTATTTAATCTATATTATTTGGTAGTATCAAGATATCACACGCCATCAAACATACCCAAAAAATTTCAAATTCGAAAGGATTGTAATTTGATCAATTTTTTTTTTGGAATTTCATGCTTGTAAAATGGTGGGCGGAGTTCTGTACTACGTGTGCTCCTTGATTTCACATGCTTGACCTTCATAGGAACACATTGTGCAATATTAGTAATGCATAGGGCTATTCTTCAATGTAAGGGAAAAATACCCATAAATTGTTCCGCATTTCAAATGAGGATCACACTATTTTGTATCAATATTACGGAACAATTAGGGATGTTTTTGTAATTTGATACATGCAAAGTATTTGAGTGTAAAAATACCCTTAGTCGTTTATTATTTAACAATGAGTTTTTTATTTATAATGCATACTAGGTAGTGATATTTTTTTCATTCGGTTGAGGCTTCTAATGTCAAATTACATATTCCGTGTCTAAATACAAAAAAGGACAATTTAGATATTGTAAATCTTTTTTATTGAAGAGGTATCTAATTGAAATTAAAAAAAGAGAGACTACATAATAAAAAAGTTGCCAGATAAAATTTGACCCCTTTAATGATATTGTCAGGGGTTTTATATCCTTTAGTGATATTTTCCATTAATTTTTTACTTGGGGGTTGAATGTATGAAGAAATGGTTTTGGTGTCTAAGGTGTGATTTAAAAAGTATTAAGACAGCATGCTTAGAAAGTATAAATTAGGTGGTATTCATAATTTATCCAAAAACAATCGTTGTGTTATTGGTATCTTTTGACTCTATATTTGAGAAAGCTTTTTGTTTGATCCCAGCCGCATATAAATTATATGCAATCACACTTAGTAAAAAATTGACTTGAATCGACGGTTAGGATTGGTTTTGTTATAATATCATGTGAAAACAATGTATGATTTTTTTTACAATATGTTTTTGGCTTAAAATAAATGACCGCAATGCTTCTAAAAGTTTTAGGGGTTTTTTGGTAGTTTTTTTCATTATAAATATTTTTTTTTATTTTTATCATGTGCGACTCCTTCAACTGTACGCATGACCTGAATTTACTGAAGAATGATTTATAAAATAAAGATGAAAGTAAAGCGTTCTAAACTGTCAACATCAAGATCATATGCTTGAGAATTAACTTCTGACATTACAACTCAAGTTATCTCAGCCATCTATTCAGATGCGATGATCGAGATACGGGTCATGCATACTATACATATATGTGAGCTTTCCCTTAATTTTCTTAGCAAAATAGCCATTGTCGAGCACTGAAGAATCAAGCTAGGAGGGCTTTGAGAATGGGTTGGCGTGGTGGGGGTGGTAGCACCTCTAGTGCCCTAACTAAGGTCTTTTCATTTTCATTCAAAATATTGAAAAACATTAAAAAATAACTTATAATTTTAAAAAATAAATTAAATGATAGCTACTAAATTACCCGTCAAACTACTGTTCATCCCCACTAAATTTTTTCAAAAAAAAAAAAAAGGAAAAAAAAAGAAAAGAAAAGCAAAGCAAGGAGGGCATAATCGAGAGGCTAAAGGATCATGTGCTCTCGCGGGAGGGTGTAAAAAATTTGCTCCCTCGGGTTCCAGAATCATTGAAATTGAGTCCAGAGAGATGCGGAGCGGGAAAAAAAGCGAAACGAAAGAACGGGCCTCCTGGAAGAAGCGGGAAAGGAAATAAAGAACCAGGGCAGAGAGGGAGAAAGAGAGAAGAGAGAGAGGGTCTCTCTTAGAGAGCGATAGAGAGAGGAAAATGGCTCCTGTTATGCAAAGCTCCCACCCATGGGTGGAGAAATAGTGAGTTCCTCTTCCCGTTACCTCCCCAACTCTCTCTCTCTCTCTCTCTCTCTCTCTCTCTCCTGTTCTGCTAATATAGTAATGTTGTTGGTGGACGATGGAGAGATGAAAGGTGTAATTTTTTGCAGCAGGCCGAAGCAGGTGAAGGATGTGGCTCACCAGGATGAAGTCGTCCGTGTCCTCTCCAACACCCTCCAAACCGCTAACGTATTCTCTCTCTCTCTCTAGAATTTTACAGCAGTAACCTTTATCTCTCTCTGTTAATATGGTATACATATCTATATTCGTAACCCTTTTGTCCTATTTTCTTTCTCTAAATTTCCCCTCTCTTTTAGGTGTATGCGTATTAGGGATTTTAGCATCTTTGTCAATCTCCCTAATTTTTCTCTCTTCATCTGCATTTTGATTCTACTGATTTTTATTTTTATTTTGGATATTTGACAGCTCCCTCACATGCTCTTTTATGGTCCCCCTGGAACAGGGAAGACCACCACGGCCCTTGCCATTGCTCACCAGCTTTTCGGGTTCGTGTTTCTCTTCTTTCTCTTTCTAATATTTGTTTACATTTTATTTTGTATGCTTGAAAGAATTGATCCTTGGACGGTTTTACATCCTGTGATGAGGTTGTCAGTTGTTTAATTGTTGAAGGAAATATCCTTGAATCATTTTGATCTCATGTAGAGGAAAGTTATGATTTACTGAATATGACCATTTCAGTGCAAGAGACATTCAAACTGGATAAATAATTCTTAATTTCTTACTGTTCATTTCTAGTTTTATGAAATTTCTTTAAATGGTTATAAACTAGTTTATAAACTTATGTTGATTTTGATGTTTCGTAAATTGCCCCCCGCACTCTCTCAAAGCTGTCAATGCTTTTTGTTTTTTTTTTGGGTAAATCAGTGAAGTCAATGCTTTTTTAGTTTCTCGGATTTGTTTTTTTAGCTGGAGTTTTTGTTTGTTTAACTGTTTCTCCTATTTATAGTAATCATTGTTCCACATATCGCCTGAAATGAGTTGTGTAAAAGATCTGAGATATGCAATCCCTGTGTTTTTATGTAACTGGTGATATGTGTTGGCCTGAATTTGCTAAATTAGCCAAATCAATCCATCGAAGCTCTATACAGGTTAACATTATAAAAAAAAAAAAATCCATCTAAGCTATATTAATCTCTGTATGATTTTGTTTATTTGTGCCCTATTCATGTTGTTTTGGCTGATTTGAAATGCGACATCCTTTCATTCATTTATGCATTAGGTGTTTATGGATTGTTTGCTTCTTAAATTCGTAGTTTGCGATGCCCTGATACTTCACAAAGTCTTGAATTGGTTTCTGCCCTTGTATGGATCAGATGACTCATTTCTGCCCTTGTATGGCCATATCCATGTTAGTGGATTTTGTAGTACTCTTCTTTAGTAAGAGATTTATATTTGTAAATTTCTATTTTGTTTTTTTGTTTGAACTTTTTTATAGTATTTTGAGTTTCCTAGTTATAGCTGTCCATGAGTTGGAATTTTTATGGGATATATTTTATTGGAAAACATGCATTGGTCAGAAAACACAACAATCTTGTAACTTCTTAGCATAATTTCTCAAGTTTTTTAGTTAAGTACGTCGTATATTGAAGCAAAGGCTTTAATCTCCACTTTGGTGATGTTCAGGCCTGAATTGTACAAGTCCAGGGTTTTAGAGCTCAATGCAAGTGATGACCGTGGGATCAATGTGGTGCGCACAAAGATCAAAGGTTTTGCAGCAGTTGCTGTTGGATCAGGAAACCCTAATAGGTTTGGAAGTTCCCTGTTATTTTGCCATGACTAAGTGTCTTAAACCTCCATATTATAACTTCTTATCTTATGATTCTTTTTTTTGATTGAAATTTTTTTAGTGGATACCCATGTCCACCGTACAAGATTATTATCTTGGATGAGGCTGATTCAATGACTGAAGATGCACAGGTATTTCACATTATTCACGCTATTGTTTTGATTTTAGCTGCTTTAATTGCCAACTAGAATTGAACTTGATAAAAATACAACCTGCTAGAATGCGCTGAGGCGAACATTGGAAACTTACTCCAAAGTTACAAGGTTTTGTTTCATTTGCAACTATGTTAGCAGGTATTTTTCCTTCACCTTCTTAGGGGACTTCATTTTTTCGCATAAAAGCTTTAAGTCATATATGAAGAGCTAAAGATTTTAAATGACCTGCCATAGAGAAAAAGATTTACGCGTTTTATTTACAAGATTGTGTGCCGTGAAGGATCATAGAACCACTTGCCTCAAGATGTGCAAAGTTTAGGTTTAAGCCACTTTCTGAAGAAATCATGAGCAGTAGGATATCTCACATTTGCCGCCAGGAGAGTCTTAATCTGGATTCAGAGGTATTGATATACACAATGTTTTTTATAATTTGCGATGTTTCTAGTTTGTTATGGATTTCAACTCAATCTTCTTTAGGAATTCGTTTGGAAATATTTTAACTGTTTAACATCTGTTTTTTTTTGAACTGTGGAGTTTTTAGTTCGGTAAAAAAATTGTTTCTTATTTTATCTACTTTAGCATGTATTTCCTTCTTTAACTGCATCCATCTTTAAATGTTTATCCATGTAGGCTCTTGCAACTTTAAGCTCTATCTCTGATGGGGATCTTCGTCGAGCGATAACATACTTGCAGGTAAAATAAATACTAGATATAATCTTGTTAGATTGATGGTTTGGATTGTGTTCCTATCAATTTAGGAGTATGTAATTGTAAGATTTATGCCTTAGTGTTTCTCAGTGTTGTAGTTGACTATGCTCATTCTATTATTACAAGGTCCTTGGGGCTGAAAGAGGGGGTTCAGGAGGGTGATGAATTTTTATTGGCATGTACTAGAGATAAGAAATCAAATACGCTTAAAAGAAAGAAAGAAATTATAAACAGAACTATATGACTAGTTACATGTCATTTTGACACCTTGTTTCATCTGGCATGTACTATTAATTGACACTGAAACCATATTATTTCTGTGGTTTCAATTGCTTGGTGCAATGGTTTGCCCTTTGTGCGTAAATTTGGATTTCTTAACCTGTTCAGTCCCAAAACTTTTGCATTGTTGATACTAGAGAATTGAATTTTGAACATCTAATAGAAGTCCAGAAGAAGGGTGCCCAGAGAAGAGCTTGGACAGTGTGATCACTACTATGTTTCATGAATCTGTGGAGTTCATATCATTTATCCCTACATGTTCTTTGGAAGCAAACCTTTTCATGGATGTTTGATTTATTCTTCCACGGGGAAACAAGTTTTCAGTGATGCTCACCTGTAGATGTAACAAGAGATTTATGACGCCTTTTTTTGGGGCTGATGCAAGTCATATAATTAATGAAAGCAACGTTCTTGAGAATTTACTTAAGGGCTATAAATGCTACCATGGATTTATTTCTGTCCTTGCTTGATTATTACAAATAAAATAACAACACCTTACGCACGAATTTTTTGGGCATCTGCTACCTTCCTAATAATTCCAACACTAATATCTCATCGTAATTTCTCTTGTTCTTTTGTTAAGAAAATGTTGCAAAGATGGATGAATGAGTCAGTCAAGGCTAGTGGGCAGTTTTATGCACACTCTTTCATACTCCTTGGGTCCTTGGAATATGAAGTTATAGTGTATCATATATACTAGAACATGTTCATTGGCAATAAATGCGTTGGCCAATGAGTGTTTGGCAAGTTTCAGATGGTGTAAGCAGCATTCTTTCAAGTGGGCTATGCCTCAAGGTGAGGCACATACCTCTATGACTACAAAACCCATCCAGGATGAGGTGCAGCAGCTGCAGCTTCTCACAAACTTACTTATAAATTGTAAGTACGAGAATAGTAGCATTAGTTATATATACAAATGAAAAAGGCATGTTCTTTAGATACGGTTGTGGACTTAGAAATTAATATTGGAGAGCTAAGTTCTTCAAAACCACACCAAATAAACATTAATAGTAAAAATAAAGAATTTTCTTAAATACTGAGAGGCATTTGTAAGTTTAATCTTGGATGGAATGAATAATCAAAACCAAGATTTGGGTTGTCTTCAAATTCCTTACTCCTGATATCTCCTTGCAACCAGAGTAGGTGATATATACATACATACATACATAAATACATATTGTATACACACACATGTACATACGCACACACATACAATAAGTGGAGCAAAGTATCAACAGTGATGCTATTTTGCGATTGTAGAGTATTTTTCTTAATGTTTCAGGTTTGATATACTACTTTGTGGATGGCCTACTGATACGTTCCAAGATAGCTTTCGAGATTTTGAGGACCTATGTTCAACTCATTGGACCTGCATGCTTGGAGAGAGTAGAAGTTCATTATTTTGGCACATCTAAAGAGAAAATTCATGACTATGAGATGTGAAACTCTACACCAGTTACATGACCATGTTAGGCTCTATTGGTGCTATTCTAGAGAAGTGTGGTAGGTGAGCAAGAACAGAAGTAAGAAGAATGGACAAATTGGTGATCGATGAAGACTGAACGCACATGGAACTGAAACAGTGAGGAAACAGGGCTTGTTGGAACAAACAGTTAATGGAGAAAAAGTGATGGCAGTAAGTGTTGAGGGGAGGCCAAGAGAAATCCACTGCAAACACGATAGAAAGTTAAGCAGATTGAGGTCCTGAGTAGTTACAGGGGCGATTTTGATTAATAGGAGCATAGTATTAAGATGTAAGATAGAGCTACAATCCTCTGTGACTTAAATAAGTTTGCTGCTATTTCCTAACGAAGAAATCTATATTCTGAGTATGAAAACACTTTTAGAAGTGATAGATATCTGTTTTGGGTCTTGACTTATGGCAGAATCAGGAGTTATGCATCAAATTGCTCAGTGAGAACCTTTGTTGACTTTTTTGGGAACAAAATGGAGATCACCCTATCCCCTTTCTTACTGAGAGAATTTTGATGATTAATGTTGACAAAGTTCCACCCAGTAAAAAATTTCTTGATAGAGGGTTAACAGATAAAGATAGCAATTTGCTTAGCCTATCATTGGCAAATAGTCTTATAATTCATTGGTTGCATGATCAATGAAGTAGGGATATCTTTGGACTCCATGGTTAGGGTAGCCAATGAAGTTCTTAGTAAAAAGGAATGGAAAAGGATGAGTTTAGAAAGGAGACAAATGAAATCAGAAAGCAAGAGAAGCCAATAAAGTCCAGCTTTGAATGGTCTGTTAAATGAGGAGGTCTGATAATGATCATTGAGGCATGTAGACAGAAGAAAAGCATAAGGATCAAAATGTGATTGTGGGTAATTATCACGTGACAAGAAATTACAGTGTCTATAGTCTTGTACAGATCACCTTTGACCAAGAATCATTCCAAAGCCCATATTAAATGACACTGAACTTGCCATATGCAGCGCCATGCAAGGGGGGGGGGGTGTGTTCATGTATTTTCAACTTTGAACTTATGAGGTTCGAGAATCAAATGGAACACTGATGAGGCCAACTGTTATAAAAAATTAAGAAGGAATTTTTTTTTCTTTTTGAAGGAACTTCATGTTCTGGAGAACATGATCAACTCCTGGATTTAGGAGGCCATCAATAGCATGATGACAAAGAAAATAGGGAAAATATCTCCGTAACCCCCCAAAACTAGAATCACTATCTTAGTATCCCCTCCGAACTAACAAAATTACTTGTGGCATAAGATTCTTCAAAAAATATTTCTTCACATCCCCTAACCCCTTACTCCCCAAGCTTTTTAACTTTGACCCAATGTTGTCAAATTCACTTCGGAGTCTTCTTTGGTTTGGTCAGAAAAATGAAGCAATTCGGTGCTTTCGTCGATTTGGGGAAAGACTTCGGACTTTTCTTAAAAAATTAATATAAATATAATGTATATTTATAATAAAAATATATTAAAATAAAAATATATTAAATTAAAAATTTCAAAAGGAGAAAAAAGGAAAAAAATACATTTCTTTGATATTCTATAGTTCAATTTGTTGTTATTAATGAAGGTAGATGTGGTTGAATTTTTTATATTACATGGAAGCCTAAAATGTCCCCAATTAATTGGGAAAACTGAAAAGGCTAAAATGATGATGAAATGGAAGCCTAAAATGTAACTTATAGTATTTTTCCATTTATATGTTTTAACCAAGGTTAATAATGTAATTTTACTTGTGCGGAGTACGGTTTTTTCTCACAAAGGGTAGGGACGTCCTCCGCTGTAGGGACATCCTCCGTTTTGTAAAACAGTAAAGACCCATCCTTGCTCAAGGGCCGAAGTCCTCTTGTAGGCTGTTAAAGATGATTGGATGTCTTAAACTTTTTCAAAATCCTGAAAAGAAACTCATCTTTGGTAGATATGATGATTATGTCCCTCATAGTACAGTGAATCTCAACAATCCAATAAGGTATACATGAGGTTGCATGTCATCAAGTCGTTTTGCTTCACCGAAGAGGCCGAAGCGGCTCAATAAGACCGAAGCAAATAAGGTATACATGAGGTTGCATGCCATCAAGACCTTTTGCTTTGTCGAAGAGGCCGAAGCTTCGGCCGAAGCGGCCAAATAAGACTGAAGCGGCCCAAAGTACGCTGAAATTGACCGAAACTGTAGTATCAGATTTCGCTTCGCTTTGGTCCCTTCAACAAAGATCCTAATCCCATTGTTTTCCTTTTTATTCCTACCTCTTAACTTCCCAATTGTTTGTCACAATAGCTCTTACTCTCTCTCTTTCTTATGCCCCATCTTCGCTGAGCAGCCCCCCTCTCTCTTTCGCCTCATCCTCCCCCAAATTGGCACAAGTCTTCCCAATTTGCAGTAAAATGAAAGCAAAAAACATATGCTCCCCCCCCAAAAAAGGAGAATGGTGATGAATAGGTGAGAGAGAGCTAGAGAGGATGGGAGAAGATGAGGTGTGAGAGAGAGAGAGAGAGAGAGAGAGAGAGAGAGAGAGAGAGAGTGGTAGAGAGAGAGGTAGTAGAGACTAGTGTAGACGACGACGTAGTAGGGTAAGGTAAGGGTAAGGTAAAGTAAAAGTAAAGTAGGTAGGTAACGTAAGTTAGTTTTAGTAG
>NW_006495314.1:0-10415 GCF_000471905.2 Amborella trichopoda | reverse complement strand
GTATGTGCAATAATTGAGTAGGAGCTGCTACAGTCCCGTGTTTTTTTAACTGCTTGGGTATTCAGATATACAGGTGCAAGCTATCTCACAGATCGAGATGATGCGAAGTCTACATCTGGATATATGTTTATGCTTGGAGGGGGTGCAGTTTCTTAGAAATCAAAGACAAAAATGTGACGAAATTATCCACCATGAAGGCAGATCACGTGGTGTGCTGTTTGGTGATCGAGGAGGTTGTATGGATTAAAAAATTTCTTAATCAACTTGACTTTCACCTCGTGCGCTGTGAGGCAGTAAATTTTTTTTGCGATAGCACGGTGACGATATGCGTGTCAAAGGAGTCATAATGCCATAAGAACTTCGAACATGTAAAACCATATTTTTTATCACTTGAGGAATGATGTGAGATTGAGAAATATCGAGATCCAGATAAACTAAATATGCTAATGGTAGCACCTGCTAGTATTTGGCATGCCAAATGGATCAACAGATTATAATGTTGTTCACTCATGGAACCCAAATGTTTGGTGGTGGTTGTATGGTTACAAAAGGGAGTAGCTTATTTGAAGAACTCTTTTGAGCCTATGAACATACGACCCCATGCGACGTGGGTACATGATTGTCTTTTGTGATAATAAGTCTATGATTCACGATGCGATGTGAAAGATGAGTTATGATCATTTTTTAAATGAGATTTGAGCCGTAAAGAGAAAAATGTGTTGCATCTATAAATCATTTTGTGAAAGGATTGATGGTGAAAACCATGATTAATGTATTGAGAGAATAAGTAAAAATGCTTGAGAGGAATTGTAATTGGGAGAGAGAGATGAGAATGTGAGAAAGATAGAATGTAAAGCCTTCAAAAGCCAAGTGGGAGAAGTTGGGTTCATGTGGCCTTTAAAGGCCTTATGAGTGCTTGTAAAATGAAATGATATAGTGGAATATGAATTCAGTGGGAGTGTGGTCTCTCGTGGACCATACTAAGCACATGATGTTTGCAGATATCAGACTGTGCTTGACAATTTAAGCCAGTCGGTTGGGAAAACTCATGTTACCTGGGCATAAAAAACAAATCGAGAAGGGTTCTAATGGGTTTGCCCTTGATGAGGTCGGAGAATATGCCCGGATGAGTAAGCTGAGGAACTTTGTGATGTGTGTGATGATGACCTATAGAGACGGGGGCCAAAGCCTCATCTATGTGTCATCACACGGTATGCATATCGATAGTTCGTTCGGGAAAGCTAGAAATCCACTTTTTAGGGTGAAGCGTATGCATGTGCGAGAGATACCCCTATGCATGATATGAGGTCTGGTCGCATCAGGTCTAGCTGACCTTGACTCGTCTCTAGGGGCGGACCTGAAATCCACAGACTGGGATTGCGATCCCCTAGCTCATCGGTCGGACTTTGGTGACCCGTTAATGAGCCCTTACTTGGATTGTGGGTTATGGGAAATACTGTGTCGGTCTGATAAAGCAAGTGTGGTTTGTAGTGCACAGTTGAAAGTGGAGTTCCACAGTTGAAAGTGGAGTGCCCGATGATTGTTGATTCTTAAACCATATGGATCATTTTCCTATCAAATTAATTTAATTGTATTTGTTTTATAATGTAAATTATTTTAGGATTACTATTTGAATTTTTATGAACCCTTGTGTATTTTGTTTTTAATTTTTAGATTTGTAAAATTAAAGATATTGATTTTACAATTGTTTAAATATTCAAATAATATTCTAAAATCTTTTTATTAATTTTAAATATATAAAAATATCATGGGGGCCCATTGTACACATGGGCCCGCCATATTTCTAGAAGGTGGGGCCCATGAGTGCCTCCCTTGGGCATGTTGCTATATGGTTGGAAGATGTTGACTAAATATTGAGTTGATATATCTTTGAAAGATTTTGTGGAAAGATTGAGTAGACTTGTGCTATTTTATAATATGTACAATATTTTGATTATATTTAAATTATTTAATTTCTATTGATAAGAAAATGGTTTAAAAAAGAGGGATAATGATTAATGCACCTTCCATAATGTTGATGACCCATCTATAGAATGGATGGTTCAGATCGCTCACCCCACAAGTCACCCTTGATCGATGGTCTATGTTCAATCTCACAAGAAGATGCAAGCTAAAAAAAACTCTAAGAAACCTTAATCTTATTCAAAGCATATTAAAATGGATTATCTCTACCAAAAAATCTATACACCTTATCTTTCTATTTCTCTCTCTTAAGAAAGTTTATCCCTCTCATGTTTGATCTCTCTCTCCCACATTGTGAAATAACCTAATGGTTTAGGTTGTGACGTTCTTCTCTCCTATCTCTCAAATATGGATTTATGACTATGGGTTTTAGGGTTAAGTAAAAAGAGTGTCCATCTCTCTCAAACTAGGTTGATAAGAGAATTCACCTAAGATTTGAATTTGTAATCAAAGAGGTTCATATTCCTTTGGTGTGGATTGGCCGAAATTTGCTTTCCCGATTCGAGATTGAAGCTAGACCGTTGATCACGCGCCATCGGATGGTGGTGAGTTGGTGTGGGGTGTAATAAGCTCGGTTGAGGTAATCTTCGGCATTTTTACTTTTGTTATTGCAATCTTATCTTTTATTCTCAAGCATTGTGTATAGTTGTTTCGATGGCATCAAATTGTTAAGATCTTGGTTTTATTGTTATGCTGATTTTATTTTGAAATTTATCTTATTATAATAAAGACCGACGACATGTAAGTGATCTTTTGTCAAAAAAAAGGGATGAAAAAAAAAATATATTCTCTAGTAAAAGATCACGTAGGTCTCTCTTTCAATATGTATATTATAATTCAATTTTCAAAATTGTCCCCATTTGTTTCCTTTAGGTCGTGGTTGATTGGTGGAACAAATAATGGAAGCCATGGCTTCCATTCTTTATCATGCAAGAGGTGGCATTCTAAAACGTCTTGTGACATTTTTAAATGAGCGTCAAGTGCTGCAATTCCATATAACGTGGGAGGGAGATGTTAGGTGGAACCCAAAAGTTCCATCCCGTTAAGTTTTAGAATTAGGCTTATTTGAAAGACAAAAAACTGGAAAGAGAAAACCTGGCCTTCCATTTTCTTTCCTCGAGTCCCTACTTTTGCATAAAGAAGAAAGCCAGTCATTGAGAATAGGGTTGGCATCGTGGTGGAAGCATTACTTGTGCTCTAGTTAAGATTTAGGCTTCCATTACCACTAATGATTTAAAAAATAAGTAGGGGCTCGTCATCTCCAGAATTACCCAAAAAAAGAAAGAAAGAAAGAAAAAAAGCCAATCGTTAGTAATTGCAATATCTCGATGAGTAAGAGTCCCGCAAGGTAATGCAAGAGTGTTTCTAAGATAGTTTTTAGGGAAAATTACATAAAGGGTGTGGTTTCTATAAGGTTGCAGCCTTAAACAATCCAATTAAAGCGCACCTCCAAATTTTATCATAACATATAATTTTGATGTAAAAAATTCTTAGGACTATCTTGAAATCTATTTTCATATCTAATTAGAGAACATTAAATTCCAAAATGGTTAAAATCAAGTAGATCTATAAATAAAAGAAAATCTTGAAAATGGACGGTCTAGATAATGTGTTGCAAGATGCACCATTTTTGGAGCGCAAAAAACTTTTTGTTTTTCATATTTTTACATCTTGTTGTCGAGATGATCAATTAGAGGGTTTGTCAATATTAAAACAACATTTCTAATATATTTTTTAGTTGCAACTGTGAGTATACATCTTAAGGTTGCAACCTTGTATAAACTTTTCCCTTACATAAAACCACCCTACATTGAAGTTTCCATACGTGTAGTGTTTATTTTGTTAGTTTGTAGTGAACTTCCTAGGTGGACTTTTGTCGGGTCATTTTGGACAAAAATACCCTACAATCAAACACATTAACCTTTAATTTTAAAGCTTTTAATTTTTGTTTTTTTGTTGAACGATGTTGGTTCATTGCATTTAGTAGAAGTTGAGCTCGATTAGGCACTTGATATGCCAGACTAACGTCGGCTCAAAACTCTTTCCCGAGATCAGTTTAGCATTATGAGTGCCGCTTAAATTTTTGTCTTGAGTTTGGTTCATCACTTTTAAATTTAAAATAAATTTGGAAAAATTTCGTATAGAACCCCCTCTTTCCGTTTTTCATTCAAGCGGCATAAAAAAACCTTTAAAAATTTCACCATACCCCTTCATTTCTTATCTCACTCTTTTATTGACTTTTGATCATAAAAATTAGCTCATTTCCTTATGCAGCTTGAAAGAAAAACGGAAAGAGAGTCTACCATGAGGAATTAGGACGGCATAAGAAAATTCCTAAAGATTTCACCACTCCATCTATTATCTCGCTCTTTTAATGACTTTTGATCATAAAAATTAGCTTATTTCTTTATGCTGCTTGAAAGAAAACATAAGAAGAGTCTACCATGAGGAATTAGGGTTCTATACGGAATTTTCTCTTAAAATTTTTTCTGTTAAAGAATATTCACTTAGGATTTAATGCAAAGGAAAATAGTAGGAGGTCATAGGATATGATAACAAAAATGCACTAGGGTTCAAGGTAGAACTGGGGATACATAGCTTCTATGTTATGTTTTAAAAAATTGAATGCATAAGATAGAACTGGGGATACATAGTTTCTATGTTATGTTTTCATATCGGATGTTCTATTTGATGAAATGAGTACGTTTAAATTATAGACCTAGTCATCGCAATGGTTATGCATTCCAACTACCTTGAACTCTAGATTTTGCTCAAATTCATTTTGTCATGCCCCCTTTGTCATTTGAGCCTTTTGACATTGTCCCTGTATTCCTCTTCTCCCCTCTGACCTAAAACTGGACACTGGATTATCATCATCATCATCATTACTCATTCGATGGAAAAAATATCCTTACTACAAGATAGTACTTTATTTACAACCAGCCATAGGCTGGTATGCTTATTTTCCTCGCAACACCCCTTTTTGATTGTCATCTACGACCTTGCCACTTGTGATCATGCTATCGTCCCTTCCTTACTCTGGTTTCCAAGTTTCTTGGGGTCCTACTTCGATCCCATCAACCACATTTCAAGATATTGGTTCTAGTGCCAAGATTGAAGAAAGAAAGGCCGATACCACAAGAGTATTGGATGTTTAGCTCTTCCTCGTTGCAAGGATGGAAAAGAGTCGACGGCACTGCATCTTTGTGTTGTTTAATGAGTGTCGACATGTTTCTGTGTACAGCTTTTTAGGAATATGGGGAAGCATTGCATTGCTATCAGAAGTCTTGAATGAACCTCAGAACTCATTCAAGTTGGTGGGTTGCGGAGAGCCTGTGTGTTTGTTTCATGGATACAAAGAAGATGGGGTGCTTGAAATATGGCCTCTCAACCAAAAAATGGGAGAGAGTGATCGAGTGCCATTGGAGAAAGGCTTCCAGCTTCAAGTTCAATGTCTCGCACTTCCTACTACATAGCCATAACCCCTGATAGCCATTAGCAAATGAGTGTGGGAATCTTTTCGTACGAGATGATGTGGCAAAGAAATATTTTTGCATAGTCTTAGAACTTGGATCGATCGGACAGATCCTTTACCCACAATATGTGTTGGATCGTTGGATGAGCGGTTCTGATCAGGTTTGGATTGATTTGAATTGATGATCTAAAAAATACTAATAAAATAAAATAAAACAAAAACTAGGGGTTTATGTGATGGGGATTTGAAGGGACTTAAGGAAACGCTGGACAAGCTTTGAAAAAATAAAAAAACATATATAAGAGGTAGAATTTTAAGGGGAATAGGGGCGACTTACCAGAAATCGTTGAGTTTTAGTCATTCATCAATATTTTAGTGTACAAACCTTGTCTTTATATACTTAACTATTAAGGCATATTCGGGAATGGGGTTGGGTCGTGGTGGTAGTACCATCTAGGCCCCCGGTTAAAGGTCTTGACCTTCATTCTCATTAAGAAATTAAAAAATCAACTATTTCAAAAACGGATAGAGGCTTAAATACAATCTTAAGGCATCCTGATAGATCATTTACTTCCTAGTATGGTTCTTTGTGATTTTTTTTCTCCTCGGAGTGATCCAATCCATTAGGGCATTTTGATAGATCAATTACGAAATTCTCAACTTTGTGATTGTTTTCTCCATGGAATGATCCATTGGTTTATTCCTTAAACCGTTCTTGAAAATTCAAACATTCGACATCGTTGTTGTTGCTGTATCAGACAAAGACGGCTCTCACAAATCAAGGAATGGTCCAAATTTTTTGAGGTTGAAAGCAAAGCAGCTTGGAACAGGATAATGCCGACCTTGATCAAAAGTAAGATTTACCTAAAAGAGGACAGACTTGTAGACAAATCTACTGGATTAGGCTTGGAACTCGCATGAAAATAGGAGTTATAATGGGGTTTGATCTTGAGCTCTGAGATGATGAGAGTTTTTTAGGGCTATTTTTGGTCAAAAGATATTATACTCCTGCAGGGTGTACAATCCATCATTTATTCTCTCTGGTAAAACCCCATCTAGGATTAATTTTAGGATCCAAATTTTGGTTGTCACCTCTTTAATCCCATAGATTAACCTCAAAATAATAATAGAAGAAGTCCTAATTATACCCTCTTTATGCTTGAAAAAAATTTAATGTCCCAATATTGAATAAAGTCTATCTAATTTTAATTTTTTGAGGGTAAGATATAAGGGTTAGAAAACCTAAATTTTAAATTTTTTATTTTGAGAATATCTTAAAGCGTTAAGGAAACACATGAAAAAGTTCTTTCTGTATTGTTTTTTAATTATTATTTTTATGTTGCAATATCGCTACTTCATCTAATCTAGATCATCGATCTAGATCAAAACCGGTGGGTGACTGATCCACTCCTCAAATTTGTATTTTAAAATGCTACATAAAACATAATTTAGAAATATTCTTAGGATCCCAAATTTTTTGATATAATCAATTCAGCGTGGTAATCAATGTCAAAAAAATGTTTGAGGAATTTACACTAACATCCCTCCAAATTAACCCTTATCTAATAAGGGAAAGTCTCTTGTCCAGATCAAGTGGATGGTAGGAAGGTGCACAAGCACCATTTCAGTGGCCTAGATTAAACATTGCCACATCCAGTGGCTACAAAAGAGTTTTATATTTTAGTTTTTAAATTTTAAAATAATACTTACTTAAAATTTAGGGGTATTTTGATCATTTTTTGTTCAAAACATTTTATTATTATTTTTTTTATGCATCACGTAAAAAAAATATCTCTGTTCGAAATGAATGCATTTGAGGGAACTAAGGTGGAGCCTTAATAGGAGACAAGATAAGGGAAAAAAATACTTAAGTGACTTGACCATGTTCAACGTAGACCTAATATAACACCAGTTAGAAGGAGTGATTTGATCTAAGTGGAAAGCTCTAAAAGAGCAAGGAGAAAGCCCAAAAAGGTATAGATGGAAGTAGTGAGAAAAAAATATAGTGAATTATAGTCTTATTAATGGTATGACCATTTGGTGCTACATGATTCGTATAGCCGACTCCAAATAGTAACGATAAAGCTTGGATGATGATAACGATGTAAAAAAATATATATAATGCTAAATTTTAAATAAATATTATTTTACAATAAAAATAAAATACAACACTCTTCTTGGGCCACTGGAGATATTAGGCCTAATCTGAACCATTGAAGCGTGCTTTGATCCCTTCAACAATCCATATCATGCCGATGCTATACTATGATGCTATACTATCTCTTAAAATCTTCCCAAGAAGTTCATTACATTCACACCTTCTTTTTTTTTTTTTCAAATTGTCCCTATTTTGGATTTTGAAGCATTGAAGTTTAGCCTAATAGCCCAATGTTAGATAAAAAAAGCTTTATATTGAAATATATTTTAGATTTTGAAGATTCAAAGTTAATTCAATTGTTCTACTTCAGAATTCTTGCTAGCAACCTTAACTTTAGACTATCAAAATACATCGTAGTGCCACACTGTTTGTATTTGTCCTTACCCCTACTAAAGTAAAAGAATTTCAGATCTTGAAGGTCTGAAGTCAAGTTTACGACAACTTCAACTTTGCTAGGTCCAAAATATGTTTGAGTAAAAACTTTGATTCAAGGTTGACCTATTATTAGATGAGGCTTCATACTTCCAAGGTCAAAAATAGGGGAAATTTGGAAAATAAACAATTTTAAAAGGGAGGCAAATGAATGTAAGAACAATTTTTTTATGACAATTTATTAGATAACGCATATTTATTCTATAAATTTCTTAAATGAAAAGTGGTTTATGCATTTGGGACACAAACTACATTTGTATACCTCAAAGCATCATACATACGTCTTAGGAGTCGTGGTCTCTCTAGAAGTATCATACATTTTAGTTATTAGAATTTATTTTTTTACACATTTATGATCTTTATAATAAATAGTATATTATCATCATCATCATTATCTAATCTTTATTCTAATTATATTGAGAGGGCTACATGAATCCTATTCCTTCATTCTTCGAGCTATACTTTCAATAAATATAACATAAATTCAAGATTCATAATAAGATGTGGCAAAGTTTTAAGCTGGTTACCTATCTAATACAACCCACCTCCTTTACCCTTTGAATAGGTTAAGAGAAAGTTTAATATCTTCATTCTCGTGAGACCAAAATAGTATGTATATATAAAAAATTAGGTCTAAAGTCTACCTTAAAAATAAATCATGAAGTGGGGACGTATATCTACATATGAGCCTTGGGACTCTAAAGTTACAAATCTTGTAGTGGGGATGCATATTTACATATGGATTATATACAATGAGACCCGATCCGATGTGAAATCTGATAGCTTGGGTGTATCACAAAGTTCGATAAATTTTTTTTGAACTTTAAACTTGGTCAATAAAATAAATGCAGCTATCCAATTTCACATCTAATGGTAAAGATTAATTGTGACCACCTTGTACAAAGCGTAAATGGTCTCATGGCATACTTTTCCATTTTGATATGAACCCTAGGACTCATAAATACTGTGTCTTTTCTCAAAACGTCTTTAATCCGCACTAGTGTTTGCAAATCCGGCCGGTCCGAACCGGAATCGGCCAATTAGATCGGTACTGGCAAGGTAACAATTCCGGTTAAGGCCGGTTTTGGGGTACTAGTAAAAATTCGAGGATCTCCAAAAGAAATGAGCACCAAAACCAGCCGGTTCAAGTTCAAACTGACGGTTTTACTTCAAAATCGGCTGGTTTTCTAATATAACAGGCGATATATCAGACATAACAGTATTCTAATAAATAACAGCCGTTATTTCAGACAGATGCCGTTATTTTAAACAGAACTTATGATTCACGTTTTGCAACCTTTTTTTATTCGAATTTTAGGTTTTTTTTGTTTTTTTCGGTGAATTATTGCACTTACACAACTGAAATTTTCTATAATTAATTATTTATTGAATAAAAAATAGAAAAAGAATGATTTTTTGGTGGATTGAAATGGCGTATCTTTGAAACTGTGAAATTTCCGCCATTTTGTCAATATGAGCTTCAAGAACTGTGTTCGATGAAAATGCTGCTGCTTGAAGAACTGTGTTCGATGAAAAAAAATTGATTTTTGATCGATGTATTGATCGTTTTTTATTGAATTGATCAGTTAATTTTGATCATCAAGGCTTCATAAATCGAATACATCATGTATGTTGATTTATCATTCAGTATATTTATTTACATGAATTTGTTTTTTGGTGCGTTTTTATTTTGAAAATTGTGTGAAGTGAAATATCCGCCATTTTTTGAAGAATGATCTCAATTGTGAATTGATCTTCATGATATGTGAGGCATTTTAATTGTGATTGAAGTATCTATCATATCCCCCTGTCAATTTGTTCAAAAAATGAAAGATTTGGGGTTGATTTTGACTCTAAAGAATCTGTGTTCTTTGGCTCGATTTTAAGGTTCTTAAAAAAAAAAAATTGTTTCTTAATAAAATTACGCTTTTTTTATTTATAAAAATATATTATTTGTGATGAATATGAGAAAAAAATAGATTCTTTCTTTTTAATTATATATATTTTTGGTTAGCTTGTTGGATTGTTTTTAATGTTACATATTTCTTTTTACAAAAATATGTCTTTTTGTGATGAATATAAGAAAAAAATTTCTTTCTTTTTAATGTTATATTTTTGATGAGCTCGTTAGATTGTTTTTATATTTTTGTGATGAATATAAGAAAAAAATTTCTTTCTTTTTAATGTTATATATTTTTGATGAGCTTGTTGGATTGTTTTTAATATATATATATATATAAATTTCTTTTTAATGTTAAATAGTTTTGGTTGGATTGTTTTTAATGTTATTTTTTTTTTTTACAAAGAGATGTTCTTTTTATGAATATGAGAAAAAAAGAATTTCTTTCTTTTAAATGTTATATATAT
>NW_006495318.1:0-26493 GCF_000471905.2 Amborella trichopoda | reverse complement strand
AGGGTTGGAAGATACAAAAAATGGAGTCTTTTTTCTTATAAGTAATATATTCAATTTTTGGATTTAATGAGATATAGAAGTTAAAAATAGAGAATAATAACATATTTTCCCTATTTTTTATTTTGAAAAGTCTTTATGGTCCATGATCATGTAAGTGGTAAAACAGGTGCATTCTCAAAAATAGTTTTTAAATGGTTTGCTATTGAATAATAATTTTACTCTTTGTGAATAGTTGTGAAACGTCATGTAACTAATAGCATATTGGCACCAGACACTATTAAAAAAAAAGAGCTAATTCTCTAATCTACATGAAACAATAAGTGCCCGTCTTTGCCGCTGAATTACTAAAAAAAAAATTGTTGAAAATACATAAGCAGGGTAGATTTTGAAACCTAAATCGATGGAAAATTTTTGTATGTGATTTGAATATTTTTGGAAAAAATTGGTGAGTGTTTTTTGCCATAATCATTTTTTATATTTTTAAAAATTTCAAATTTTTCCAACTTTTTTAGATTATCTAGAATGTTTATTGTTGATTTTTCTTTTATTTTACTTTTATTATATTTATTTCATCTTATTTATATATATATATATATTATTTATTATTATTATTATTATTATTATTATTATTATTATTATTATTTTCTATAGAACTTTTAGCCCTATAGAGCACTCGAGCAAGTCCACGACTTGTCCAAAGGAACTCGCCTACTGTAACATACTAATCAATAATGGATAAAGTTTCTATATTGCCGAGGCTTTATAAAAACAAAATAAACCTTTATCTCAAATCCTCATCTAGAAAAGCACTTTGGGCACCAAGAATCTTCATGATGGTTCAAATATCAATTTTCAACACTGATAATAACTTTTGAAACTTAAAATGCTACAGATCATGCAGATCTTCATGATGATTTGTTGAAATATACCTTATTTTTAAAATTTGAAATCCTAATGTTTTATTGCAACCATAATGTTCAAGATGATCTATTTAAAGGTTTTTAAACACTTAAATTGCAAATTGCAACCATAATGTTCAAGATGATCTATTTAAAGGTTTTTAAACACTTAAATTGCAATTTTTAATGAGTTATAAAGTGAGGCTTTACTTATTTTAATAAGGCTGCAGCCCTATCAAACCATTCTCCATCACTAACATATTGTCAAAAAGTAACGACAAATATATATCAGCGGGTTTGTTGAGAAAGAGCATCATCCGAAAAGTTTTACCTAATGCTCAATAAATAATCTCTTAAACAAAAACACTATGACATCAATATAAAACCAGTTTTAATATAACAAGCAAATGAGCCCTCCATGCATTATAAAATTACATACTCCTTCAATTGCTTGCATTATTAGATTCCGAATCAGTGACCTTTTGTTTGAATGCATTTATTAAAATAAATCATTAATGAAATAGTGTTTAAAGAGACTGGGGTTGGGGTCGTCGTGTGGTATCACTTGAGCTTTAATTGAAGGTATCGATTCAGTATTAAAAAACTGACAATTTAAAAAAAATGGATAAAGGCTCGTACTTACCTAAAAACAAAAACAAAAAACAAATTTCATGCACGTTAGGGTTTTAGAGTAAAATTATACGTATACAGTGCTTGAGAGACGTGTGGTATATGGAACGCCACAAGGACATCGACCATCTATTTCTACAAGCAACTGTTGGGGATTCAATATAGCTTTTGATGATAAACATTTTCTTGGAGGCTGTTGATCTATAGCGTCCATCACCTAAATGGATGGCAGATGGCCCCATGATTGAAATTTTGTATGACCATAATGCCCCTGTTGTGAGAATGGGGCTGGGGTTGTGGTGGTAGTAGCACCTGTGTCCTAGGCAAAGGTCACGACCTCCATAAGGCTTTAGTTCCCTTGGAGAAGGATGCACGAGGAGCACATTGGTTATTTTTTGAAAAAACAATATGCGGGTTTAAAGGAATATGGTTTGATGGGGCTGCAGCCCTATCAAAATAAGAAAAACCTCATCTCATAACTCATTGAAAATTGCAACTCCAAGGTAAAAAAACCTTTAAATCAATAATCTCAGCTTGAACATTATGATTTGAAAAAAAAAAAAAAAAGATTTCAAATTCTAAAAATAGTGTGTACTGCAACAAATCATCTAGACATTAAAAATAAATGTTTCCATATCTGCAAGACATGTACCAGTTTTTTAGTTTCAAATTTTATTGTTGGTATTGAAACTTGACTTTAGACCCATCAAGGAGATTTTTTATGCCAAAGTGCTTTTGGGATAAGGATTTGAGGTGGGACTTTATTTTGTCTTCATAAAGCATAAGCCTCATAAAAACTTCATCTGGGTTTTCAAAGGTGCAGTTTTTATAAGTCCTAGACTTTATGAAAACAAAATAATACCTCACCTAGAACTCTCCGGGGAAAGCACTTGGGGAATTGGAAATCTCCAATATGGCTCTAAAATCAATTTCCAACAATGAATAAAAAATTGGGTGCGGTTTGTATGGAGCCGAGGCTCTAAACAATCAACGTAGAGCCCTCCTTCAAATAGTATTGAGAATGTGCTTTCAATGTTGGAGATATGTGATAGCTTTAAAAAATATTTTTATCTCTAATTATAAAATGTAAAGCTTCAAAGAGAGTGTAAATTGAGCAGATCTATGAAAACTTGAAAATATTGAAAATTGACAGTCCAAAAATGCATTACAAAATGTACTATTTTCAAAACTTGAAATCTATTTTTTTCTTATGTCCACGCATCTTGATGTCGAGATGATCAATTTGAGTATCAAAACAACCTCTTTTAATGAAATTTTTGAGGTTCCCTCTAATTTGATTGTTTAGAGCCTCGGCTCTATATGAACATTTTCCTAAAATATTTGAAGCTAAAAATAGTACAAATTTTGTGGACCCATAAATGCTTATTTTTAAAGCACTACAAAGAAAATGTTCTACTTGAAATTCTAATTTTTTTCATAACCATAATAGCGAAGGCTTAGAATTTTGGGATTGGTTGGGAGGTACCTGATTCATATCGTCCAACTCCTTCTCCGGTTATCGATTTTTCAAACACCGGCCAAGATTATCAATTTTGAAAGTTTTTCAAAACCAAAGCCGCAATTTTTTTGTTACTTTTAAAATGAAGCTTCATTTATTTTGATAAGATTACAGCCGTATCCAACCGTTCTCCTTGTGAAAAGGCACGAAAGCAAAGAATCTGAGCCGCTAATAAAAAAGAAAAGATGGGCCTTCTAATCAAATTTGAGAAGGTGACATGGAGCGGTTTGCGTTTTCAGGGAAAAAGCGGGGAATTCCGCGGACGTGCGTTCTCATGTGGTGCGGCGGCTAACTCCTTTCATTAATCATTAGTGACGAAAATACCCCCACGTTTAGTTAATGTCCAAAATGCCATTTTGTATTTTGATGACCTTAGCACCCTTGGACTTAAGGAGATCGAAAGGCCTGCTTTAGAGTATTTCAAATATCACATGGAATAGGAGTAGCAATAATAATATTTACCGTTTATGAGATTTACCAATTCCATTTACAAGTATCACATGGAATAGGGAGTAGTAATACTCATTCTCCCGATCAAATTAAAGTTAATGACAAAAATAAAATAAAGAACATGGGTAGCAATTTTTTTTTTTTTTTTTAACAAAAAGAGATCATAATAATGAGATGCGCATGTTTGTTTGGAGTTCGCCTCTCGAACTAGTAATACTCGAAGGTAGCAATAGGCCAAGCCCAACCTTGGGAAGCCCCGGTCCCCTCATGGCTGGCCCAAGTTGGGCAGGGCAAAAATAAAACAAAAAAATAATTAAAAAAAGAAAGCCAAGCCGGGTATTCCGGGCACAAACCTTACTTTTTTTAGAACCGGGCTGCCGCACCTTTGCCAGCCATAACAATGTTGTGTCACTCAACGTCCTAATACTAGGATTTTGGATAGGGGTGTATTAGTTATTTCTGGAACTTATCGGGGTGTGTAATATAACTTTCAACGGTCAAGAACCCTCATTATTATCCATTACACAAAGTATACAAAACCCTGTACTAATTTTGCCTAATTTGCCCTTTTGTTCTTGCTGTCTGGCACACAAAATGGATGGTTTTATCTCTCCTACTCATAGTGACGATTCTTTAGTAGAAAATATTATCTCTCAAGCCCATGATCTCATTGCCCTCGAGCAAATTGTCGCCATTTCATCTGCTCCTTCATTCACTCTTCCCTCTCATCTTGAATTAAGGTTTCAGAGGCTCAAATCCTTCTCAATACCATCTCCCAATCTCAAAACCCCACTTTCTCACTCTAAAATTCCCAAAAAACATCGTCCCAATTGGTCAGACCAGAAAACAAGCCCCCCAATTTCATCTTCTCCTTCAAAACCAGACGTTTCTCACTCTAGGCGCATGCCCAATGGCGTGAATCAAAGGAAGGAAGAACCCAATTCTTCTCCTGATTCAAGAACTGCGTCTTCAAACTCGAGGTCCATGAATTCACCAGCTCCGGCTAAAGCGAAGGCACCGAATCGCTTAGAAAGAGAAAGGGGAAATGGGTCTCCTTCATTGTCTTCTTTAGGAGATGAGAAGCTATCACCTTCTCTGTATTCAGAGGATTTGTCTCCTCCTCAAAGGAAGGGTTGTTGTTTCTGGATTTCTCCTAAGAAAGCGTCAGGAAAGGGTAAGAAATTGGGAAAATATGGGGGTTTTCTAGAGAGAGAGGATTTGGGGAAGAGAGAGAAAGAAGATTGGGGAAAAAATGATGAACTTTTATCTGATTTTAGCACTTTCTCTCTGAGAGAACAGCGGCGTAAGTTGAAGAAGGCCATGAAAGAGCAAGAGAAGATAAACCAGGAGTCTGAGAAAGTGGTCCAATGGGTTAAGCAGGCCAGCGCTCGTATGAATGTCTCGATCGATGACGACGACGATTTACTGAGTGATGAAGAGAAACTCAAATGATTGATTCAAGAGGTTGATCATCAATATCCAAATCATAATTTGCAGAATTGTGCAGAACTCAAGAGCTCTCTCTATACTTTTATTTTATTTTATTTTTTTGCCATATATATAGTGTAAAATAGTGGTGGCATTTCCGGCCCGGTAGGCCTGGCCCTACCAAACTAAGGCCTCAGCCATGGCTAAAAAAAGCCGGCCGATTTGGGTCGGCCCAGGCTCTATCCAAACCGTACCGCTTCCTTTTATTTTGTTAAATTTTTCCTGGCCCGGTCGTAATACGCTCCCGCCTGGACCCGTTGCCAGCACTAGGGTTACAGTTTCGTATACTTTTCCCTCTAGTTTTGCCAATGTAATAATGGAAATGTGGGTATGCTATTTAGTGATTTGTACACAGATACCATACCATTTATCAACATAAATAATTGAATAACAGATATTATAGATGGATTTCCAAGTGTAGTATATGTTCTCTAGCCCTTGCGTTTGGCATGGGGCTCTATGATTTCAAATTTTCTATGGGAAAATTACAAAAAAAAAAACCAACTTAATTTTTCTCTCTTTTTTTTTCCCACAATTTTATGAAAAAAAAAAAAGACCCAAACTACCCTTCCTTACTTTTACCTTACCCACGTCTCTCTCTACTATCCTACCAAACTAGTGCCTCTTTACTATCACACCAAACTTCTCTACTATCCCACCAAACTAGGGCCTCCGACATCATGTAAGTGCGGTCTGGCGGTAGCGCTCCCACGTCTCTCTCTACTATCCCACCAAACTAGGGGCTCCGACATCATATAAGTGCGGTCCGGCGGTAGCGCTCCAACACAATGTAAAGTTCGGTTAGGCAGTAAGGCTCCGATAATGTGTAAAGTGTGGTCCGGCAGTAGGGTTCCGACACTGAGTAAAGTACAGTCCGACAATTGCAAAAGGCGGTCTGGCAATTGCAAAAGGCGGTCTGGCAATTGCAAAAGGCGGTCTAGTAGTTGCAAAGGGTGGTCCAACACTTGTACGCTCCAGCAATGTGATGGTGCACTCTGGTTCTAAAATCAATGTCAAATCTATCCAAAATGATTTTTGTATACGGGAAAGGCATTTCATCTAAAAAATAAACTTTTTTCCTTGGGCGGGTATTTGTAGAAATACATAGAAAGTGTGGTCTTGGGGGTTTTTTGTAATTTTTCCAATTTTCAATGCTTCCTTATATTTCTGCATCTGAATTACGGTATTTCACCCTTGTATACTCAAATAAAATGTAGTGAACACCTTAATACTTGGGTACCTTCTTACATAATTATGGGGAAGACATGCCCCTACCCATTTTTTCATATAGTTTAGGAGTTTAAGTTTTTTTGGAAGGTGTTAGTGGGGGTGGTATTAGTAAACACATCGGTGGTAATTAGGGTGTTGGGGTGCTACCACCACAACTCCAGCTTCTTGCGTTAGCTTGTGAGTTGCACCACTTGTGACGAATCTGCTAGGCTACTGTCAAACCTCATTCCTGCTAGGCTAAACAGGGGGTAAGATTGTTTTTTTTTTGTTTCCTTGAGTAATAATTGTTTTTATATAAGGTTGCGACCTTGTATGTAGGTAAGGCGCATCTCTTAAATTCAATAGAAAAGAACGTTTTGAAGTTGTAAACCCTTTCAATTGATCATGTCGACCTAGAGAGATTCAGATGTAAAAAACAAAGAAAAAAGGAATTCCATGTTCTCAAAATAGTGTATTTCATGTAAAGGATATAAACTAAGGTCTGGAAAAAATAAAAGAAAGAAAATTAATATAGAAAAAAAAAAGAATAAAGAGAGACAAAGATTTACAACATCTGACAAGTTGTCTATGTTCACAGGGCAGCAAAATTTTCTTCTACTAATCAGAAAAACACCATGCAAACATGGAGAACACAAGGGATTACAAGCTCTTTCTCTCTCTATCTCTCCCTCCTCTCTCTCTCTCTCTCAAGCCCTAAAACATAGTCTTTTTCTCTCTAAAACACCCACCTAAGGACTAAAAAACTAACCGTTTTATCTTTGTTTCTACGTCTCACTTTTTCATGTGTTTTCTCTCTCTACAAGACAAACTAACCGTTTTATTTTTGTTTTTGCATCTCATTTTTTCATGTGTTTTCTCTCTCTACAAGACGTAACTTCATATAGAGAGAAACACCCATAAACTGCCTTTATCCCATTTTTTGCCATCTTACTTTTTAAGTTTTGGAAAAGGTTTCATCTCACACTGGGATTCACCGTGCCATCCAAAATTCAAATATTCAACTTCCTAAATAATAGGATTTACCTAATGGATAAATATTCCTTAAGATAAAGATACAAGGAAAGTAGGACCACACAAATCTTTTTTCCTTAAAAAATGCGCTTCGTCATCATCATTCTCCCACTAGAAGACATCTTTTTAGTCTGATTAATCTGCTTCAAAAAATTGTTGCCCACTAATTACTAATCATCAAGTAGCTACAAGCTTCAGAGGTTCTACACTAAATGAACTTCCCCTTCTTTATGAGCTTAGTCAACATATCCGTTAGATTGTCATCAGTATGAATTTTCTGTACTAAAATTTTTCCATCTTCTACTACATCACAAATAAAGTGATACCAAACATCAATCTGTTTAGTCTTGTCATGGACGCTAGATTCCTTGCTACAAACAAGGCACTCTGGTTATCACAATGACGTGGTATACCTTCTTGCACAACTTAGAATTCACCAAGTAACTTGTTTAACCAAACTGCTTCTTGAAATACATGAGTAAATAACATATACTCAACCTCTGTAGAAGACAATGCCACTACATATTGTAACCTTGATAACCAACTAACTGCACCACCTCTCAAAAAAAAATACATACCCGGTAGTAGACCTTTTTTTATCCAAGTCATCTGCAAAATCTACGTCAACATAAACAATGACTTTCAAATCTATTGCATTGTAATAAATACCAGCATTGTAAGTTCCTTTCAAATACTGAAGGATCCATGTCATAACGATCTAATGATCAAGGTCAGGATTTGTCATATATCTGCTCACAACTCTCATTGCTTGTGCTATGTCAGGTCTAGTGCTAACACTAACAAATATGAGGCTCCCTATTGCTGATGAATATGGTACTCGAGACAATTGTGTCTTCTCTACTTCGGTGCTAAGAGACATTGTTTCAAAGACAACTTCATATGCACAAGAAATGGGGAACTAACTGGTTTAGTATTATTCATATTGAAGCGTCGCAGAACCCTCTCCACATAACTCTTCCAAGTCAACCAGATTTTCATGTACTTCCTATCTCTAAGTACACGTCTCGAAAATTCGATTAACGGCTCCCAAATCTTTCATCTCAAATTCCTTGGCCAACTGAGTTTTAAATGTTGTAATATTCTTTTTGTTTGGTCTTACAACAATCATGTCATCGACATATATATAATAACAAGATAATAAAACTTTCATCACCATATTCATAGAAACATGCACAGTGGTCAGCTTTACCTCTATGAAAATTCAAGCTCAATATAAAAAAGTCAAATCGTTTGTACCAACACCTTGGTGTCTGTTTCAACCCATACAACGATTTCTTGAGCCTACAAACCAAATTCTCTTTCCTTTTCTCAACAAAATCATCAGGTTGGATCACATAAATTTCTTATTTTAAGTCACCATGCAAAAATGCAGTTTTTATATTTAATTGTTCCAACTAACAATAACCATAGCCAAAACAACTCTAATAGTGGACAAATGCATAACAGAATGAAAAATCTCATCAAAATCAATATCTAATTTTTTAGCATAACCTTTCACAACTAATCAAATTATGTACCTTTCAATGCTATCATCAGGACCTTTCTTATTCTTGAAGACCCACCTGCAACCATCTCTTCTTCCATGGATGCTCTCCATTGGCCAACTTCATCGACTTCACATGCCTCACGAAAAGAAATTGGTTCACCCTCCTCTATTTGGCAAGTATAAGACAAGACATAGTCGTTGAGCCTCACATGAGCCTTTGTAGGCATATTAGATCTTCTTAATTCAAAACCAAAATATTTTTCAAGCTTTTGACATTTCAAGTTCTTGGTCCTGACTACTATCTCGTTGATTCTCATGTGTGCATTCCACCTCAATAGTTTTTGCATCTGGCTCATCTTTCTTTTTCTGCATAAAAATTTCATTAAAAATAACTTCTCGGCTAACTATAACCTTGTTGTCTATAGGATCCCACAATCTGTGTACCCCTTTGTACCATCAACATGGCCAAAAAAAACATACTTCTTGGATTTATCATCCAACTTAATTCTTTTCTCCTTTAGAATCAAAGAATATGCATCAAAGCCAAAAACACAAAAGAAAGAATAACCAATTGGTTTATCTATCCAAGCCTCTTCTAGTGTCTTGTAATCAATAGAAGAACTGGGAGATGTATTAATTAGGAAACAAGTTGTACGAACTACTTTTACCCAGAAACACTGTTTTAACTCGACAACACTCAACTTACAACTAACATGTTCCGTAATGGTACGATTCATCCTCTCAGTAACATCATTTTGCTAAGGTGTTCCAAGAACTGTTAACTGCCTAACAATATCATGCTCACTATAAAAATTATTAAATTCACTAGAATAAAATTCTCCCCCATTATCAGTTCTTAGATAGTTGGTGCTTTTACTTTTCTGATTTATACCAAGGTTTTAAAATTTTGGAAACAATTGAAGGCATTTGATTTCTTTTTCAGCATATAAACCCACACCTTTTTTGAAAAATTATCGATAGAAGTAACAAATATGCATCACCTCCCATAGAAACATGTGATTTTCATGTATCCGAATGAATCAATTTCAAAACATCCTTACTTTTAATGGTAGAGAAAACAAAGTGAAATTTACTTTTAGTGGTGGATAAACCAAGAATATTAACTATTGGACACTGTTTCTATGAGTCCATGTAGACATAAGTCACCTATTAAAAATTTATTTTTGAGATAGATTTTTTTACCTAATTTTTAAGGACATGTAATCTCTAACATGGAGATCATGAATATGAATAAATAAATAAATTTTAAAAATATTTCTATTAAGAAAACATTTGGACCGTTAGTTTCAATTATTGTTAAATGGTTAGTTTCAATTATTGTTAAATGGGCCACTTATTTGCATCCATCTTTAAGAAGGATGCTTTAACCTCAGGGACCGCTAATGTAAAAATGCAGTCCCCACCATATGAAACAATTTTCCGTAACTATTCGGCATTGGGTATGGTTTCTATAAGGTTGCAACTTCAAACAATCCAATTAAGGCACAACTCTAAATTTTATCATAACATGCATTTTTGATGTAAAATTTTTTTAGGATTATTTGAAAATCTATTTTCATATCTCATTATAAAATTTTAAATTCCAAAAATGGTTAAAATCAAGTAGATCCTATAAACATATGAAAATCTTGAAAATTAACAGTCTAGTTAATGTGTTGCAAGATGCACTATTTCTTTTTTTATTTTTTTTTAAATTCATACATCTCAATGTCGAGATGATCAATTAGAGATCCTTTCAACATTAAAACAACTTTTTCCAATGGATTTTTGAGGTGCATTTTTAATTCTACATTTTAAAGTTGCAACCTTATATAAACTTTTTCCTTTAGCATTCATTTTACTTGTCTTTTAATTTTATTTCAAAATGCCCATCAAAATACACATTATTTTGACTTGGTAGGAAAAAGATGAAATGCTACATAATCGAAAATTAAAGCGCATTGCTATAATATACAGCTGAACCGCAAAGGAAAATCGTTTCATGCCGGCTGAACCATATTTTTACAATATGTGGTCCCCAGGTATAAAACATCCATCTTAAAGATGGATGCAAATAGGTAATCCATCTAAAAACAATTGAAACTAACTATCCACATGTTTTTTTTATTAGAATTATTATTTTAAATTTTTAAAATTTATTTATTTATTCATGATCTCCATGTTAAAGATTACATGTCCTTAAAAACTAGGTCCAAAAACTCAATCTCAAAAATAGATTTTTAAGAGGTGACTCATTTCTGCATGGACACAGAGATACTGTACGCTATAAATTTCCCTATAGAAAATTTAGTGTAGCTATTGTATACTCTTTTTGTACAAAATGCTACAAGTGCAAAAAATGTGGATTATGGTATATTCAATCTGGGTGGCTAGTCCACATAACATGAAGTCTTGAGTTTCCATCCGGCAATGTTCCAATTAGTAATCGAGATAACATTTGAAAGAAAAAACCAAAAAAAAGGGCGAGGCACATAAACCAGACAGCATAAAATTTTACTCAAATCATTTCCTCTTTCAAGTGAAATTGGGTATAAATCAGGTACCATACATTGACACTTCTCATGAACATTCCTTCAGCCAAAGACGCGCGTTACAAGCATAATCAATACATCTAACATGTCAGTGACATTATCTAAGGACTTACCACTATTCAAAGACATTCGCAAGGAATTACCCAGCCGGCGTTCGTCGCAGAAAAGTGAAGCCGCACACCTTCCACCAAAATGAAGATACGCCTCCATATTTTGGATATCAGTAATCCATCTTGTGCAAACTCAATTAATTCTATTTTACATTATGCATAAGAAGCCATGTTCTAGCCATTAAGGAGTTTGAATCAGGAACCTGAAACTAACTTCTTCAGAGATGTGAAGGGAGAATTGTATCCATAGGCTTTGGTATCTCTCCAAAGAGCCATTCCTGTGGAAACCAAAACGTAAAGGGAAACAAGGCTCGAAGATTTTACTTCCAGTCCCAATAATCAAAGGATCCAAATGCTCAGTGTTATTAAAAGTAACTAAGAGACTCTGAGAGTGTACTATATATGAGCAGTGTATGGTACGTGGTATACGATTATTGCATCCGCTGTCCATTCTCTGTGATGGACAGTGGAGTTGAATGCAACAGAACAAATGTCCATCATTCCATACACAGGCTATGCATGGTACATTTTTGTAAAGTATAATATGACATGACTTGTAGCTCACAAGTGATGCCTAATTTGGTATTAGAAGAGCATACCTAGCCATGAAACGAGGGCAATTGTTGCTGCCAAGAAGAAGGTCCAGCTGATGGTGTTACACCTGTGTTCACCACTGAGCATGAGAACTTGGGAATAGAATCTGTGTGTGTTTGAGAGAGAGAGAGAGAGAAAAGCTAAATAAAAATTGACAAAAGGTTGAGTAGACAGAAGATTCTACCAGTACATGCATATCAAATTTCCCCAGCCATGGAGCAAAGATGCCCAAAAAGAACCAGTAAACCTAGAATGAACCAAAGGAATCGTTACAAAATCTCATTATAAGAATATTTAAAAGAGGGGATGGGGGAAAGAGAGTCACATAAACCAAAGTAGTTCAAGGTGTCTTATAGTTTCATTCTCTCTTTATATGAGGCAAATACCTAATATTTAATCATATATTGACATGTAGGAAAGTCAATTTTCTCTCTAACTTGTTTGTTGGCTTTGCTCTATATTGCTTGCCACTTATTTACTTATTTTTGAGTAAATATCCTTAAATGTCACTTTTCCTTGTTTTCCGATTTAATCCATGCATCACATGAGGCACCATGAATACAGGAGCAAGAACAGAGAATGATAAAAAAAAATCATGAACCAAAATCAATATATTACCACATGAAATCACGAATGAAGAGGGCACGAGGGATCATCAGACCATTGCCAATCATAGCAAGCAACATGGTGAAAGCCGATAAGCCTCTTATGTTATCCGGATTGAGGAAATTTGTCCACTGTTAAAAACACACAAATTCATGTTGTTAGTAACCATAGGCTGGTAATCTCAAAAGGTTAGGCACTTCTTAGAATTTTCATTAAGCATAATGTACTATCTATGTACTTGCATGAATGTGAGCACACTGCATTTGGTGCAGTGCTCTAGTTGGACCAAATGATAAAAATGATGTCATCTGAAAATGACAAAATCATAAAACATGGCATCTTCTGTACAAAATATTTTTGTGAAGGATAGTCTTTACCCTTCATGAACTCATACATGCATGCACCGACCATAAAGAGAGGGGGAAGGGAGGCGACGGTTGTTTGTAAGTGCATACCATCTGCGCTATAGGCATCCACATGAACAGTAGAGTCGCAGTCCATCCAGATATAGACCCGACGAACTTGGTGGCTTTCTTTGTAAGTTTTCCAGTGCGTGCCTGCAAGACTTACTGCACAACTAATAAGCACCCAAATGGCTGCCGGATAAAGTAGAGATGTTGAGAGAGGAAAATGAGAAGAGCAAGCATTGCTTTGACAACCCAACCAGAGAGATCCAGTAGTTAGCAGTTGGTTTACGAGACATACAGTCTCGAGGCAGCCAGAATACACCTAATGATTTTTCTAAACGGACCAACTACCTTTTACCTTCATAAACTGAACCAAGTGATTTTGTTCTTCGTGCAAGGTAAATAATTCTATTTTTTAATTGATATGTATAATAAAAGGTAAATTAATTAAATTACTCATCATAGTCTAATTATTTACTGAAGACCACATTTCAGAGACAAAAAAGGCATAACTCACGTAACCTAAGACACCAAGAAAGCACTTTTAAGGTTAAAAATGATTATTTTATCCACTGACAAAGCAATAAAATAGAACCGTACCATGGTTCTTTCTTGTTGAGCTTACTTTTGTATGCATAGACTTTAGGCAAGCCCATCAGCACATATGACATGCATGTTACTCCCATGTGTGGATATGCCTAGAACTGGGACATGCATCCTTGTCCTCTAAGAATACATGTAAAATCATCTTACTATCAAAACTATAGTGCTTATCTGGCATCTATTTTTCTATGCCACTACCGAAACTCATTCCTTCTTTGCTCGAGTCTGTAGAAATGAAAGACCAAAAACCGCGCTGCAGGATACTTAAGTGTCTAAAGATAGCAGTATGTGTTTAGACAAGTAAAAACAACATATTCTTTCAACTCATTGATATAACACGTAAGCCAGCACATAATTTATAACCACAGCTAATCCTGGTAAAACAAAAAAAGTAGTCTTATAGAAGCATCGATCATTAAAAATTCTGTAACATAAAAACGTATTTTACCCAAAAAGCACATAAGGCAACCAGAAAAGCATATATAGAAATATATACATACCATGAAGACAACAAAAAGTGCCACAGTGAAGGCCATGGCCCCAGGTACAGCAGTATTTGGCAGGAATGGGATAAATGTCGCCCACATAACCTGTAATATTGTTGAAGAATGTCCCCAAAACAAAGGAAATAAATGACCGAAAGTAACCACCAGAAAACTACACAAGTTTATCCGGCCTTAATTGAATCCAAGAGCACACGAAAGAAATCCAAAAGGTTGCCGCACCTGAGGAAGAACTGAGAGGCCTCCAACAGTCATGAAATCCTCCCATAGTGTCCAAATCCTAGAATTTAGAAGATTAAAGAAATTCATGAAATTAAGTATCAGACCAGAAGCCACAACAATTGAAGTCACAGTAAACTGAAGCAAAGGCATTGCTTCTGCCATAGCAAGCTGAGCGAGAACGATATAAGTCGATATAACACCCAAAGTCTGAACTACAACAGCTTCTGTTTCCTTCTTTTTTGCGAAATAAGAAAGCAAGGAGAGATTTCCCAATAATCCAGTTAACATACCCTGTATTAAGAAACCTCAGTTATTCAAGGTACCATGATTGCTCAGTGAGTTTAAATTATGAGTTTTTAAGCATTCATGAAATCGAGAGAACTGCGGTATAATAAATACTTAAAACCAGAAAAGAAGTCCAGTAAATCCACATAAAAAAGGCATAAAGCATATCCAGATATTGAGAGAAACAATGTGTCTCTAAATATTTCAGAAAGCCAGAAAATGGGTGAGTGCCTCAAATTTCCTGGAGAATCAATACTTGCAAAATTTAATGCTCATAAAATAGTCAGATGATTCAATTACAGTGAAAAAAGTAAAGAAGAGAAACAGTTTAGCATGTTATAATAGCCATCAAAGTTCAAGAAAAAAAAAGCAAAGAATTTGATCCATTTAAGAATAACAAAAATCACAGGGCAAAATCAAAGATTATGACATTACAAAAAGCTCCGAGTGATTACTCAAATATTCATGCTACAAATAATAACAAGCTATACCTGAAAGTATCATATTTGTGGACAAATCAGCAAATTACAAAAGATTCCTCAGTAGGATAACCCAAAAAAAAAAAACCGCATGAACTGCTCAACATAAGCAATCACTATTAAGCAAGACAACAGAAGCCACATGAAACAAGAAAGCTATAAGCAGAAAGCACAAAACAGACACTTTAAATTCCCTAATTCCACAAATAATCGTAAATCAGAAACTGCATAGAGCTCAGGGTTTGAAAGTTTCTACCCCACAAAAAAATGCCGAAAAAAGAGGCCCAAATTTTAAGGTTCAACTAAACTGAAATAGCAGAAATGCGTCTCAAACTACAGAGAACTTCTTTCCATCCCCATTCCAGTCCAATAATGAAGTTCTATGAATAAGTTACAACCACAAAAGAGAGACACCAGTCCCAAACAATATCGAAGAAAAATGGGTACAAACAAACACAGTCTTTACCTTTTTTATTTTTATAGCTACATTTGGTTTAATCCATGCTTTTCCAACCAATTAAAGAAGAAAAAGGTCGTGTGTACTCACAATCCATGGAACTGCAAAAAGTGCAGTCTTGTTTCCAGCTAAGAGGTTCTGAGCGTTTAAGATGATTTGGGGGAGTTGAAGCAGCAAAAATGGGACATTTGCTGCTCCAGCAAAAGTTGCAGTCAATGAATCCCATTGTTTATAAGCAGGTTTCTCATGGAATTTTCCAGCAACACTCACTTCTTTTCCAACCGCCTATTACAAAAATTAAGAGAAAAACAAAAGCATTAGTACCCCATTTTATCTCCTAAAAAGAAAATTTATATTCCTCGTGCATTGCCCTCACACACACACACAGAGGCCAACATTCCTACCTCCTTTTTTCTCATGCCCAAGCATGTTTAGAAAGAGCAAAAACTGATTCATTTCTACACATGGATAATAATAAATAAACCATCATTTATATAAATATTTACCCTTTCTCTCAAAACAGAATCCACCACTGAAATGAATTCATATTCAACCAACTAAGTAAAATAAAATATAAGAAAATTATGGTGAGCACAAATACCACCCAACTTTCTCATCCACTGCAGAAAAAACAAATGAGAAAATAAAGCAGAAATGACCAAATTCATCTTCTACAAACCACAGGAACAAAAATAAGTCTTACAAACAAAGACACCATAAACCACATTTTCTTCAAAAAAAAAAATTGCAGAATTGAAAATAGGTAAATAATAATAATAATAATAATAACAGCAAACTAGAAAAACAAAAGCAAAGTTCATCTCTATCATTTCAAATACGGTGAATAACAAGTACACATTAAAATTAAAAATTATGCTTTCACACAAGTTTCCGTCGATTAAACCAAAGAAAAATAAAAGAATTCCATCCCATTCACAACTAAAACAATACAACAATAGAGCAAAACATCGAAATAAATAAATAATCTGAGTTTCTCAGATTTATCATCTCAACCAAACAAAAATTCGTAACCTGGTTTTCAGGAACAGAAAGGTCTTGGTTAGCTGCATAATTAATCCTGAATCTCAGGAAACGAGGATTCAACTTCAAAAATTGCAGAGATTTAGGATTAAGGTTTTGAAGAGGCAAATTTAAAGGCGAGAACTTTTGTCGAATCCTGGAATTTAAGGGTAAAACTTGGGGGTTCGAGGAAGAGGGAGAATGCAAAATAGCTCTACTGCACAAGGGAGAGTAGACCGCCATTACGGTACCCTACCTAAGAGACCCACCACCATTTGATTTTTTTCAAACTTTAGGGTAATAAAGAGGAAGTAAAGATAAACCTACCCTTAACAATTAATAAAAGACAAACTCAGCCCTAATCTCTTTTGGCTCGGAACAAAGGAGAAAGGCTATTTGTTTTTTTGCTTTTTCCAGCCAAATTCCAATTTGTGCGGTGTTTAAATATTGGGAAAGTATGCGAGACTATTTAGCTTTGTTATAAGGTCGTCACGGTTAATATTGTCTATTGGATGTGAAATTGGACAGCTGACGAAACTTAAACTGTCAAGAATTTACTTGAACTTTGCGATATACCCAAGCTGTCAAAATTTATATCGGATGGTTGTAAGTAATTGTGACTTTTCTGTATCAAAGGTAAATAGTCTCATTGTATACAATTCCTTAAAAAATTCCCTCGAGTAGAGATGGCAACGAGTCGGGTATGGGTTGGACCTGGACCCAAACCCGAATAGTATTCAAGTCTAAAATTTAGACTTATACTCGGACTCATCGGGTATCGGATCTACCCGTCAAGTCCCAGGTCCGGTCGAATCCATTGCCACTACATAACTATGAACATTTTTTTTTCTTTTTCCTTTTTTTACCATCATATACCTTATGATTATAAGTTTCTTTTTTTTTTTGTCAATTATACTATAAATGATGCCAATATTGTGACAATATGAACGCCTAGCGTACACCTAATAACACATGATTCTCATTTTATACCCTATTACTACATCTACGGGTCAGGTCCATCTGGACCCAGACTCGAATAGTATTTGGGTCCAAAATTTGGACCATACCCGGATCCAAGGTCGGGTCTATTGCCACCCCTTACCCTTAGGAATTTAGGGAATGTGCGATTCAAAAATTTAAATTCACTTCCAATTACAATTCACCTTTTAAATTAAATTTTCTACAAAAAAAAAATCAACCGTTTTGTCTACCAACCAGAGAACACATACCACCACCACCGTCGTTACCATTGCCAACACCACGAATGCCTGGTCCACCACCCAAATTAGTATCGTTTCAAAAAGCACCGCCAATGCCGCCTAGCCGCCATTACCACCACCGCCGCCTTGCAACTATCACTCCACCATTGCCATTGCCCAGCCACTACCCACCGCACTACATCCACCACAGCCTCCACCACCACTACTAATGTCCCAGGGCCACCACCTCCTAGCCATTGCCGCCACTGCTGCCATTGCCTAGCTACCACCACCACTGCCCACCCTCCACCACCACCTCCACCTCCACCTCCACCTCCACTATCACTACCTCAACTGTCACACAGTACCACCATCATCACGCCACATGATAACAATTTATAACTCAAATTGTAGCAATCAAACACCTATACAGAGGAAATGACAATTAACCAAATTGGCATTTGGTGAAAAAAAAAACACTATTCGATAGGGTTTGGCAATCAAATCGTCCCGAAGGGACCCACGAAATTTGGATCCCCAATATATCTACAATACAGATTATGACGGTGGATGCACAAGAATTAAGTGTGTTCAAGCAAGCATCTAAATTTTACCTTAGAGTTAATTTAAGCAAAACGTTTATGCAAATCATCAACCTTATATTGTAAAAATAAGGTATGCCTCAAAAATTTAGTGGAAAAGGTTATTGGGACATTGGAAGAACCTCCAATAATGATCCCGACTACATGATTTACAAATATGAAAAAAAGGATTCCAAATCTAAAAAATAGTGTATCTTGCAATACGTTATCGAGACGATTTATTTTCAAGATTTTCAATTTTTATAAATATGCTTAGTTTGTACCATTTTTTAATCTTTAAGTTCCATAATTAGGGGTGAAATAAATTTTTCCACCATTGCAATAGGTTTTTTATACCGAAATTGCATCTTCTAGAGGGATTTAAAAGTGCACCTTGCTTTGATTATTTCATGTCGACACCATATATAAATTGCACCCTTGCACTATAGGTTCACTCATCAAAACATTTCTAATTGAATATAACACTTGTTGAAGGTTTGACCATTGAGATAATGAATTTGAAAAAACAATATAAAAAACTAAGTCTTAAGACTTGTTCCATATTGTACTTATATTTTGGCTGTTTGTTTCAATTCTTCAAAAATAATGAAATCTATATTATTTTTTGAGTTCTAAATTTATGGATATTAGACATAAATAGATATTAAAAGTTATAGTCCATTTATATTAACACACGATAATCCTGACTACCACAATCAGAAAACTAAAATGGAATTTAAACCTTAAAATAAAGGGTTAAAAAATAAATTTTGACATTATTTATTTTTAATATTGAAAATTTATTTTTCATATCCATGATCATCATATTATTGACCACTTAACTTTTATATACAATTTTATATATAAATTTTGGGAAGATCAAACTTGAATAAGGTTCATTTGTTGCATTTTGGAAAAACGGCATTTCGAATTGAGAATCGCTAATCTGAATAAAAAATCAACAACCATGTTCCTTAATAAAACTAAGAATCCATTTCTTTGTTAAGTATACTCGCGTAATTTTGTCAGAGAACTAGGTGAGTCTCTTAAGGAGTCAGACGATATGGATCAGTTGAATTGCCCGACTTGATGATCCAGACCCGGCAACGGGAAGAATTCAAGACACTGGGTCTAGAGGATGCCAAACCCGGATTTGCATCCATTTAAGATGTATATGTAACTTAAAAACTTTTGAAAACCACAACAAAAAACGTAAGATCCGAGGTTAATAGATCTAGAAAAAGCCTTTGGCTAGAAGTTAAGGGTAGTTTGTCCTTTTGGAAAACTCCAAGGACACAATATGGTTTTGGTATCCCGCGATCACTAAAATACCAGTAACATCTTTCCACGTGGTGGTTTGAGCGCGTGGTTCTTGATCGTTGTGCGCCTTCGCGCTCCCACGTGGCATATAAATTAAAATGTCAGATTTCCGCTGAAATTGATCTCCTAATTTTTTTTTTTACACTGGTAAAAAGGGAAGCACTTTTGGAAGGATCCGATTTCCATGCGGCCAAGGCCACATATGTAGAAATACGGGTCTCTTAATAAATCTATTTTTAAGATGGATTAAGATGGATTTTTGGACTTAATTTTTAAGGATACATAATCTATAACATGTAGATTATGAATACGAATAAATAAATAAATTTTAAAAAATAGAAGTAATAATTATAGTAAAAAAGCATTTCAACCGTTAGTTTTTATTGTTTTAGATGGAGCACCTAGCATTTATCTTTAATAAGGATGTTTTACACTTTTTGAACCGCATATTTAAAAATACAGACCGATATGCATAAAATAATTTTCCATTTTAAAAATGGGATTGAGGTAGTGGTGGTAGCACAACTTGAGCCTTAATTATCGCTTTAAATTTCCATTCCCACTAACACGTTAAAAACAAGTAATTATTTCTAAAAACGGTATAGGCTGTATTCCCATTGATCCACCAAAAAAACATAACCAAACTTGTTAGAAAAGCTCGAAAACAGTTTATTATTCCATTGATCTACCAAAAAAAATAACACAAAGGTTGAGTCATGTCTCCAAAAGAAGGAGATGCCGTAATCCTTCGTGACCAAATTATGGAGTTGTCCGTACGATGAAATGACTAAAAAGACATGCTTGGCCTTGGTATATTATACCCAAAAAAAAATTTCTCGTAGAATCTCAGTGTACTACAATTGTTCTTTGGCTTCAAGTCAACCGTTGATCCTACTTGATTGCCAATCTCGTTTGTTATTTATGAGCTTAAATCATCATCTGAGCCTTAAATTATCATCATCCGAGCTTTATCTCAATTATTTAGATAGACTATATGAATCATATTTGTCTATTTGTTTTTCTAGGGCCGTACCCCCGAATAGCACCTTCTAACCAATGTGATATATAAAATGTTAAATTATTGATCTCTTAAGTGATGTTTGATAAATTTCTCGAAAAAAATAAATGGCAAAATAACATAAATAAATAATCAAAAAATACTCAATAAAAAACTCGAGAGTATACCTTCTTGCCTACTCCACCATTGAGGATGAAGATCTCCATATTCCATCAAACCTCTTCCATCTAACAAAGAAAACGAACTTTAAATATGAAACATTCATATTTTATCAAATACTAAAGCAATCCAAAGGAATCAAATTACGTCATAAAAAATTATAGTACAACCCGCAAAAATAAAAATAAAACTAATACCAAAAAAACAAAAAACTAATAAATTTGTTTGAGATAGCTATAAGAATAAAAAAATAAAAAATCTATAATACTAATAGATAAATAAATAAATAAAATAACAAACCATTAAAGATGTATATGAGTTTGGATATAGATAAACGGAGACAAAAATATAGAGAGGCTTAAGAGAAAGAGAGAGAGTGATTGCCCTGTACATTTTCCTCTTCCCCATCTTATTATACTTTACCCCCTCTTCCCCTTTTTCATTGCCCTCTATGTAGTGTTTTATTATTTATTATTGTTTTGTTATTTTTTTTTTAACTCTACTCTAAATTTTTTTTAGAGCTTTCTTTGTATATTTATCTATTTTTATAAATTGTTTTATTTATTTTCATATTGTACAAGCACTCATACTTAATTTATTGTGCTTGCACAATATGAAAATAAATAAAATTGTACAATATGAAAATAGGTAAAAAAATTTATGAGAATAGACAAATAAATAGAGAAAGTTCTAAATAACTCTAGAGCATAATTAAATTTATTTTGCTTGCACAATATGAAAATATTTAGTTTAAAATTTTTAAATTACCTAAAAAAATTCTTTATTCTATAATATTTTGTAACTAATCAAATCCTATTGCTAAAAATTTAAAAATATGTATTTTCAAATTTTCCCTATAAATTTGGTTTCTTCATGTTGGAAACTCTCTCGTCACGATATTAATTTTTTTAATAATAGGTAAGTTGTAGTGAGAAGAGAGAACTATCTCTATTGAAAGATATATTTTTATCGTTAACAAATGTTATTCTCCCTCTTAACTTTATCTTATCTATGTCTTAAATATATTATATAGTTTCTTTTATAAAATTTATGAAAATCCTACCACATCCTTAATTTTGTGGGTCATGGTGATCTCTCTTTCTTTATTGACGAAACTCTCTCTATTGTCTTAAAAAATATGGGACATCATAAATTTTGTAGTTATTGTGATCTCTCTTTCACTATTGGATAACCTCTCTTTATTGTCCTTACAATAGAGACGTGAGATAGAAATAAGTCAAGTAAAAAAGATAAACCATATCTCTTTCTTTCTTAAAAAAATTAGATTTTATTTGTTTCGCTTTCCTTATTGGTTAAACTCTCGCTATTATCTTGAATGGGACATCCTAAATTTTATAGTTATTGTGAATCTATTTCCCTATAGGATAACCTTCATTTATTGTCTCTACACTAAGGACGTGATATATAAATAAGTAAAAGATAAACCACATCTCTTTCTTTCCCTAGTAAATAAGATTTTATTTATTTACAAAATACAAATATACCATAAATTGTTCACCCTAAACTCTTTCTGTCAGGCATGTCCTCTTTGAGGGTGTCAGGCAAGTCCTCTTTGAGGGTGGGATCCCTATTTATTCTTGTGACATGTGTTCACCTGTTAATTGTCGATTAATAATGTCACATAGATATTAAGGAAGAGGGCAAAATTTTTATGACTATTATATACTAAAATACATATATTATGTTATACTATATTATGTTATATTAATATTGAACGTTGGAACAAGACAAAACTCTTTCATAAACTATAATAATTATTATGGACGAAGTTTTTATAGGGGACGTTTCTATAGGGCTGTTGCCATCTGTACGGTCCATGTATTTAGAAGATGTAGATCCTGCACAATCCTAAATGTGGGAAACCGGGGCTTCCCATGCTCCAAGTTGCATCCCTCTAGCTTTATACAAATGGATTCCTTTCTTCTTATTTTTTGAATAAGATAAGGTACATGAGCTTTTCGACAGTCTGTACCTTTTTTCACTGGGTGCTGAAACAAACAACTTTGTATGGCAAAGGCTTTTTTAATAGAAAGTTCGGTTTTTTTTTTTTTCATATGAATTTAGCAATAAGGAAAGATTGGGCAAAGGTTTGCCTCTTTTAAAACCCTAACCTGAGTTAGTACTAACTTGAAATCTCTCTCTCCATATGTGTCTATATAGTTGGAACTTAAGTAATAAATATATAATTTACATAAAATCAAATTAGATCTAACTTTATGGACAAGAAAACTTTATTTTGATAGGAGAATGATAATCAATATACTCAAGGATATACTGTTAATATGATGACAAATAAAATTTGATAAAAGCTTCACTGTTATTAGAAGATTGTGACTTGCCATCATATGAGGGTTCGAAGTCATATGATATATGATAATTCCTTTCATTTTGCGAGCTATAGAATATCAAGTTTTTGTGATCAAATCATTCCGTGAATCATATGTTGCGACACATAATACTTTTTATTCTTAATTTTGGTTTTATATTATACAATCCTTATTAAAAAATATAAGATATATTTTATATCAAATAAACATAGATAAAATTCTTGAATTAATGATGAGAATTGCTAAAACTTTTCTTATTAACTATAGTATCCATATATGCATCATATAATTGCTAGAGCATGTATGGAGCATGTGTCCCTTGCTAGTATATCTAAAAAGGGTTTCTTAGGGAGAGGGACCATGCTGGAACCAGTATCTTCCAAAATCACTTTGGTCCCAGCCTTTTTCCAGTCTGGATCAACAATTGGTGCATTTTTCATTATGGATCGGGGATTGGCGATGCGGCCAAGTGGACACTAAATAGAGTGATATGATAAACCATATCAAATACTCACCATCGTCCATGAATGGAGCTAGTGGAAGGAGAGATTTTTGAAGGTGACATTGTTCATTCTACTGACTGTCTTTTTCTCACTATTGATCTTTATTTGGTTGCTGATTTACTGTCAAATGTTAGGTATGTTGTGGTGGGATTTTTCTCACCTCCCCCTAATGATATTTTTGGTTTGAGAGACTGGGCAAGGCGAGGTTGGGGCTTTTCTTATGATCCAGAAGTCAAGGTAATAGGCTCGAATAATGTGTCTTTCTTGCTGCGCGAGGAAGTGGAAGTTGGCAAAGCTATGCACAATAGGATCCAAAGGTTAAGGGGAAAACTGCTCTCTTTGGACCGTTAGTCTCCAAAAGTTCATAGCTCCTTTGCTCATGAGGAGGTTCAATGGATAAATCTTATTCGAATCTCCTTCCATGCTTGGAGTTTAAATATAATCCAAAAGATTACTGATCATTTGTGGTGACCATTGTGATGTAGACTGAGACTCATTTTTGGGAAAGGATCAAACTTCTATCAGGGTTAAGATCTGATGTACTAAGGGTCATGAAATTTCAAAGGTAGTGCGACTGCAGATTGGTAAACAATCTTTCTTAATAAGACCATACTGCCAGAATCTAATGATTGACCAAAAAAAGGGAGAAAAATGGCATTTGGTCTCTCATCGGAAAATTTCTGCAAAATCGTTGGAAAGCAGCCTGCCGACCACCGGATTTGATTGGAAAGGAAAGAGAAATAGGCATAACCGAAATTAGAGACGGTTACAAAATTTTAAAAATTTGAATATCCGCAAGAGGTGGATTCTTGTGGGAAAATTTCCTGAAACGATCATGGGATTCCGGATGTGCATGCGACTTCTAAAGGAGATCTTTTACCATTGTCTGGGGTAAGGACATGTGTAGGAGTTGACCTTCCCATTTTTGTGAAGGACTATTCTGATGGTGGTGATCGTGTGGGAATTCTTTTAGGTAACTTCGTGAAACTTTCCCCGAGGAAAATCCATCACCCCCTTGGGTGGCCTGTATGCAGGCAAACGTTTTTGTAAGTTAATCTTCCCCATATCCTCCTTTTGGGAAGGGGAAGAAGAATGAGTTTTTGGGCTCAGTTCTGTGGTTTCCATTATTGCAAAGGTTGGTAGCATCTGTTTCATTTCAGAGAGGGTGGGACAAATTCTAGTGGGTGTTTCTTTTGTATTTCAAACTCATGATGTATCCATTGCCTGCTAGGGGAGCTGCTATAAGGGGTCATGCGAGTCATCCTAGGGCTCATTTCGATCCTCTCATGGTGGATCCGCTAGCCATTATAGTTATAGAGCCTGTTGAAGAGGAAGTTCCTTTTCAGATTCAGATGGATCAAGAGCAACAAGCTCAGGAGATCGCGGGAGATGTTAGTGATTTTGATCCCACTTCTACGGTGGTGGAGGGTGTTGTTGGGGAGCCTTGGATATAGTGGCTCAACCAGTACCCTCAAATATTTTACTTTCATACTTCTTTATTTATGAAGGTGATGACTCTATTGTAGCTGAGCCACCTGCGCATGGGGACAATTATTTAGACGTCTCAAAGAATGAACATAAGGAAGCAAAGCCTGAGGAAGTTGACGAGTTGGAAAGAGATAGCGAAAGGTGACAAATATGTTCGATGATATGGGGGCCGATTTCAATATCCATATAGTTGTTGTGCTTGATGAAATGAAAGTTAAAAAGAGAGAAGAAAAAGCTAAGGCTGCCTTAGAGGTGGCTCAGAATAAGAAGTGTAAAGTAAAAATAAAACAAACCCCAATTAAGAAGGTCAAGAAGAAGAAGAAAGAAGGAACAAAGCCATCGAGGTCCTCTGCACGTATTGTAGCAAAGTATGGATCCTTTGACGGGCTTCAGCCGCAAGCAATTTGGATAGAGGGACTAGACATGGTAGAACTCAGTAGTGAGACCACTACTTCTGAAGCCAGCATCTCGGAAGACGATGATGCATCTCTCCAGGAAGCTTTTATGCTTGATGAATCCTATGTTGGACCTTGTATAAATGGTCTAGGTTCTTCTTCTCACACACAATTTTAAATGAATGTAATTTCCTAGAATGTTAGGGGTTTGGGAGATCTTAGGAGAAAAATGGATGTCCGGTTTTTGGTGTCTAAATATAAACATATTGTTTTGATGCTTCTGAAAACCAAGTTGTGTAGCTCCACTGTTGCAAAGGTCAGGGATATTTTGGGTCATGGAGCAGTTGACTTTGTAGATGTTAATTCTATGGGGGCCGCTAGGGGTTTGTGGATTTTATGGGACCCCCAGGGTTTGCAAGCTTATGTTCCATTGTTAGGGATAGAATTGTGTTAGTAGGTTTTCGTGGTCATGCAGTTGATTTTTCTTGGGGTTTGCTAAATTTCTATGGTCTTAATTTAAGTGCTTTTAAATAGTTGTTAATTAATAATCTCTTTGATGTTTTGAATGGCTTTCTTTATCTTATTTGTCTTGAGGGGGGGGGGGGAGAGGACTTTAATTTGTTACAATGGCCAGAAGATTCTTTTTTTGGGACGCCATTGAATGCGGCCATGCATATGTTCAATAACTTTATTGAGCATCATGCTCTAGTGGATTTACCCATTGCTGGAACTATTTATACATGGTCGAACAATAGCACTTCCAATCTCCAAATGTTTAAGATCGATAGATTTTTTATTTCGAGGGAGTGGTTAGAGGCTTTTTCGTTAGCCTCAGTGCAAGTCCTTCCTCGGTTTACTTCAGATCATACCCCATTAGTACTTTCTAGCAAAATTATGGCTTTGGGTCTCA
>NW_006495382.1:311062-326459 GCF_000471905.2 Amborella trichopoda | reverse complement strand
TCCTCCCTCCTCTCTCTTCTCTCTCTTCTCTCTCTCTCCTCTCTTCTCTCTTCTTCTCTCTCTCTCTCTTCTCTCTCTCTCTCTTCTCTCTCTTCTCTCTTCTCTCTCTATTCTCTCTTTCTCTCTCTTCTCTCTTTCTCTCTCTTCTCTCTTTCTCTCTCTTCTTCTCCCTCTTTGCCTACCAGTTGGCGAGACCTAGCACCGGTCGATTTTCCCTCTACTCATCTACCAGTTGACGAGACCTAGCATCAGTTGGCTTTCTCTCTATTCCTCTATTAGTCGGTGAGACCTGGCGCCTGTTGGTCTTCTCCCTCTTCGTCTATTAGTCGACGAGACCTAGCACCGAATGGTTTTCTCTCTTTTCCTCTGTCAGTCAACGAGACTGAGTGTCAGTTAGTCTTCTCTCTCTTCGTCTATCTATCGACAAGACTTCGTGCTGGTTGGTTTCCTCTCTCTTCGTCTTTCAATTGACGAGACCTTGTGCTGGTTGGTTTTCTCTCTCTTTTTCTACCGATCAGTGAGGCTTAGCACTGTTTTCTTTTCTCTCTCTACCAGTCAGCGAGGGCTAGCACCGGTTTGTCTATTCCCTCTCTTCTTCTATCACATGTTGAGACTAAGCACTAGTTGGCTCCCTTCCTCTATTCTCATCTGACACAGTCAGGGAAGCCTTACGTCGTCCGCTTCCTCTCTCTCCCATTTCTTGAAACAGTTGGCGATGTCAAGCGCCAACTGCATCTCCTCTTCCTTCTTCTCTCTCCTTCTCTCTATCCCCTTCTTCTTGCTTTCTCATTCGACTAAGAGGGATTGAGGTTAGCATCTCATGGCAGTTCTGTCGTTTAGCCATAATGTTGTCGTGTCAAGTCCGCTTGGCCCGCCTTAATGCCACGACAGATCGACCATCGTGTCTAGCTAGTCGATATCAGCAATAATATCTAGTGGCGATCCCCTGAGCCAGTCTCAGTTATCGAGCCCATTTTGCCACCACGTTATGTCAATTATCCACCAGCCTAGTCACTGCTCTGACCTTCTCGCTCGGTTGAATTCTTCTCTCCCCCTATATTTCTTTCTTCTTTTTTAATACACATGCTTGCATACATTCATAAAAGAGGAAAAGGGTGAGGCCTGACCCACATGTCCCATAACCTTTACCATATATGTCTGTGATCGCAGAAAGAAGAAAATAAGAAGAATACGAGCCATATGAGGTGATTCTGAACCAGTTTCATTACTGAGGGGTTTTCTTCATGATCTAAGAGGGAACCCACTGCGAGTCAGCCTGAGTAAGTCCCGAACCCACCTTTTAAATTCCTCTCTCACCGGTTGGTAATACCTGCCCTTGTTTTCGAATGAGATTCCAGAGAGAGCGATCTCACAAACGTCTTGGGTCTTCTCTGAAACCTGAGATGCGAGCCGCCCGATTCCCCAGGGATCTGAAGGGTAAGATCGAAGCACCTAACCATCCATTCACGAGGGATGCACCATCTCCTTGCATTGCCCACCGTGATGCTTATTGACGTCCGGACTTCCCCTTCTCTTCGTCGTCTCGTTCTTTCCACTTCACTTCTTTCTTCTGCCACTTGACTGAGAGTAGACCTAGTCTATCACAGAAGCGCCGACCTCGGTTTCGAGCAGTATTGCCGTCGTGCTGGTCTTGAGAACCATACCCATCTTGTTACCACTCCGAGTCGGTAGTCTCTTGTTGTCATGCTAATCTCACCTCCACGTCATGCTCTCTTCACTTTTTTTTTATCTTTCCTCGAACCTTGCACTTCATCGCCTTCTCATGTGAATGTGCACATCCCTAAGACCAGGTGGGTCCCTTCGATCACTTGTCTTAAAAATTAACCATAGAAGTGTTGTGCAGAAAAAAAAGAGGATTATAGGTCAAGAGAGGTGATTTCAAACCAGCTCAAGCAACTCGGGGGTTGTCTTCATGATCTAAGAGGGTGTCTATGCAAGCCACCCCGAGTAAGTCCCGAACCCACCTAATATTCATCTTTCATTGGTTGATATACCTGCCCTTGCCCTCGGGCAAGGTTCCGAGAAAGCGATCTTAAAATCTCGGGTTTACCAAAAACCCGAGACACGTGCCTCCAGATAACCTAGATCTAGAGGGCGCGATCGAGGCACCTAATCACTCATCACACCAAACCAGCAATGCAACCTCGGTGTCCTGCTCAAGGAACTGAGAACCATTGATGCCCGTACCATCAAATATGGGGCAACGACTTGAGCTAATGCTCCAGTTTCCATGATATAATCACGAAGAAAATACAGGGATGCCAAGAGTCTTACAACGTTCCAGAGAGAGATCCCCAAACCACTGCTCCAGCTGTACGAGAGGACCTCCTCACACAAGTCCTGGGTAAAGATGACTCAGATCCTGCTGAACCCATGACTTCTCAACCATGGATAGTCCATTACGGGCACAACAGACTCAGTCCTTAAGGCGAGAAGCAGTTTTTCAAGCTAGGATTGTCCATAAACCTAACGAAACAGATCAACCACTTCCAACGAAAACCATAAATAGATGGGCACCAAGGGTTTGATCACCGGAGAAACAAGACTGCTCAATCGCCAGTTGAGCAGGAATTTCCCAGGTCTCTTTCCCCATTGCTAACTTTGCTAGACTCTATCCCCGACGCGATCACCCTTCCTTCCTCATTTTTTCAAGAGGATGTCCCCGAGCCATCTTCTTCTTAGACTACATGCAATGAGGGCGACGACGTTAAAAGCACTTCCCAAAAGTCTAAGCACGGGTAGGACCTAAAAGATAACCTGAACACGTCCAACTCTGGTGATGAGGTAAAAATCTACCCAGATCGGTCCGATGAGGGGAACGACCTTAAAAGTTCCTCACCAACTGACCATTCTCCTTCTTCTTGTTCTTCTTTTATGTCTCCTGCAGGTACAACCTTGAAATGTCCACACTTCAAGGCTTTTCACAGAGAACTTGAAGGAACCAATATAAGCAAGACATATCGGAGGCAGTTAAAGAAAACGCTAGCCCATGCAGCTGGATTCTTAACAGTTGCTGATGCGCTGGCAGTTCAAGCCAAGACACAACCATCTTCTCCCGCTGAGAAGCACAAGAAGTCAAAGCTAAAGAAACCCTAGTGGCCTCTTGATCTCGAATTTGAGCAAAGGCTGAGAGAATCAAACATTACAGTCACCCATGCAAAAACTGAGTGATTCATATGAGGGTGCCTCTGTCCCCGTAATTGATGAATCTCAACCTCCCTGTAACTTTCAAATCGAACCCCTGTAGCTTGATATGCTTTTCATGTTTGAGGTTGACCCTTCAGTCCATCAGTTCGAGAAAGGTGTAGAGATCATGACCTACCCTGGAGCCCTCTTGGAAACAAATATGTCAGGATCATGGGTCTATGCACTTGAGGTTAATGAAAAGACCACTGAAACCAATGATGAGGAGTTGTCGGAGGCCCCAGAAGAATGGGAAGAAGGCGGTCAAGCCACAGCCGATGAAGTCGATGAGATAAATCCAGGGGATGAAGCCAACCTCAGACCCACTTTCATCTCTACAAATATGTCATCAGAAGAGAAGAAGAATTTTGCTGCCTTCTTACAAGCAAACCGAGATCTCTTTGCGTGGCATTACCATGAGATGCCTGATCCTCAAGTCTCGGTTCACTGCCTCAGCATTGATACCTCTGTCAAGCTCGTCAAGTAGAAATCAAGAAGGCTGAGACCTAACCTCGAAATGCAGATAGATGCTAAAGTGACTAAACTCAGGCAAGCCGGCTTCATTCGTGAAGTCAAGTACCCAAAATGTCTGGCAAGTGTTGTTCTAGTAAAGAAGAAGAACAACCAAATTAGGGTCTGCATCGACTTCCGTGACCTGATAACCGCCTAGCCCAACAGTGTGCGTCAGATGTCTACCAAGTACACCCTCCTTGAAGGAGATGCTCTCTTCAAAAGGTCATTTGACGGTATTCTTCTTAGATGTGTGGACGCGCAAGAAGCAAATAAGGTCCCGGAAGAAGTACATTAAGGCATCTGTGGATTGCATCAGTTTGGCCCTAAGCTCTATGAACGGATATGTAGATTGGGGTACTATTAGCCTTCGATGATTGCTGACTCCTTAAACTATGCTAAGAAGTGCCAGGTGTGCCCAATACCCTCAAGCCTTGTTCATCAACATCTAGAGCCCTTACACCCTACAGTGGCATCATGGCCCTTCTCACAATGGGGTATGGACATTGTTGAGTCTATTGACCCTCCTTCGGCAATGGGTCATGTCTTTATTCGGGCTACAACAGATTATTTCTCCAAGTGGGCTGAAGCGGCTCCCCTTAAGAAAGTTCCTGGGACCACGGTGGCTAACTTCGTGCGAAATCACATCATATATTGGTTCAAAATGCCAGACTAGATCATATCTGACAATGAACCTCAGTTCAGAAGTGATCACGTCGATCGCTTGGTTAACCAGTTCGGTTACGAGTGGAAGTACTCGATTATGTACCACCCTCGAGCTAACAGATTAGTCGACGCTTTCAATAAGACCCTGTGCAACGTTTTAAGGAAATCGATATCAAAGACAAAGAAAATTAGCATGAGAAGCTTCTTGAAGCCTTGTGGGCCTATCACACTACCATGCAAAATGCCATCGATTCTACTTCTTATTCCCTAGTCTATTGGGCTGAAGTAGTTTTACCCCTTGAAATTAAAATCCCTTCATTGCATATCGCTATACATCAAGAATTAACTGAAGATGAGAGCATCAAACTCCGATATCAAGAATTGGATGCAATTGATGAAAAGAGGTTGAAAGCTCAGTAGAACCTTGAACTCAACCAGGGGAGAATGAAGAGGGCCTTTGTCAAGTCAGTCAAAATCCACTCATTCGCCTGTGGGGATCTGGTTCTATCTATCAAAAGGCTAATTGTTATGCATGAGCGGCACAAAGGGAAGTTTGAACCCAAGTGGGAAGGTCCCTTTATAGTCCAGAAAGTCTCACCAAATGGAGCTTACATACTGGCACATTCTGATGGAGCTTACATACTGGCACATCCTGATGGAGAGGAGGTAATGCCCCCTATCAATGGGTGACACCTAAAAAAATGCTACCCATGACGCAGACTCAATGCGCAACAACAAAGAGTTAAAAAAGAAGAAGACAAGCACGACAGTTCAAACAAGGTTTAACACTTTTATTGCATAAGAAGGAGTTACAAGCCAAAAAGCCCATTATGTAGGAGGTTACAAATCCATCATGCAGTATCGCCACTCGCAAAAGAAAATAGTGGCAGTAGAATGTCGCTATTACATCTGAGGAAACGAAGACGGTTGATCCTAAGCAATGCTCTTGCATCCGAGGAAAAGAAGATGGTAGATCCCCAGCGTTGCTCTTGCATCTGAGGAGAGGACGGTTACAGGGCAAAGATTACTCGCACATTAGACGCATTGCACTTGCATCTGAGGAGAGGACGGTTAAAAGCCAAAAATCTCTCTCACCATCAGAAGCGTTGCTCTTGCATTTGAGGGAGAGAGGATGGTTATAGGCCAAAAGTGACCTTCACAATAGGAAAAGGTGGAAGCACTATGATGGGATATACCAGACATACAAAGCGAACTTCTCTGACAACGAACTAGCCTATAATGGAGAGCATATCTTGCTCACAATGAGGGCCCTTTTCTTGGCTTCCAACAGGTGTCGCATGCCATGTCGCATCATTGGTTACCACCCTTTGCCAACCCCAGTCATCGTTGTGCATGATCATAGCAAAACACGATTCACAGCGTTTCATTAAAGGATCAAGCAAGCAAAATCTGTGGACGACTAAAAAGCCAGACGCATCATGTTACTAACCATGTGCAACCAAGGCACTGATTAGCGTCATGCTTGACTAGCGTCGGCTGTGTTTCTAAGGGCTAGCGCCGGCTGTGTATCCTAAGACTAGTGCCAGTTGTGTTTTCAAGGCCCCTCGCCACCGCGACTATTCACCTCCCGGTGACCCTTTGTTCTCCCGCGCTTCTTCGGCTCCTGTGACCCTTCGATTGTCTAAGACTCTTCATCTCTCGGGTGATTGCGCACCTTCCCGAGACTCCTCGTGTTCATGTAACATATCGAATTCCCAACGTGACCCTTCATTTCCCAACAACTAATCACCTCCCGATGACCCTCCGTTTACCCCGCAACCTCTCGGTTTCCCATCGAAAAACTCCCTCTCTCTTGTCAGAAACCGACTGAGAAACCTTACCCCTTCTTACACCCTGCCGGAAGACCACCAGAGATGAATGGAAATCCCTAGGCAGCCCCCTTCTGTGACTTCCACCCTTTTTCCGCTTCTTTGGAACTGCCAAAACCATGGCTGGAGTATCTGAAGCTCCCAGTAAACTCCCTGGTTTCCTCGCTAGCCTTGTTGGTAAACTTCTGCAACCTCGTGAATGTCTCTACGCTCCTTCTGGTGTTCTCCTTTCTCAGTCAGAACCTTCTCCTGCTTGCCGAAATACACCTGCAAACCTCACTCGAGTACTATGCGTGCTCACCGGAGTTCTTACTGGAAGCTCTCTCTTACTGATTAAACAACTTGCCTTAGCCGTTTTACCCTTGGTAAAATGTAAAATGGGGTTTACCCCTTTATATAGGCAGAGCTTCTTTGAAGTCGCCCTTGCAAACCAAGAATGCCAGCTAGGTCCTTGAAGGCCAATAACGATGGACCAGACAGGGTCGGGTCGAGTCGGGCTCGGACCTGAGGCCCGAATAAAGGTTTATCGCCGCCCATAAAAATTTAAGCAACTGGGACCAGAACAGGGTCGGGCTTGAACTCGAGGCCCGAACACTAACCCGTACCTAGTGCTGGTTGTGTTCTCAATGACCATTATCGGCTGTGTTCTCAAGGACCCAACGTCGGCTGTGTTCTCAATGACCCAGCATCGGCTGTGTTCTCAATGAACCAGCGCGGCTGTGTTCTCAATAGCCCAGCATCGGCTGCGTTTTCAAAGCATAGCATCGGCCATGTTCTTCAAAGCTCAGCATCGACTGTGTTCCCAAGTTTACTGCCACGAGTGTTGCCACTACTCACGCTAGCGCCGCGTGTGTTGCCTCTGCTCGTGCTAAAATGTCGTACGTGTCAATGCTTCTACTTCTCAAGCCTACTGTTGTGTGTGTTACAATCCTTGTGCTAGTGCCATGTATGTTCCAGCGCTGTACGTACTAGAACCTGATCACTACTATGTGTGTCTTACCACTATCCCTGGTGGAGTTGCACCCAGGCTGTGACTCATGTTTCTCAGTTGAGTTGCATCCAGGTCGTTCCATCTAGGCCACGACTGGTCATCCCCAATGGAGTCAGGAGCAGGCTATTGTTCCTCATCCACAGTAGGAACTACACCCGTACTGCTAGCCATTGATCCCCAGTAGAGTTAAGATCATGTTTAACCCTTTAATCCCCTGTATTATCCCCGAGAGTCGGGTTACCTTCAATGAGATTATTCATGGAGTTACATCTTTCACCTTAGGAAGCCATACTCGTCCTCTAATCCCCAGTGAAGTCTGCTTCTCATCTAAAACCCATGCTAACCTTAATCATTTGATCGCTAGGGAGTCAAATTACTATTCACATACCTATTCCCCATGGAGCTCCACCTACATGATGACCCACACAACGGTCCGTGCTGAATGACCATAAACTGTACAGCCATGGTCCGTGCAACATGACCTTAAACTGCATTGCCATCGTCAATGCTTCATAACATTAAACTGCACAGCCATGGTCTATGTTGGATGACCTTAAACTGCACAGCCATGGTCCGTGCTACATGACCTTAAGCACAGATGGCGATGCCTATTGCTGCCCGCAGAGGTCTCACCCTATTGCACTCCTTTCGAAGACGGTGATACCTATCGCCACCCACGAAGCATCGTGCCAATGCCAATCGTCATCCACAGGCCTCTTTCACACTTTGTGCCTATCACCGTATGCAGGCTTCTCTTGCATCTTATGCCTATCGTCGTGCGCTTCACGAAAAGCTATCGTCATGTGCCTCACCAGAAGCTATCACCGCCCAAAAGGGATGTGCTGCCTTCTCGTGTTGCCAACGACAATGGCTATCACTGTCAGTAGGTTTCTCTTACATCCCACGTCTAGCGTCGTGTACTTCACGAGATGTTATCATCGAGTGCCTCACCAGAAGCTATCGTCGCTTGCCAGAGATGTGTTTCCTTCTCATGTTGCCAATAGCAATGCCTATCGCCTCCCGCGGAGTATTGTCCTGCCTTCTCGTGTCGCCAATGGTGATGCCTAATGTCGTTTGAAGTTCGGTGCCTCCCCCTTCGTCGTGGGCAGCAGTGTCATCTAGTGGTCACGACATTGTTACTCCACGGCTGTGGGTGGTGATGCTTAATGCTGTCGAGACCCGCCCTCTTCGTCGTCTCACCCCTTCTCTTCTTCTCTTTTCTCATCATTCTGACTTACTGTCTGGCACTGTCATAGCGGTCTAGTTGTCGAGCAGTATTACCGTCGTTCTGGTCCTGAGTATCATGTCTGTCTTGCTACCACACCAGATTAGGAAAGTCACGTCGGCCTTGGTTTCGAGTAGTATTACCGTCGTGCCGGTCTGGGTTACTGTGCCTGTCTTGCTACCAGTCCGATTTAGTCATTGTACTGGTTCAGCTATCGTGTTAATCTCATCCCCTAGTCAAAACCTCTTCACTTTTCTTTCTTTATTCAAATTCTCTTCTTCATCGCCCTAACTTCTCATGCATGTGCATCGCTCTAAGACAAGGGTGGGTCCTTCGGCCCACTTGTTTTGCAAATTAAACATGATAGTGTTGTGACAAAAACAAGGAGATTACAAGTCAAGGGAGGTAATTTCGAACCAGCTGAAGCAGTTGAGCGACTTTCCATCGTGATCTAAGAGGACGCCCGCACGAGTCAGCCCGAGTAAGTCACGGACCTAGGTGAGGTTGGTCCCCAACTCACATTCAAAATTCCTCCCTCACCAGTTGAGCACCTGCCCTTGTTCTGTGAACAAGGTTCCTAAAAGAGCAGTCTCAGATCCTGGGTCTTTCAAACCCGAGACACGTGTCACCCAATCACCTAGATCCAAGGAGACGAGATCGAGGCACCTGACCAGCTTGGTGACTCCACTGAGGACTTGTTACCCCTTTGTCGGTTCGCTCTTGCTTGATTAACATCACCTTTTACTTTCTGTACTGCATTCATGGCATCTGGGTTATTTTACCCATTCATCCGAGTTGGGGATTTTCTCATCCCCACACTCGTGACCGTCTTAGGGAAGCGAGCTTCTCAAGCCTCATTCCCTACACCCCTCTTGAGTCAGGACTCACAGTCTGGCTCCCAAGTTCTTTCTTGGGTTGAAGCGAGAAGGGACTTGAAGGTCCCTAACTCCCCACTTCCTAGCCTTGGTGGACCCTCCACCAAAGCCCTTCGCATTGGTTGCACACATGTCACTACACACAGCATGCACCCTATTACTGGCAATTCCCTTGCTGATCATATTGCTGAGGTACATCAAAAGGTTGCCCTGTCTGCATTCACGAAAGGCAAATAGGTTGCGATCGCTTCTGAGAGTCACCGCAAGGCCACCCCCCATACTCCTTCACCACCCCAAACCTTTATGCTTACAAGCTCGACAAACCGAGGAGAAGATATTGGGGCCTCCACCTCTCACACACACCTGATGGCTCGTGGTTCAACCACTCGAGCCACACCTCGGGGCAACTTTCATGCTGTCTTGAGCTCATGTCCAAGGAAAGGCCTTCTCAAGACGAGCCCTGCACGCGTCATGCATTTGCATCCTACAGCTCGGGGCAGTGTCAATTCTGCACCAACTCGAGCACACTAGGGTCGACCACTTCGTCCTCCTTCTCAAAAAACAGAGCTCCACCCTGTGAGAGATGCTCTTCGACTTGGTCCCCCACAGACACGAGCTCGTAGGTTTCAGCCTCTTAAGGTCGAACCAACAGATCGAGCCCAGGCTAAGCCCCAAGTCACTCGGATGGCAAACTCCAAACGTGCACATGCACCAATTTCAAAGGATCCTCCTCGACCTTGACTCAAGCGGAGTCGTGAACCAATTCCTTCTTTTGTTGCTCTTCCTTCGCGAAGCAAACACCTTGAGACTTGGTACTCAAAGGTTTTCCTTCAGAGTACCATCTTGAGTTAGCCACCTCAGATCAGTCATGAACCCGGACCTCACAAGGGAATTTAGGGCAAAGGCTTGATGGAAGATAAAAGCCTTCAGTCTCCAAGGCAACAACCCATATTGCCCTCTGTTTTGGGGCCTCATTCTCTGCTCCAACTGATAGACACAACCCTTGCATGTTCAAGAAAGATGGGACAGTCTAAATCTCAAGCTCAATTCTGGACTAAAGTTTATTACAACCTCAAGATTAAACAAAAGAGAGGCTTGCAGCTCCTGACTAGAGAGGTCCCCAAGGCAGTTGAGGCTATCAATCTTGATGACCTCTTACCTCACAATCCCTTCTTCCCTCTTCAGATTCTAGAACCTGAGCAAGAAATCCAAGATTGCTCGGTGGTCACCGTCACAGCAAAAGATCAAGCTGCCAAAAAGTCACGGTCCCAAGCTCGTCAAGAGCCGGTCTTCACACGTTCAGGAAGGTAGACTGGTTCCGGGTCACAGGGTAGGCTGTGTGAACTATGGATTTTGAGTTTACTAGGATAATATGGTTCTAAGGGTTCAGAAACCATAGAATTCTTCAGTTTTAAAATGGGATGTCTATAATTGCCCCTCTTTGGCACTCCCTATCGAGGGATAGGTGAGTGGCAAAGAAATAGATACTCTGGCGTTCCCTGTCCTTCGAGTTGTACGTGAACGTTAAAGATAAAGCAGACATTTTAAATTGTGTCCTGTCGTCACATGGTCAGAGGGCACACCAACTATCCTCCAAGTCATTGTGCTCACCGAACGCACTCACCTAGGGCATTTTTTTTCCTAGGGTTTCTGGCATTGTCGGTGAGTTACACAAGCTTGAAACTCGAGTTGGATTTTCTAGCCATGCCACTAGACTTCAAGGGTTTTGCAGTTTGAAATTTTTATCCCCGACAGTTTCTTTGATCCCCTTAGGGTTTTGTAAGGTTATCTATAGAAAAAGGCCTTCTATAAGAAGAGCATTGTCTGGCTGAATCTGAAGAGAGAGACGAAGCAGCAACGCGATAAATGCAGTAACATGGTATTCATCATATACGGGTGTCCAAGCTCCTTCGTTTTAAAAGAGTTTTGGCAATTTTGAAAAAAAGGGGAGACTTGAAATAGAACCCAGAGCAGGGACATGCTACGATTTTAGCAAAGAAATTAATGTTTTTGAAATCATAAACATATAGTGAAAATTTTGAAAAGAGAAAGATATTTTAAAAAACAAAGTTGGTTAGCAGTTTTAACTTCTGCAACCATAGAGCCCTCTAGGCAGTTTAGCGTCATGCAGCGATGGACCATACAACCGTTTACGTCATACGGGGATAGAAATTTGAACAAGATGGTTGTGCTTTGAACACATTGAACAGGGTGGTTGTGCCCTGAACAATATTGAACAGGGTGGTTGTGTGCTGAACACATCTGACGTTTTACGTCGTACGGGGCTAAACGTTACTTGCCTCGGCTCTTTTACGTCACACAAGTTTGACGTTGAACTGAATATACCCGACCTTTAGCGTCATACGGGGCTTGACATTTGAACAAGGTGGTTGTGCCCTGAACACATTAAACAGGGCGGTTGTGCCCTGATCACATTGAATAGTGTGGTTGTGCCCTGAACACATCCAATAATTTATGTCATACGGGGCTAGACGTTACCTGTCTCGGCTCTTTAACGTCACACAAGTTTGAAGTTTTTACAGTCTCGGTTCTTTAACGTCACACGAGTTTGACGTTTTTCCTGTCTTAGCTCTTTAATGTCTCACGAGTATGACATTTATCCATTGTAACAGGGTGGTTGAGCCCTGGATCGGACTTTGGCTGGCAGTTTAAGCTCATGCCACCGAGGAATGTTCTATCTTTATTTTATTCTATTTTTTATTTTTTTTGAAAATTTGGAAACTTGGTTGGTAGTTTAGGCTCATGCCACCACGGAGCATTTTTATTTTTTTGAATTTTGTTGAAATTTTTTGGAAAATTGGTAGGCAGTTTAGGCCCATGCCACCGAGGAGCGGTTTATTTTAAAAGTTAATAAAAATTTTTGAAAATTGTCACAAAAATCCATGACAAACCCTATTTGATCCCCAAAAATTGAGTGGGGAAAGTTTCAGGGAAAAATGTATGGGCGACACTGGTTGTGTCGCCTAGGCGGCACGGGTGGTGTCGCCCAGGTTTGGGCGACACGGCTGCTGTCGGCCACCTTAAAAAAACTCTTCTTTTTTTTTTATTTTGAAGTGTATTTTGCAGGAAAATGTAAAAATAAAACTTTTGGAAAAAATGTATGAGTGACACCAGTGGTGTCACAGGGGTGACACCACACCCGGGTGACACGTGGCGTGTCGTACGGCCAATGTCACCCACAAAATTTTTTTCTTTTATTGGAAAATTTGAGGAATTAAAAGGGGTTCTTTTCAAAAAACATATGTGGGCGACATGGGTGGTGACCCCTAGGCGACACGAGCAGTGTCACCCAAGTCTGAGTATAGAATTGGGTGCACGAGGCGTGTCGCCCACACCTCCGACCTTGAAATTTTTTATTTATTTTTCTTCATTTTAGGGTTATCTAAACCCGTTGTTCACCGAAGTAGATAATTATAAGACATGTTTTGGGTCGGATTTCGTTTTTCTATATATAAAAATCATTCCCCTCCCATTCTTCTCTCATATTTCAAACTCAATTTTCTTCCTCTCACCTTCACCCTCTCCCTTCTTCATCATCTTCCCTTTGTTTTTACAAGATTTTATTGCACTCGTCCTTAGGCTTTCATGGCTCCAAAGAAGGACAACGTGATCTCCAAGGGCAAGGGGAAGGTTTTCGGGTGGGTTGTCAACGAAAGCGAGGAGGAGGATTCCTCCCTTTTTCCTAGAGTTAGACACTTTCCTAAAGGTCTTCCCTCTCATAACTCACAGGGCCTTCGATCGCGTGATGTTCCATGAAGTTTCAATGGCTTTCCTATCATCGTACCCTGGTTCAGAGATTGGTTTCTTTCCGCTCGGCAGTGGCCCGAGCTCATGGCCCTTCTAGCTTCAATTTCGTTGATGGGTATCTTGAACATGGCCTCTTACGATGTGAAATTTTCGCTCCTCGAAGCTCTCGCTGAAAGGTTTAATCATCTGACGAATACCTTCTTTCTTCCAATGGGTGAGACAATGCCAACCTTGGAGAAGCTACCAAGATTTTTGGCCTGAACTTAGCCGGGATTGCATATCAACCTTCCACTGCCACCGACAACTATTCTATCATGGGTGCGAGACTGTTGGGGGCTGCTTATTCTTCACATGCCCAGTGGGTTGATATGGAGCTGCTGGTCCGGAATCTCGAGCAATCTCGAGCGGCTGAATAGATCCATAATTTTCTTTTCGTGTTGTTGGGCTCCATCCTTTTTCCATGTGGTCGCAAGATGGTTCGTGGCACACTTATTCCTTTAGTCCATGCCTTCTGGGAACGAGCGGGTAACACCATTGTTCTGACCTTGTTGGCAGGCATATACTGGGGTCTTCACAACTGGGTCATGCAAGACGGCCGATTTATTGAGGGCAGTGTCCTGATTTTGTAGGTATATTTTTTAACACAATTTTTTTTTATTTTTCTCTTGGAACTCAATTTTTGTCCTTTTTTTGGCCTCTAGAGTTCATGTTTTTAAAATAGGAATTTATTAGAAAAAGCCCGGCTCGATCCAGGAGGTTTTTGAGTTGGGCATGACCAGTGTCGCCCACACAGGCTGGGTGACACTACCAGTGTTGCCCAAGTCAAACTGCCCCGGATGATTTCGGCGTTCAGGGCTTCTATTGTGTGAGTTTTTGGGGTAATTTCGATCTCTGTTTTCTGTGGGTTTGGGCCTATGAACACATCGTCATCATTCGTCCTCCTTGATCAACGATGGCTGTATCTGCTGCTTTGGGACTGGCATATGTCAATGAATCCACCAAACCACAAAACATCAATTATTATCGGCGAGCTTTGGACAAGTTGTCGGATTTCGATTGAGTGATTAGGGGCCTTGAGAACATGTCCCTATTTTTGCCTGCTATGGGGCATTCATGTGTTAAACTGGCGGCTCAATTCTTCACAGAGAGGTATTTCCTTCAAAGGGTTCTTCATCAGTTTCGCCACATTCAGAATTACACTTCATTCGGAGAGGCGATCGATCGTCGCCCTATCTTTCCACTTCGTCGGCACTTTTCAGCTCGTATGATCAAGGCAAGTTTGTCATGGAAGGGGAAGAAGTTCTCTTCTAGTGAGGGGTTAGCTAAGCAAGACAACCCATGACCACTTCGAACTATGATTCTTGGTCGGAACGTGCCTGCCCTCTTTCACTATGCCCCAGATCTTCGAGAATTCGTGGCGAGTCTTCTGCTCCTAGTCAAGATTTTGGGCCTCATCGAGAAGATGGCCCCTCTTTCTCAAATAAACGAATCAAATCAAATGAGGACAACTCTGACATCATCTTGGAAGAAGCTGAACTCGAATTAGCTCGATGGGTGGCCTTCGTGGCAGAACTCAAGGAGAAGGATTTTGATTTTAAGTCAAACACCGAATAGCCAAACTATTTTCTTTTCTTTACTTTTTTTTCTTGGCATGAATGAGTTGATCCTATGATCATTCTCATTTTCAGTACTTTTTCGGTTTATAAAGTCCAATGGGACAGTAGAAATTTTAGCCGTAGGACCAAGTTTGATGGCGTCAACGCCTGTAATAAGAAAATTTTTTAACGAATGAATATAGTCAGAATTTTGAGATAGCCAAAATTTTGGTTTCTGCTCTGCTTGATTTTTCTCTTTTTTTTTTTTTTATTGTTCCTGTTGGGGGGTCTTTTAACTTATATGTGTGTAGTTGACTCGTTGAAGTAGAGTAGAACACTTTCTGTGACCACACTTTCCAAACTGAATTGTCACGAACTCGGCCCCCTAGTTATAGAGTCTTTATCTCAAATTTCCAGCTATTGAGACATCGTACGCACACACAGGGATGAGCTTGACTCATTTTGCCTCGGGGGATCTAGTCGAGAGAAAAATGCTCCCAGACTAGCCAATATCGTCATTGGCGAGATTCACCCATCGCCGATATGTGGTAGTTGGTAGTTATACTCATACAACTATGGAGTGACTAGCTTATAATAGGCATAGGAAGTTGGCTTCGAGAGCAAGGCCAGCGTGACTAACAATTTAGCCTCTTGTAGTGATGGAGGAAGTCCCTAACCACATTTTCAAAAGGGATGGGCCTTACAGTTTTCCCACCTATGGCCCATTTAGTGGT
>NW_006495382.1:252461-308761 GCF_000471905.2 Amborella trichopoda | reverse complement strand
TAGTCTTCCATAATGGTATGCATTAGATCATGGATGATGTTAGTCATTGCCCATTGATAAGTTGCTCCTACGTTTTTTAGACCGAAGGGCATTACTTTGTAACAGTAGGCTCCCCATTGCATTATGAATGACGTCTTGGTTTGGTCTTCTTCTACCATGAGAATTTGGTTCTAACCCGAGAAGCTGTCCATGAATGACAACATGTCGTGACTCGCAGTGTTGTCGACCAAGGCATCTATGTTTGGTAATGGAAAATTGTCTTTGGGACATGTGTTGAGGTCTTTGTAATCGACATACACTCAGATCCTCTCGTTTTTCTTGGGTACGACCACTATGTTGGCCAACCATTATGAATAATCGATAGGAGTAATGAACCTTGCCTTGAGCAGTTTATTGATTTCTTCTTTGATTTTTAGCTCGAGGTGGATTGTTTGACTTCGGATGTTCTGCCTTACAGGCTTCTCCCCTTTGTTGAATATTAGGTGATGTTGCACCAATGTGGGATCTAGCCCTGGCATATCATCGTATGACCAGGCGAAGACCTCGCTATATTCCTTGAGAAAGGAAATCACATTTTCCCACTCCTCAGAAGATAAGGACGTTCCAATCTTGGTTAACCTTGGGTCCTTCTCAGTTCTTAGGTTTACGTCAATCGTCTCTTCGATGATAGTCGTTGGGTCACCATCGAGCCTCTTCTTGAATTGCTCAACACGAGAAGTAAGTTCCTCAGGTTGAGAGATTTCTACATAGTCTTGATTCTCTTGATCTTCATCTTGGTCGTCCAATTCATCGTCTTGGGTATTATGCACCGTTATTGGGCTATCTTGAGTGAGCACCGTTTTTGAAAATTCTTTTTCATTATTATTAGCTTTATCATGTTTCAAATTTTCCACGGTTTTTGAAATGTCGTAAGAGGTGTCCCTTATGGGACTCGCGAGTGAAATGTTGGGGATCGGACGCACAGGGCGGTTAGATGCCACCCTGCACCTATCCATATTTTGGCAACGGGAGTAGGAAGTGCAGCTGGTATGCTTCCAACAATTCTAGAGATAGAGGAGTGATCGACCAATTTCATTCCTGAGTTTGAGTAGGTGGATGAGCACGCTTGGTTGTGTTAAAGCCAATTGTGCATACCTTCAAATCCAGGTCAGCGAAAAGGTCTTCAATTCCTAGTTCTAGTGTGTGCTGAGATGTGAAAGAAGAGTTATTCCCTGTTGGGGAATCAAGGATCACTTTTGGCCGTTTTGAAGGATGGGCATCGAGGGGATCAAGGTCTTGAATGCCTCCAGATACAAAGCCTGGATAGCTTGAAGGCTTCATCGGGCTTTGAAATAATGTGAGAGAACACCCAAGTCCTCTTCGATCCCTGTTTTCAGTTTCGACTTTGGGTGATTCAGAAATCGCCTCCGTTACGCCTTGCCCTTGACTCCCCAAGCCTTGGCCTGGTTGGAAGCCTTGGGAGAGGAGCATGTGCCAAGCTTCGTGGGACCCAAAATCATATTGACGTTGACATTGGATAATGTCCTCCATCGATGCAGAATTTTGCAAAATTTGAGGATCGGGGTCCCCGGCCTCTAGGCGTAAGGTGGCACAATCAGCTTTCTTGAAGGAAGCTAGTGGGATTTCTCCAAGCTCAACCCCTATGGCTAGCTTCCCGTTATGTATGCTAGGATTGAGAAAAGCAGGGGGTTCAGCGCATACATTTGCAATGCCAATTTTCGTTTGAAATTTGAGGCATTGATGGAGCGTAGAGATGATCATGAGGTTTTTGTGCAGCCACGGTCTTCCTAGAATTATGTTGAATGAAGGTTTTATGTCTAAGACATAAAAATTTATCACTTGGGCGATCTTGCCGATCTTAAGTTTGAGAGGCAGCAAGCCTGTAGCTTGTCTCTTGTTCCGGTCGTGCGCAGCAATAGTTAGTTGACACGGCTCGAAGTCATCTTGGCTTTTACCTATCTGCTTCACCATTTTCATAGGGCATATGTTTAGGGATGCCCCATTATCAACAAGCACTCTCCGTATTTCATATCCTTGCATGAAAGCAGTGATCTGCAGAGGTTAGACATGTGTCATCGTCCGTGAACACGATTAGCATGGTGCAATTAGTTGGTTTATCATACCGCACAACTCATCCGGCTGTGTGTTGCTCGGGATGTGTGTCTTGGAAAGGACTCTTTCGATCTGGCCCTGTGTGTTGGTGAGTTGGCAAGTAGCTCCAAGATGATTTGAGCCTGGATCTTCTTGAGATGAGTCAATAGATCGTAGGTGGTTGTAGATTCTTGAATTTCCTTGTTCGGCTTGTGATCTACAACTCCTGTTGGTTGTCTGGCTCTTGAGGAGTTTCCCATCCTTTCATCAAGAGTTTCAGCCATTAATTGAACGGGTTTGACCACTCGGCCTCTTCGAGTTAGGGAGTCAACCTCGCCAGCTTGAAGCTCGATAAGGTCAGCCCTAGCAAGAGTAATGGGAGATTTTGGGGTGTTGGCCTCGTGTTTGGGAGATGATGCCTTTTCATGGGTTCTGACCATATCGATCTCTAGTGTGTCATCTTTGTCATATTGGTCCCACTTGGGAAGGTTGTCAATGTTTGGAGATGAAGGGCTTCCTCTTAAAAGATCTAATAGATCTTCTTCAAGTTCTTGAAAGTGATGATCACAAGCCAATATGAATTAGCAGGGATCTTCTTCTTCATCTCCACCCTCAACCATGTGAATGATAACATTTTCTTTTGAGTTGTCTTGAGCTCTCTGCGTTTTAGTTGTTGTGACCATATTTTTTTGTGAAGATACCCATCTTTTGATTAGGTTCTTCAACTGGTTGATTTCTAGCTGTGACAGTGATGTCCCCCCTATTGATTAACCCTTGAATTATCCATTTCAAATATATGCAGTTTTGGGTATCATGTGAATGGTTTTGATGCCATTTTGCACCACCTGCTCTTGTTCGTGACTTGAAATGGTGGTTCAGATGGTGACGGTAGATAAATCATGTTTCTTGCCAGGAGTAAATCTAGCACTTCTTCCAGCGGGTCTTTGAGAGGAGTGAAATTATCCTCTCACCTTTGGTTATTATTTTTAGCATTGGCTCTAGGCGGACCCTTCGGTTTTGGTTCTGATTATTGTGCTGAGTGGCTGGACCTTGAGCCAATCCGTTAAGGACAATCTCGTTAACTTGACCAGAAGCCTTCCCCTTGTATTGTTTTTACTCTTATTTTGAGGAGTCAATATTGATTTATGATCGGGCCTGGTGTCGAGGGGTGTCCCTCTCGCCCTTTCATGTCGTGCCACTTGTTGAAAGAGTGGGGGATAAGGCCTTAGTTTAAAAAGGTCCTGTATTCTGGAGCAGCGTTCTCTAAGGCCATGGAGATTTTGGCTGGGTCTGTCAGTGAGCATTCTACGACCCGAATTGCGCCTCGCAGAATTGATGAATGAAATCCTCAAAGGATTCTCTTGGATTTTGCTTCGTTGCACTGAGCTCATCCAGGGAGAGAGATCTTGGTGTCGACCCACGGTAGTGAGAGACGTATAGGTTGAAAATTTCATCTAGAATGATGTGTGGTTGAGCGAACATTGAGCGGACATTGTTCTCTGATGCCAGTTCAAGGCCTAGCCAGTCAATGTTTGTGAAAATATGGCCTTCAGTTGGTTAAGCATGTCTCATAAAGCTCTCAAGGAGAGGAGATACGTGTTGACGTGACCTTCTGGATCGCTCTTCCCATTAAACTTGTTTCTAAATTATGGGATAACAAATCCCAAGGGAAGGTCTTCCATGCCTCCAAGGGTCTCTTGAACATACTCCTTTAGGGGGAGAATATCATGCATTCCCATTCTTACGAGCATATCCTGCATCACTTTTAAGGTGCTTTCCTATTGGATGTTCGTCATGACAGTAGGCCCACTAGTCGGTGGGTTCCCAAGCATGGACTGATGACTTGAGATTTGGGGTATACATTGGCCTGCATGGGCTAGAGATTGATGAGCCGCACTCACCGGGGCGGTTTGATACACTTGCGCATGACGGGTGTACTGACCGATGGGTGTCACCACTGGTTGCAAAAATTGCACGATTTGTTGGACCAGATGAACTAGAGGGACCGATTGAAGAATCGGTTGACTCGATTGTACTAAGGGTTGACCTATGGCACTGACTTGATTTGGGTTCGACCCGTAAGCTGGGGCATGAACAGTGTAACTTTGGTCAATCAGACTTTTAAGGGCAGCTTGGATGCCCATCTCGCCTAAGGGTTGGTCTGGATTGACGCCTCTCTCTCGTACAGTGTTAAGGACATCAAGAGCTGTACTACAGTGACTCGAGGTAGGGTTGGATCCCCTAGATCTAGGTGGGTCTTGGTCTTGAGACCGCTTCACCCTAGAGTTATCTCGGTTCGAAATGTGGGAATTGGCATTAGATGTTGCATGAATTTCTTCCCCCACTCGACTCCTACTTTGGTTGCCTAAGATCCCTTACAGGACAACTCCAGTTCGGACCCCTTGACTATTCAATGTCTTTCGGACTGAACCAGCCTTTCAGATCACATTAGTTTTAGGATTAGGAGTGGATGCTTGAGAATCTGTCTCTACCTGAAGACCTAGGCACTGGATAATGGATTGCCCTGAGATTAGTTGATAATTCCAAGGGATTGTAGCATACCGGTCTCTAGGTTTAGGCAAGTTATGCTTAGAGTCGGCCGTGGAGTGATCATCATAGTCACTTTGAGTAACTGACATGGTGATTCTCTTTGGCAGGGTTTTAGAATCTAGACTTAGGTAAGATCTAAACTCAACGATTTAAGGTAGACCTATCCTAACTCTAGGGGCAAAACCCTGACTAAGACCTAGGCTAAGATTAGACTGGAACCTAGACTTGCTAGAAACTAGGGGAAGACTAGTCTAGCTCTAGAGGCAACTCTATGCTTAAACCTATGCTAGAACCTATACTAAAATCTAAACTAGATGGTGCACGAGTCTCAGCTCGGACTAAGGGTGGGTCTAGGTTCGGACCGGGGTGTGAGCCTGGTTCGGACCTAGACTGAGCTGGGTGCAAGCCTAAGCTTGGATCTAGAGGGTTTTAAAACTCAGACCGGATGTGGACCCAGACTGGATCAAGATTGAACTAGGAATGAGCCTTTGGCTCGGACCAAGAGGGGTCCTAGGTTCAAACCTCGGTGTGAACCTGGTTCGAACCTAAGCTAAGCTGAGTACAAACCTAGACTTGGACCTAGAGAGTTCTAATGATCAGACCAGGCGTGGACCTGAACTGGATCAAAGATAAGCTAGGAACGAGCTTTCGGCTCAAACCATGAGGGGGCCTAGGTTCGGACCTAGGTGTGAACGTGGTTCAGACCTAGGCTAGGCTGGATATAAGCTTGAACTTGGACCAAGAGAGTTTTAATGATCAGACCAAGCGTGGACCTGGACTGGATCAAAGATGAGCTACGAACGAGCCTTCGGCTCGGACCAAGAGGGGGCCTAGGTTCGGACCAAGGTGAAACCTGGTTCAGATCTGAGCTAAGCTAGGTATAAGCCTGAACTTGGACCCAAAAGCTCCAGCTTGGACCAAAAGTGGGTCTGGACTGGAATATAAGACTAACCGATCAGAAATAAGCAAGTAAGCACACAAAAATGTTGAACTAGTCTGATTATAGGTAGGCTTGGCTTGAGAGTGCGTTCCTAGCTATTAAAATGCGGCTAGGCTGATATAGGTCCCCACATAGGTCCTAGCCTCTTGCTATGTGATGTTCAACAGGTCCTACTATACACGGAGTTGCTTTGAGGCAAAGGATTACGGAGGGGCGCTCACAGTTAAAGTTATGTGAAACCACATTCGGCTCTCAATGTTAAGTTCCTCTCACGCAGTTAACGCGAATTTTGGGGATTTTCAAAATATTTGTTTGCTGGTTTACCAGGAATTCTCGGTCCGGTGTGTGTTGTAGTGTGTAAAGAATCACACAATCAAAAATAAAGTCAAGCACACAATGCATACAAAACAAGAAAGAAAAATAAGCGAGCGTTCGGCACTAATCGGGCCTAGCGAGGTGTGCTTCGAAGCGAAATTCGCTTGAAGCACAGTATAGATGGAGGGGTAAGCAACCCCTAAGAAGGTAAAGTCAAAACAATGAGACCAGGCACCGTCCGTGCTACGTCGAGCGTGGCCCAAGTCGAGGGTGACTCAAACAGGACACAGTTCAGGAAGGATGCAAGCAGACCTCGATGTATATTTATTTTTTTATTTTTTTATCTTTTTTAACCTTGGTGAATCACAGCTAAACTAAGCATGGTGAAATCATGGAAAACATGACTTAGATGAAAAATAACAAACTAAAATAAAATCTGATAGCCAAAACAAAGCAGACCTATCTGAGGCAAAATATTTTTTTCTATTTTTAAAAAACTTATTTTGAGCCAAAATTTGGTGAAAAATCAGCCCAAAGTCTCTAGAATATGTCGGTGGGGTCCCATAACTTTTCTGGGACCGTTGCAGTTGGACGACACTGGTGGTGTCGCCTTTCCAGAGTGGGCGAAACTGCTAGTGTCTCCCAAAAAATTAATGAAATAGTACTATGTTAAACTTGGAAGAAGTTCGAAAACCATATATTTATGGTGAAATAAATTAAACTAGAATAAACAGACAAAAGCAGATAGGTTCAAGTAAAATATTGTTTTGGTATTTTTAAAAATTCTATTTTCCTCTGAAAGTTTTTTAAAAGTTATAAAAAATTCCATAGAACATATTTTCAAATTTTCCAAAAATTCTGAAACTTTCGAATTTTGGGCGACACGAGCAGTGTTGCTTTGGATCTGGGCGGCACTGGTGGTGTCATCCGGGCGACACAGCTAGTGTTGCCCAGATCAGACAGGGTTTTGGAGCACCAAAACCTTGGATCCTGATCCCTAAATATTTTTGGGACTTTTTGTGAATGATCACAGTGAAAAATAGTGAAATAAAACTGTATTTTGGCACTTGGATCAAGCGTGAAAAGCCCACGGTGGGCGCCAAACTGTTTATGATGAAAATCAGACAGATCTTCTAATGAATATCTCGTGATTTTAAAACCTGAAACTAAATTAAAATTCAAGAAATAAAATGGTAAAGAAAGTGGGACAAATCGAATTCAGATCTTCTAAGAAGCAAGAAAATCTGCTCTCAGATCTGTGGCAAGGCCAGCATGATATAGAGAATCCAAAACACGATTTTAAAGAGAATAAGAAGATAAAAATGAAATTAAAACGCTGAATAATAATAAAAAAGAAGAAAGGAAAATGATACCCAACCGGGCTGGATGGCTCGGGACTCCCGAGCCTTATGGGGCTCGCCCGTATAAGATCTGATCCTCTTTTGTCTCTCTGAGTCAGATGTTCATCAGAAAATCTCTTTGGTGTGAAGGCTTTGGTTTAGGGTTCTATCCCAAGGGTAGATCTAGGGTTTCTCTCAGAAGGCTAAGGCTTTCTGACGCAATTTCCAGGGTTTCCTCTCTTGTAACTCCCTCAGGTTTTCATCTCTATCTCTTCTATTTCCTTTTCTCTGCTAGGGTTTTTCTCTCTCTCTCTGTCTATCAGCATCTGTTTCTCTCTCTGTCCCCCTCTATATAGTCCCGAAAAGATGCTAAAAAGGGGGCCAAGATTGTTGGAGAGAATATCTCCCTGCAACAAACAAATCCCTCAGTCAAAGATCCACCTTTTGGGGGTCACAAATTTGGGCGACACACCTAGTGCCACCTTAGGAAAGGTCAAAAAACATCTAAAAATCCAAAAAAATCATTTCGGAGCAAAATGGTCTGACCGACACGGGCAGTGTTGCCCCAGTGACACAATCCGTGTCGCCCAAATAAAATTTGGCCAAAATTGGTTTTTTTTTTACTTTAAGTGCATTCCCCATCCTCTAGTGAAGCTACCAAAAACAATTTGGGTCAAAACAGATTTTTAACTATTGTTAATGATTTGTTTGGTAAAATAGGACATTTGTTGGAATGACTTGGGCAACACTGCCAATGTCGCCCAACCCAAAACTTGTCGAAATTTCCTTTTTTCACTTTGGATGTTTTCCTTGGCCTCTTATGAAGCTCTCATAGAAAATTTGGATCAAAACAGATTTATTTACTATTTTTAATGATTGTTTTGGTAAAACAGGGCGGGCAGACAGACTGGTTCCGACTCACAGGGTAGGCTATGTGAACTATGGATTTTGTGTTTACTAGGATAATGTGGCCCTAAGGGTTCAGGAACTATAGAATTTGGCAGTTTTAAAATGGGGTGTCTACAATCTCTAAAGCGGTTCGTTTAGAAGATCTGTCCAAACACCATGGTGGATCTCGTTAACAGTTCTCTAGCTTAGGAAAAGATCGGGGCAATGGTAATTCTCGCTCCAATAACGGGGGCAATCAGCAAAAAGAGATGATTAGTGTGATTGTCACCATGACTGACACTAAGAAAGCCGCCCCTCAAACCTTGGACCTCTCTAAGGCACAGACACCTCAGGCTGGAGGCAAGCCGCAACAGTCTTATAACAAGGTCCCCCCCCCCCCAAAAAAAATATAAATCGAAGTGATTACTAGATCCAGCATAAAACAAGGTGTACCCCTTCAAGATTCCTACACTGCTTCGATTACTACTGGAGCAAAACATGATCCAGCTGCCGAAGGTCAACACCCCAGAACAAGCTGGACAGGAGACACACGAGAGGTACTGCACCTATTACAAGAGAGTAAGCCACCCCACTCAAGAGTGCTATATGCTCAAAGACATTATCGAAACCCTTATTAACAAGGGCTAGATAAAGCTCGAAGAGTTAAAGAAAGCATTCGGGGCAACTGAGGCTTCCCACATAGTGACAATCCAAGAGGATGATGAGGCACCCGTCGTCCTCCATGCTCTATTCTCCGTAATGCTCGAAGAAGGTCTTGTCACACCGAAGCTGATAGGCAGCCCAAGTTCTTGCCCCCAGGAATTGAGAATCTCTGGTATCCGTATCATCTGATACGAGGCAATGACCTGAGTGAATGTGCTAGCTTCCACGTGCTCTTAGCAAAGAAGATGCATCAACACCAATAAGTTCAAGGTAACCCAGAAGGAAACCCTCAAGTCCCTACTCCACCAGTGCAAGAAGGCCTCCCTATACAAGCTCAGGGAAGTGCTGAGCTAGACCCTCTACAGACCATCGTTGAGGCGATGCTCCAACAGAGTCTCATCACTCCCAAGCTCGCTAGACAACCTAAGCGTCTTGCCCAGGGTACAAAAAATCCTTGGTGTCCATATCATCAAGTATGGGGCCATGAGCTGAACGAATACCTTGGTTTCGAAGTTGTAATTGCAGAGAAGGTATGGGAAGGCCACATAGTTTGCGCCGTTCTCCCAGAACGCTTCCAAGCCATTACTCCCGTCTAAGAGGAAATCCCACTACAGGTTCCCTATGAGCCTACACTTCCCTTCAGAACCTTCGACTTCTTATCCCTGGGAAGTCTACCATGAACGAAGTACGCTCAAGTCCTTGAAGCACAAGGAAGTCTGCGAAGTTAGAACTACTCATCAACCTGATAGGACAAACCAAATGCATCCCAATGGATCCAGAAGGAGATGAGCACCTAGGTTAGCTCGTCGAAGGAACCACATTCCTCAGCCACCAGTCAAGGAAGAATATCTCAGGCCCCTTCCTCCACTGTCAACCGTATAAGACTTCCTCCCAGGGGCAACCCACCTTATCCCTTCTTCCTGAGTCATCAACTGCTCAGGACTTGTCCTATATGGGTGACAACGTTAAAAGCACCCCACAACGGTCAAAGCCGGGGCAAGATCAAAAATAGCCCCTGCACAAGTCCAATTCTGGTGACGATGTAAAAACCTGCCCAAAACATTCTAACTCCATTGCTTCTTCTTCTTCTCTTCCATCCTCTTCTATCTCATTCACAGGTGTAGCTCGACAGTGCCCAAACATCGACATCCTAAATAGAGAGCTCAAAGGCACAAACATCAGCAAGTCGTAGCGAAAGCGCCTAAGAAAGATGTTGGCCTAGGCGGCTAGATTCTTAACAGTCCGTGACACCCTGACAGCCCAAGCCAAGTCCGAGCCATCTTCAAGTTCATCTTCCAAGGAGGCCTCCCATATGGTGCATATCTTGGAAGTACCATCCAGTACGGAGCAAATGAGCTTAAGATCAGGGAAGAAGCTACAGCTCACACCTCAGAAGCTCAAGGTCCTCAAGTTTTCTGATCCTTCCTAATACAAGTCCCTATTACCTCCCCATAAGCCTGGACCGCACTGGTCGAGCAACAAAGTCAGCGAGTTTTACAAACCAAAACTCAACCAAAACCTGCTCCTAAACCAACCCTACCACTCAAACCAGTGACTGGATCAGAAACATAGAAGGCTAATGTAGATACGGTGAAATATGGCATAATTGGGCATTTGAAAAAGCTTCCAACCCTTCTAACCATCTATGACGCCCTTATGTTGTCCAAAGACTACCGTATGGCCCTGGTTAAAGCCTTTTCTAACTCAAAAGTATACGGGGCTGAAGTGGAGCCTATTGAGGTGGACCCAGCCATCCTGGGAGAGTCCTTAGCAATCACCTCTTTCGAAGATGACCTAGAGTTGGGAGGAAAATTTCACAATCGCCCCCTCTTCATGAATGGTGATTTACACGCCTGCCTTAACAACTGGATTATGCTGAATGGAGGGTCAGTAGTCAAACTGATCCCAAGAAAGATCCTCACCTGACTGAGATTAGGATCTGACAACCTCACTCTTACCTACATCACTGTGTAAGGGTTCGAACAATTAGGAGAAAATCTGGCTGGGACAGTTCGTCTTTGCCTCAAGATTGGTGACCTGAATGATTATGCCCAGTTTCAAGTAATCGACATCGATACATCTTACAATGTCTTGCTCGGCCGCCCTTGGCTTCATGATCAGGGGGTGGTCCCTTCCACGCTCCACCAATGCTTCAAGTACAGTCAAGATGAGAGACAGCAAACAGTCTATGCTGTTAAGAGACCATTCCTTGTAGCTGAAACTCACTATGCTGACGCTAAGTACTATTTCACAGACCTTCCAGCACCAAAAAATCAAGGGATGATGATTGGAAGCCTGTGAGAGAGACAGGACCCTCGTCTCATGAGGATGTTGAAGACCTTGGATGAATTATTACTGACATGTTCAAAGAGGAGGAAAGACAATGCAAAATCCTCCCCTTAGCTCCTATCAACCCAAGTACACCTTACCACATCTCTAAGGTCATGGTGTCGTCTCTCGAAGATGAAGCTTCCCCCTCTACTTCTAATTCTCCAGAACAAAATGATGAGCTAGAAGCAACACCTGAGGCTGAGGAAGCCCTAGAAGTAGACCTTCCAACACCGAGGGTCACCTCCACGACGGACAAGCAAAATATCCTGCACGTCCCCATTTCTCTTCTAGAAGCAGAATTGGCATACCTACCACTAAGGGAGGTACTCCAAATCCCATCTTCCTTGAATAAGGAAATCACCGCTTGCCAAAAGAAGGTCTTACACTTCTCATATTATTTCAAAGAAGTACAAGCTGACAAGGGTCAGCCCTCCAGCTCGATGGAACAAGACCCCATGGAGGAGCTGAGAAGTGAGGTTCGCAGCCTCCAGAATTAGTTGGAGGTTATGTGCGTCACTTCAAAGCACTTGAAGGAGTTTGTCCCTGAGTCTAAGACCTATGACGAGCTCAAAAGCAATGCGCCTCGAATCGAAGCCAAGGCTCCCCCAGATTTGGAGTATCTACAGCGAACAGGCTCACCAAATCATGAGAACTACGGATTATGAACTCCATTCGAATCAAACACTAAGGGGCGAGGAAGCAATTGCTCCCTCATTCGAGGTCATTGAAGCCACATTAAGCTGTCATAAGGCAAAGTAAGGTGTGGGCTATTCTTCTTCGTCTCATACTATGAAAGGGCAGAAGCAATAAAACAGAAAGAGAAGGAAGAATAAAAGAGCCACGCATGACGCTGAAGCAAAAGAAATAATTTTATTCATAAAGCAAGGGGATATTACAAGTGTCAAAAATATGGGAAAAAGAAAATAAAATAAGATGACACTTCAAAATCGATTAATCAATTCATTGATTTTCCCCCTATATGTTGCAGTTGATGCCCTTGCTTGCTGGATTTCGCCTCTCAGTTCGGCAACTAGCTCCGCCTCATGATCCATCAAGGCGATCCTTTCTTTCAAGGAGTACTCGAGGGCTAGAATATTATCGGCAAGCACCTGGTCCTTTGCTTCCAAGCCACAGTCTCCTCCTCCAGCTTGTCAAGCTTCCACGTCAGCTGTAATATCTATTCCCTTGGGTCATCACCTTGTGGTGGCGGGCGACAGCCTCTTCTGCAAGGTCGGATCTATGAGAGACTGCGGCATCCTTTTGCTGCAATTGAGATTCTACCTGTTCACGATGGCACATAAGGAAGGACTCCAAAGGGGATAACTGCGAGCTCTCTAGCTACTACGTAATTGTTTCTTCATGCAAGGCCTTTATTCTCCACCCTTCTGCCTCGTTTATGACATCATCAAAGTAAGGGATGACCTCTGGTGTAACCCCTGCAAGGGCAACCTGCCTCAACTGTTGGATTGCACCATTAAATTTAGCAAGAGGCAGAACCTTCAACCTCTGCACACTCAAACGAAGCATGTTCATAATTATGCCGGACATCCCACTCAAGTTGGGCCTAGGCAATGATGCTGGGGGTCAGTGCAATGGAAGGAACATCAGTCTCCAAAGCAGAACTCGAAGGGATGATAGCCATGTGAGTTGTTGACTCTTCCCCGGGGGACTGTGAAGCCCAAGCTCTCATCATTTGTAGGTGCGGAGGGGGCCCTAGTTTCAATCTGCTTGGCCCTCACAGCCTCCTCACCTGTCCTGTCAGCCTCACCATTAGCAGGCTTGGTCCCTTCAAGGCCAACCTCTTCTCCTTCCCCCTCGTCTTCTAGAGCAGTTGCAATATGCTCCAAAGCGGCCTCAACCCCTTCAAGGCCAACTCCTTCTCCCTTCTCCCTCTCTTCTTGAACCGCCATTCCAGCCTCAGCAGGTTCGACACCTTCCCCCTCTTTTTCTTCGTCCTTGTCCTTTGGGGGAGCCATTTTAACTACAAGCTCTCTACAACCAAGGTCAAATTCTGACCCCGAAGGATTCTGTCTCCACTTCTCATACAGCCACATCACCTACGACAACAACTTCCTACTGCCCGGGTGGTCCCTCTTCAGTCCCTGGGACACCAGCCTCTTCTATAACCACAAGCTCTATCGAGGCCTCTACAACCAAGGCTACCTCCTCTGGGCCCTCAAAGTCTGACCCCAGAGGATGTTCTGTCTCCACTTCGCATATAGCTACATCACCTGCGGCAACAACTTCCTGCTGCTTGGGTGGTCCCTTTTCAGTCCCTAGGACACCAGCCTCTTCTATAACCACGAGCTCTACCGGGGCTTCCCTTTCCTCAGTAGGCGTAACAACCGCCTGAACTATAGAGGCCCTCTTTGCCTCGACCGCCTCATCAAGGCCCGCCTCATCAGTGTCGTTCACCTCCATAGGGACTGGGCCCTCTCCTTCAGCCACGAAGGTCACTTCCTGGTCTGAAGCAATTTTGATCGGGGCAGTGGGATCTAAGGCACTAGCCTAAGCCTCTGAAAGGCCAAAAGAAGTTTCAGGTGAAAAAGAAGGTGAATCCTCAAGAGTAGAGGGCGATGCAGAAATAGCAGGAGACACATATGACTCTGAAGAACTAGCCGGCGAAGAGCGATCTTTCAGATCCCGAACCATTATACGTTTGAGCCCCTTGCACTTAGGAGCTCGAGAGCAGGTGCACGAGGAAAGGTCAGAGCAGCCCATTTCCTCTTCTTCCCCTTCGCTTGAGAGGGTGCAGTAGTGTCATAAGTACCCCCTTGAGAAGAACCGGCAACAAGCTTGCTGTGAGGGCCGCTCCCTATCAACTTATTCAAATCCTGGACTGGGCGCTCTTCATACCCTGGAACCTTGTGGCCCTCCTTCCATTTGAAAATAGCAGAGAGGTTGTCAAAAATGCTCTTTGGTTTCTTCTCCATATTGAGAAACCGTGGCAAAGACTTGTCCTCAGCAATCTGGCGATGCCGCCCAATGACACGCCAGTTCCAGGGGAAGCTCAGGGTGAATATTTCCCCCAATGGAGGAGTCATCGTCACTTTCCTCTTCCGCGTGTCTTGGCTCCAGCGAATGTTATCCCCTTTCCAAGGGTGGTCAGCTTCATAATACCCCTTACTGGTGATCCGCAACTAGAGTTCGTGGGCCTTGGTTGCTCGCACTCTTCTACCAAAATATGGTAGCACGTAATTGTTGACCTCTGTAAACTCCAAGCACGTGGCCCAAGCTATGCGAATGTGCCTCGGGAACCAGGTCTCACGATGGGTCCCCAGCTGGTCCTTCTTCCTGCGGCTGGCTTTGCTATGTTGCTTCTCAAAAAACACTGAGAATGGACACCCCTGGTCCAGCCCGTGCTGTCGGGCAAATCGATGAGGGAATTACCCCTCAAGCTTCGCACTATGAATCACCCCGCCTCTGACACTCAGCATATACATCAGCTCCTTATGGGTGGCAGGAAGACCATACAGACTCTTGCTCAGCTCATCAACAAAAGCATGATCTGTGAGGTTCCCAACCGGGAAGGCCGGTCTACTCATATGAAGATGGTCATTGTAGAACAAGCTGCGTGCGTGACTAGGAGTATGGAAGATCGCTTTCTGCCCAGCAATCCTGAAGAGAAATGGGCCCATTGATTCATCCAACACCCAATTTCTGAGGTAGGTGTTGGAGAAATAAGCCCTAAGCCAGCCATACACATAGTGGATGGGGAAAGGCATCTTGAAATCCCCTGGGAAAGCTTCACCATCCACTATGTCGTTCCCTCCTTCATCGCCCTGATAGATCTTCCCCTAGACACGGCTTCCAAGCCATAATAGGTGCCGCACAAGACCAGCTATAAAAGCGCGTACTCTTGCCCCCTCACCATGTCACAGGCTACATAGAAAGTACCTAAACGAATGAGGTTTGCTCCACCGCGGAGAGCGAACTTGCACAAGAAGAGCACCAGGTACACCACCATAAAGATGTGGTTGTTCCCTCCTTGTAGCTCAAATACTGGAAGGGCTCCCTCGGTGCATGCCTTCCACTTCCTTCTCAAGCTTGGACCAGCCTCGTCATCATAGTCTCCATAGAAGAATGCCACCCATTGGGTGAGGGAGGCGTGTCCCTTCTTGGACTCAAAGTAAAACAGCTGGTAAATCCTTAACAACTCTAGCAATCCAACTGGCGGGTCTTCTTTCCCGACTCGTTCACCTAAAAAAATGATCGAGTTTGGGGGCATGAACTCGTCATATATAACACCAATGAGCGAGAGCCCACCGATGAAGTACAGGTCTAACAGAGACATCCCTGCTTCTCCATGATCAAGCAGCCATGTATTACTGACATGGCTCCAAGTTTCCAATAGCACCTTGACTGTGTTTTAACAACGGTCATAGTATCCCGCTGAGCACTAAACGATGGCCAGCAGGGAAGCGATCTTTAGAGTGTCCTTGTATCGACTTAACACCCTTACAGTCCAAGGAGAGCACCCTTTCAGGTACTGGAGCTCTCCTTGCACTCGAAGGCCAGCAGAGGACCACATCAGGCCTAGGGTCTTCACCATTCTTTTGCCTAGGGTTGGCAAATCCCCACCTGAGGCTATATTTCTATGCAAAAAGTGGAGGAGGCCTACCCATTCTTTTATTCTTACATTCTCATCGCCAGCTTCTCTAACCTCAAAGAGGGTCACTAAAAAAGGTGACGATCAAAGGCCACCGCGGTTCACACAAAGCCTCGGTTAGCCATATTGGCTCACCCCTCACCAAGCTTTCACCAGTGAATTCTTTAGTGCCAAGCTCCCCTACTCGTGGGAGGTTTTTCACATCTAAAATGGCACCTGAAGGTTGGGCCATGAAACTAGAATAAAGGCCTCACTGCCGCGTGCAAGTCACTAAGGGGCAGCCTTATCGCTGTGCGTAGAAGGCAGGGCTATCGCCGGTTGCATAAGGCTTTCACAAAAATCCTAAGGTGTAGTGCCGACTGGGTTCACAAAGGCTTATCCCCGGTTGGTCACTTAATGCGTAACGCTCTCTCTTGTGAAGACTGTTGCCGACTGCCCGCTGAGATAGTATCGTCGTGCCCAGAAGGCGGGGCTATCGCCTTCTCACGACTAAGGGGTTGTCGCCGTCTCACGACCAAGGGGCTGTCGCCGTCTCATGACCAAGGGGCTATCGTTGTCTCATGACCAAGGGGCTATCACCATATGCCAAAGTAAATCAGAAGCATCACACAAAGACCAAGACGAAGCATGGGATAACGTTGTCTGCGTCTAACACCTACGCTCCAGCAATTTGAACGTGCGGCACACCACGCCCCTCAAAACCTGGGCACGCTGCTTGACACTCATGTCGTGGCCTGTCACCGTGAGTGCAGAGGGTGACCGTTCGCCGTCCCATGACCCTTCACCTCCATGACCATTATGGTCTCACGACGCCTCAGGTTCTCACAAGCGTTTCTACTCCTCGCTGGGAACTCACTCCTACTCGTCGAGAAACCCTTCCTCGTCTATTCCCTCTCTTCCATCGGTGATTGAAGCTAACGAAAAAACACCAGAACTCCTGAAAAGAAAGCTCCCCTGTGACCCTGTGGGTTTCCTTCACCCTTTTTCGCACTCCTCTATTTGCCAAAAAAAAATCGCAGAGTTTCTGGTGAACTCACTACTGCTCCTCCTTCTTCTCTCCTGATAACCAGAAGACCGTCAGGATCCCCTGACCTCTGTGCAACCTGCCGAGTACCACTGTGACCCTCGCACTTTCACTAGAATATCGGTAAAAGCCCTGGAAAACTCCCTGTTCCCTACCCAGAAGGTCCCAAGTACTCTCTGAAAGCTTTCGTAAAGCACGTTGCGAAGGTTTGTGACCTGCTCAAGTTCATCAAAAATCTCCTGAACACTTGCATACTACGATTTTTTGCTGGGAAACTCTAGCCGGAAGTCTCTCGACAGAAGCTCTGGCTCACTGAAACTCACTTCACTAGTTTACCTTTCAGTAAAATAGTAAAATGGGGTTTTACCACCCTTTTATACTCAGCAGTGCCGTGAAGTGCCCCTCACAAGTTCAAAATGATGCCCCAGTCCGCGTACTTAAACGGCGATAGGTCCAGGGCAGGGCAGGTCAAGCCCGAGACCCGAATATGAGTCGCTGCCGCCTGTGCCTCATGAACATGCTGCCATCTGCTGCTATCACTATGCCTTATCATCGTGCGTCTTTCAGAAGCTATCGCCACGCTCTTCACCAGAGGCTATTGCCACGTGCTTCACCAAGGAGCTATCACCGCGCACCTCATAAAGAGTTATCACCGCGCGCTTCACACATAGGTTATCACCTCATGCTTCACAAAGAGCTATCTTCGCGCGCTTCATAAAGAGCCATTGCCGCGTGCCTCGCCTAATGCCATGCACACGTCATCTAGGCCTAACACCGCATGCGTCATCCAAAACATAGCATCATGCTCATGCTATGGAACTCCCATCTAGACCACCATTTTGCATCCCCAGGGAGTTCATACCCTACACCACATCCTCACTCCTCAGGGAGTCGAGTCTCCAATTACGGCTCTATTCCCTGTAGAATCACATTCCCTTGCCACTGCAACGATCTAGGTGCACGACCCTAAACTGCGTGGTCCAAACTCTATGACCTTAAACTATAGTGGAGGTCTAGTCGCATGACCTTAAACTGCACAGTCCTCGTTGCATGACTCTAAGCTACATAACCACGGTCCAGCTGTATGACCTTAAACTGTAGCGCACGTCCTAGCTGCATGACATTAAAAGGCATAGCACCATGGTCCAAACTATATGAACTTAAACTATAGTGGAGCTCTAGTTGCACGACCTTTAACTGCATGATCCTAGCTGCAGGACTTTAAACTAAATAGCCGTGGTCCAAGCGACAAGACCTTAAAACTGTAGCTCATGTCCCTGTAGTAAGACGTTCAAATGACTTGACATCACTCGCATGACTTTAATTTGTGAAATGGATGCACCTCCCTCATCCCCAATAGGACTCACATCCATATTGCAGCCCATTATCCCCAGGCAGTTAGGTTCAATCTTTCCTTTTCAATCCCCATGAGGTTGCATCTGTACTCTGACCTGTCATTCTCAGTAGAGTTACATACCATTGCTCATTATCTCCAAGGAGTCATGCTTACCCCTTTAATCCCCTATGGGTCAGTCGCGCACCAAGCTATCCTATCCGAGTCGGGTGACTTTCCATGAGCTATGGATTTCCACCTTTCACCTTTGATAGTCATACTTGCCCCCTAATCCCCAGTGAATTAAGCTCCTCCATCTAAACCTCTTGTTGGTTTTAACCATTTTCATTCCCAGGAAGTCGGATCGCTATCCACATACTTATCCCCCATGGAGCTTTACCTACATGGTGACCCACACAATGGTCCATGCTGCATGACCTTAAACTGCACAGTCATGGTCTAGGTGAACGACCCTAAACTGGATGGTCCAAACTATAGGACCTTATACTTTAGCGGAGGTCTAGTTGCACGACCTTAAACTGAATGGTCTTAGTTGCATGACTTTAACTGCATAACCACAGTCTAAGCTATATGACCTTAAACCATAGTGCACGTCCTGGCCTCATGATGTTAAACTGCTTTGCACAGGTTCTAGAGGCATGACCTTAAACACGCCCTCACATATGCTCACACCTCCTTTACGTGCATCTTCTTGCACATCTTCCCTAACCGATCCATCCGTGTGCGCACACCACCTTCATAATTCCCCGGTGAATCCATCTTCCTCCATTACCATTAATCATTCCCCAATGAGTCTCACTTATGCTCACATAACGGCGAACCGTCCCGCCATCCATATTCGTCGTCAGCTAGTGGGTCACCACTTTCCACCTTCCATCCATTGTGAAAGTAAAAACCCTGGCACAGTAAAAATCCAAAAGGGCGTCATGAGCAAAAACAGATGAAAAGGGTGGACATGGCCTAAAGGTCTTGGGTAAAAGAACCCCAAATAAAAGGAAGTTGGTGAAAACCATCTCTATGGCACTGCTTCCCCAATCCAATGAAAACCTGCCAAGGGCGCTTAGACCAATAAACAGGTTGATGCAACGTTCGCTTTCATAGGCGGCTTCAGCACAGATTCAAAGAGAAAAATCCCTATTGTCACAATACTAGGACCCAAATATACGAGCTTCAAGGAAAGATTCTGACATCTTGAGTCCATTCGCAAAAATGACTCGAAGGATAGAAGACTCGCCATGAAGGCAAGACAAGTCTCATGAATGAAAGTACCATTCCCAAGAAGTCAAACAAAAACAAGAAAATCACTCCGACAAACCAAAGACACCTCCAAAGGCAACAAACTGAAAAAACCAGGGCAAACCTGCCAGAGACTTTAGGGTGATCCCTCACCATGAAGTCGCCTCCCCAAAAACCTTCCTTAGCTGGCAAGCTCAGACCTTCGGGACAGGCCAACAAAAAGCCCTCGATTGGACCCGACAGTATGGGGCCCACGAGGCCGCCTCGCCAAAAACCTTCCTTAATCGACATGCCCAGACCTTCAAGACAGGCCAACAAAAAGTCCCCGACTAGACGTGGCAGGATGGGACCCACAGACGTACCCTGATTGTCAAAAGCAAACTTGGTGTAGTAGCAAACAACGCCGACCAAATGCTCTTTGACTGTCAATTCAAAAACAAAGAAACCCATACCAAATGGGAATACGGCACTTTGCCACCAGATAGACCTAATTCTAACCAACAAGGTCCATACAAAATCCTCAACTACCAGAATCACAAATAGTCCGTTGAGGATGAGGACTTTGAAAAGATCCCTCAAAGTATCTTCTCCCCCTAAAGTCTCCATGGATGGACCTATACATTGCATTCAAATGTCTGAGCATCCTAGTTACAACATTGCATGGATCTTCGCGGCATTCACATAGTCCTGTGGCTAGAAAGAAAAAAGAAATAGCTAGAGGAAATTTTCCGAATGTTGTCCTTCTCTCTTCTCTCGTAGGACAACATTCCGTGGGGCATGTTGTTTGAGGACATTTTTCAACACCATAGTTCCCCGATCCGAAATAAAAGAGAAGCCGGCCAATAGAGCCTGACAAACAGTGGAAATTTTGATAGTCTCAAAATTACCCCAGAATGAGGTAGAATCTTCCTAAGCACTCCAAAAAGCCACTTGTCAAGTTTCATCTCACTTCGACATGTCTAAGATAGCGTAAACAACGAAACAATTTCGAAAAAATCACGCTCTAGTACTCTGAAACAGACCCTGTAACTAGAACTATATTTTTGGTATGTCAAACAGCTATGGGACCACTGCCATTGGATCCGACAGAGTTGAAAATCCCGAGGAGTCAAATTTCAGCTTAAACGGATACTCTTAGAAAACGTTATGGGTAAAAGACCGAAACAGGAGGAGCCGCACACTATTCTCGTGCGGCCACCCTGCAACTAAACACCATCAAAGGGGCAGTCATGAATAGTGACTTGCCACACTCATATCTCACTCGTCCGAGGTCGGATTATGCTCAAATTTTGTGAGTGTGTTCGTCTCATTGAGACGAGTGTTTCGATATGTGGCACACCCCGTGACGACACCTGAGCGAAGAGAAAAGCTAGAGAGAAATGGCCGATCCGTAAAGACACTTGCAGGAAAATTAGCAGCGTCACTCCTCGCTCGAGCGGCGATATCACGGTGCTTGCTAACCCCATCGATGTGAAGCCACCTACATCGGGTGTGTAAGGTCTATGGCTATCACTGGTCCGAACCCCGTGCATGATGAACAGATGAATTTCACATAAGAAACCAACGAAATGACTGCAAATTTCGGCACCAGAATTCCTAAATCCGACCAAAACTCCAAAGTTGTAAAATCCTCATCCGGACACAAAATCGAGTTGCGTTTGTTGCGACATGATCGTGACGGCATGTTCAGAGTGATGCAGTGAAGAAATCACAAAAAAACATTAAGGAACAAGCATACTTTTGATCTGAAGTTTGTAAGATTCATCTAAATTTCAACTCAAGTGATCGTGGCTTCAAACCACGATCCATGGCTCGAAGTTGGTATCAAATCGATCTCCATGTCGAGCCCTACAGAAAACAATCATCTTTCAGATAAACGGGCACCAAAGCAATCCCGGATCATCCATGAAAGATCACGGACGTTTTAGGCAGCAACATGGACTGTTTTGGAATTTCTCCAATTGTTAGGAAGGGGCAAATATGTCATTTTGCACCAATTTTTACAATTTCTTTTAATTCAATTAAATCTTAATTTTCAATAATTAGGTTTAATTTCGATCGATCCACCCATGTTTGGGCAAAACTTTATATATATCACGTACTATCATTATACATGAACCGAACTTTGCTTAACAAAATTTCCATCTTTTCTCATTGTTGAGTCACATATTGAGAGAGAGAAGAAGGAGAGAAAAACTTTTGGGTCGGTACCCTTAGGCTTAAGGTAAATCTTTTTCTCTCTGTTCTCTTCTTCCCACTATTCTTTTATCTCCTCTTCTCTTTCTTCTTCTTCGTCTGAGCTTTTTTCAAAGGCTATGTATGGCAGTGGCATTTTCGTGCATGCCTCTTCCTTTCTTTCCCCCTCCTGTGGTTTTACAGGTCGTTCATGGTGACGGCAGTGCCATGCGCGAGCTTCTTTCTCCCTCTCGTCATTCATCTCTATCTCTCAGCGAGGTTCACAGACGGCGCTGCTTATCGCTATCCTCAGGTGTATCCTCGTCGTCCCATGTGAGAGCAGATGGCGATGCCTATTGCAGCCCACAGGGGTCTCACCCTATTGCACGCCTATCGTAGACGGTGATACCTATCGCCATGCACAAGCTTCTTTCGCAGGCTCGGTACCTATCACCGTTCGCAGGCTTGTCTTGTGTCCCATGACTATCACCGCGCGCTTAACGAAAACCTATCCACGTGCACCTCATCAAAAGCTATCACCACCTGCAAGGGATGTGCTGCCTTATCGTATTGCCAACGGTAATGCCTATCACCGACTGTAGGCTTCTCTTGTGTACCATGCCTAGCGTTTTGCGCTTCATGAGAAGTTATCACCATGCGCCTCGACAGAAGCTATCGCCACCCGCAAGGGATGTGTTGCCTTCTCGTGTTGCCAATGACAATGCCTATCGCTGCCCACTGAGGGATGTGCTACCTTCTCATGTTGCCAACGACAATGCCTAATGTCGTCTGAAGTTCACTGCCTCCCCCTTTCGCCATGAGCAGTAGTGTCCAACACCGTCTAGTGGTTGCGACACTGTTACTCCACGGTTGTGGGTGGTGATGCTTAATGTCATCAGGACCCACCCTCTTCGCTGTCTCAACCCTTCCCTTCTTCTCTTTTCACATCATTCTCATTTACTGAAGGGTAGACTCAGTCCACCACTGTCATAGCGTCTGGTTGTCAAGCAATATTATCGTGGTGCTGGTCCTGAGTTTCATGCCCGTCTTGTTGCCACATCAGATTAGGATAATCATGTCGGCCTAAGTTTCGAGTAGTATTGTCATTGTGTCAGTCTGAGTTACCATGCCTGTCTTGCTACCACTCCAAGTCGATCATTGTACTGGTTCAGCTCTCATGCTAATCTCGTCCCCTGGTCGAACCCTCTTTCCTTTTCTCTCTTTATTCAAATTCTCTTCGTCATCACCCTAACTTCTCATGAATGTGCATTGCCCTAAGACAAGGGTGGTTCCTTCGGCTCCGACTTGTTTTTGACGTTAAACATGATAGTGTTGTGCAGAAAAAAAGGAGATTACAGGTCAAGGGAGGTGATTCCGAACCAATTGAAGTAGTTGGGGGGCTTTCCATCATGATCTAAGAGGGCGCTCACGCGAGTCAGCCTGAGTAAGTCACGAACCCAGGTGAGGTTGGTCCCCACCTCACATTCAAAATTCCTCTCTCACCAGTTGGGCACCTACCCTTGTTCTATGAAGAATGTCCCGAAAGAGCGATCTCAGAACTTCCAAAACCCGAGACATGTATGACCCGATCACCTAGATCAAGGGAGACGTTATCGAGTCACCTAACCACTCATTGGTTAGAATAGTGAAGGTTTAGAACTCTAAAGAAACCTTACTCAGGATGACCCCAACCCGAGTGACCGGGTGTAAGAGAATCAATAATTCTTATAACCCAGTTACACTGTTGGTCGTGGCCTCATTTTGCTCATGCGGATGGCGGAAGAAAATCCTCTCTCAAACAACCGCGGAGGGTCCACACATGCTGCAAGTTTGTTGGTGTGCGTACGCAGGCTCTCCTTTGTATGGATAGGATCTAAGAATGAGAAAGACTTTATGTTAGGGGTGTGTTTAGATGCCCACCTCATCGTTTGGGGGACACGCTTGGGCAGTTTTCCCTCTTAGAACAATTATGAAGCCTTTCGGTTGTCTACCAACACGGTTTGGACATGAACTCTCCTCAAGCTTTAACACATCTCCCTGTTCTCTTATGCTAGAAACTGCAATGTGAATTCGACAATATTCCTCTATAATGGTTCACTCAAACGGGGAGCTGGCTAGCAAAAGAAAAAATGAGGAGAGAAATAGTGACAAGAATCCCCCTATCTGCGTAAATGCTATGCGCTCAGGCGATCAGAGCAACTAAATAGTTAGAACCCTATCGACTATTGACTCAGGAAGACTCCACCCAAGTGAGTGAGGGAGAGAACGTATGTATTTCTCATTGCTCAACTCGATTGTACGGTGAGGAAGTTAATGCGATGGTCCGAGGGTTGGACCACTTGGGATGACACTGAAGGGTATTGAATTGAGCACATGACAGATAGAGAGATGCTATACAGAGCCGCAGGTTTGCTGCTTTTGCACTCGGATCACAAAGGGGAAGATCACAAAGAGAGATGGGACCGTGGGTTCCACAACTCTGAGATCCATAGCGCGACGAGAGTGAGAGAAAGAAGGGGGAAGAGATGGGGCCGCGTGTTTGTCGCGACTCTAGGTTACTGCGCGAGGCTAGCAACTAGTGGGGAGAGAGAGGAAGAAATAGAAGAGAGAGTGGGCTTGAGGTGTGGCCTAGCCTAAGAGAGGGAGAGAGAGAACAGGGTCACGCTCTCAAGACTGGTCAGGGATAGTTTCTCTCCCATAATGTTTTCTCTCTCTTCGTTGCTGAATCCAAGGGTTAGAAGCAAAAGGCAAGTGGACACAAGCTTAATGTCTCGATTTTGTTAATGAATGATCCAGCTTTTTTACAATTGACCTAAGCTTGTTTATAAAGAGGACCCACCAAACAGGGTTGGATGCTGGAAACTAAGCCAAATTATGATTAAAAGAATTTAAAATAAAATCTCAAATTTTGGAATAATGACCAAAATGTCGTTTAAATCTTTTGTGCTAATGACGAAACCATCCCCTTCGGAGGGGCCTATCGCAATTGCCAGATCTTGGGAGCTTTTCAAATGCTTGTAGTGGTGATTCAGGTGATCCATCATCGTAGTCTTGATGCTTGCTTGATTATTAAGAGTTTGATATCTGTTGATCATCTTGAGACAGACGTTTCCTGAGGGGTAAACAAATCTGGCTAGGTTGTGAACTTTGGCCATCAATGCAATGCGATCCATGGTACTCTGAGTATTTATTTTGATTGCAAATTAAAGGGGAGACTATCATAATCTCTTTGCATCAAGTTTCGTCCGATTTGGTTCTTGCTTGAAGTATTTCTGAATACCGGCGGTCACCAGAAAAAGGGATTCCAGCGACCAGGAAATCGGGCCATTTTCAACATTGGAATTTGCATTATCTGAGTTTAGAATGAATGTAAACGTTGTACCAGCTTGTAGCCCTTCGTGATACAGTCGCATCATACCCAACTTTGTAATGATCCGATGTACGGATCTCAAGTTGTCGCTTCACGAAGTTCGAGATGTATTTCTTTCAAAACTCTGATTTCTATTGTTTTGGACTCATCTTCTCTCTAGAAAAGCTTTGGTTTTGGGTCACATCATGATGCATGCCATATGTCAAAATGACCGAGTCGTCGAGACCTAGCTTGTTTTTGAATTTGAGCTTCTTTTGATTCCAAATCAGCGATCTGTGGGTGCTTACATATCATCCAGTGATGTGAAAACACAACCTGCATGAATGGAAACTGGTTTGGTGAGGCCGCACCGCAATAGCGTAAAGCCTACCTGTTTGTGACAATTTGGGTCCAAAATGTTCCTAGGAGGTGTGATTAAGGCGAAATTTGTTCCCTTGTGAATTTTTCGAAGTTTTGGATGCAATGAAAGTGGTTTGGTATTGTTTTGAAGCCCTTAGCATAAGGTTATAGTTATAAGGTCTCTTTCTGGTATGATAGGAAATGGTCTTTGAGAATCGAAATGCATCTTGATCAGGTCAAAACTTATCCGAATGTGACGAAACATTGCGAATGTCCTTCAGAAACCCCAAACTACCCTTTTCATGCCTTTCAAAGCGGTTGTAGTACTATTTTCAAGGTTGCCTAGTTTTAGGCTTATTTTGCAGTGTTCCCTTGGTCTGACGGTGTCTTGGGTACCGGCAGGACCAAGTTGTTACTATCTCTCATCTTATTTGTACAAGGGATGTAAGTACGTCAAAATAACATATAACAATTGTACGAGTTGATGGCTAAAGTGGTAATCTGAGAGTTAGAATCCTATGACACTATCTCATGAAGACCCGAGTCAAATGCTAATGAATTGAAGAAACATTGAGAAGAAGTAGAATGAAGGAATAACCAAATAAAGGTAAAATAAAACGAATAAATGAGAGATGGTTAAAAGAGAAAGAGAATAAAATGTTTTTAAAATAAGAGAATGATGGATAAAGGGGTTTAAAAGAGGATGGACCCGCCTATGGTGCGAGTCCAAACTCCAAGGAGAGATGAGATGGTGGAGGTGAGAGAGTATGAGAGAGAGGTGGATTGGGTAATGTGAGAGAGAAGGCCGAAAAGGGGAGAATGGAGTGATAGGGGTGGATGAGGGTAACGTGAAAGAGGGGCAGATGAGGGAAAGAGTGAGCGAGGTGGATGAGGGAAGAGAGTGAGAGGTGTTAAGTGTGAGAGAGAGAAAGAGAAAATTTAAGGAGAATGGAGTGATAGGGAAAATCTAGGGGCGGAAAAGGGAGAATGGAGTGCTAGGGGCAGATGAAGGAAAAGAGTGAGATGGGGCAGATGAGGGTAATGTGAAAGAGGGGTGGATGAGGGAAAAGAGTAAGGGGAGGATGAGAGAGAGAGTGAGAGGTTTTACATATGAGAGAGAGTAACAAAATTTATGGAGAGAAATTGAGTTGAGAGATTTGTGGCATGATGGATAGAGAGAGGAGGTGAGATTTGGAGAGAGAAAGAGAGTGAGATTTGGAGAGAGAGAAAGAAGAGAGAGGGGTATAATGAGAGGCATAAAAAGTAGTGGTGTGGAGGAGAGAGAGAAGATGAGTAAAATAAGGGGGAGAGAAAATAGTTGCGTAGAGGACAGAGAGAGAAAATGAACAAAATAAGAGAGAGAATGAACAAAATAAGAGAGAAAATAGTGGAGAGGAGGAAAGAGAGAGAATAAACAAAATAAGTGAGAATGAACAAAATAAGAGAGAAAAAATAATTGCGTGTAGGGGATAGAGTGAAGGAAAAAATTTAAAGATAGAAAATAGAGGCATGGAGGAGAGAGAGAATGAACAAAATATGAGAGAGAGTAATTACGTATCAGAGAGAGAGAAGGAAGATGGAAAAATAAGAAAGAGAGAGAGATGAGATAGGGTTTAGGAGGTAGAGAGATTGAGAGAAGGGGCAGTTGCCCGAGCGAGAGTTGAGAGAGGGGAGAGAGCAGAAAGAAGAGAAAAAAAAATCACGCACCCGTTGAGGGTGAGTGAGGAATAGTATGAGAGAATGAAGGGGGATGTATTCGCCCATTGGGGTGAGGGTCTTGGACAAGGAGAGGGAGAGAGAGAGAGGGAGGGAGAGAAAGAGAGAAAGAGAGAGGGAAAGAGTGGTGCATGGATCCACTGCTGACCCGTGCAACCGAGAGAGAGAGAAAGAGAGAGAGGGGAACACAGACCTGTTGCTAGTTCATGCAAATGAGAAAGAGAGAGAAAGAGAGAGAATAGGGGCTTGGACCCGCTATGGATCCGAGTGGGATAGAGAGAATGAGAGAATGAAGAGAGAGAGAAAGAGGAAGGAGAGGAGAGAGATTGAACCTAAGCGGCTCACGTTTAGTGCGCCTTCCATGGTCTCTTTGCATGCAATTGAGAGAGGAGCCTTGGTCTGTGTGGGTCAAGGCTAGCATCTAAGCTCAGATGGGTTACGTTAAGGTATGGTGTATAGAAGTAGGGTGTGTAGGATGGACTAAGGTATAGCCTAGTTAAGGTGTATAGGATACTATGGTATATGGTAGAGGGTAGGGTGTATGGAGTAGGATTGGGAGCTAAGGGTTCTAAGGTGTATGAAAGTAAGGAATTCTAGGGAGTATGGAGTTGGGAATCCTAAAGGGTTAGAATTTTGGGGTTCTAGCAAGTGTAATGCTCTAGGGGCATTTTCTCTTTTTTGAACGAAATGACCAAAATACCCCTAGACACTTTTCAACAAATTACAAAACTATCCCTCCATGAGGGGCCTTTTGCCATTGTTAGGTCTCAGAAGAATTTTCAGACTCTTAAGGTAGTAATTCGAGTGATCAATCATTATAGAATAGATGCTTGAACTATTGCGTACGTTTTGACACCACTTGATCGTTTTGAAACATATTTCTAAATAAGAACCCAAAATCCGGCCAGGTTCCATAAACTTGTGATTCTTTAACCACTAATCTGGCAAGATCTATGACATTTCAAGACTTCATTTTGATCATAAATCGAAGATGACACTATCAAGATCATTTTGCAATAAATTTCGTCCATTTTGATCTCCGTTTAAGCATATTCTAAATTTGAGAAGTCGCCAAAAAATGGGTTTCTGACGACCGAAAAAATATGCCATTTTCGACCTCAAAATTCTTGCCTTCTAGTCTCCAATACAAAATGATATTAAAGTGTAGCTTTTCGAAGCACGGTCACAACAGACTCATATTTGCGACGATCCGACATTGGGATCTTGAGCTACGGCATCTAGAAGAATTGGGCGTTCTTCTTTATAAAATATGAATTTTCATATTTCAAGCCTATCTTCTCTCTATAAATTCTCTCGTTTTGGGCTACGCCATGATACGTGTCATATGTCAAAACGAGCGGGTCGTCGAGATCTAGCTCGTGTCCAGAGGGTCGGATTGAGCTGAAATTTAGCCCCTGGCAGTTTTTTGACATTCCAAATCTAATGGCGGTGGTCTGATACTATTTTGAGACCTAGAAAGTAGGATATAGTTATAGGTTCCATTTTTAGAATGATAAGATTTGGATTTGAAAACCAAGTTTCGTCCTGATCATATCAAAACTTGTCGGAACGCGATGAAATTTTGTGGGTGTCCCTAGGGTATCCAAAAATACTCTCTCATGCAATTTGAGGCCATTATGAAACTTCTTCAGTGGCCGTCCAGTTTTAGGCTTCTTGTTAAAGTGTTACCGTGATTTGGCGGTGTCTTGGTCACTGATGAGAATAGGTTATTACCCGCACTCTCGTTATTCACCCCAGGGATACAAGCACATAAAAAACGACATATGACAATGAGTTCAAGTCTAATCCTCTTGATAATTAAATCTCAAAATGCTCTAAATGAGGCCATACTATTGCAAAATTAGCCACCTCTTTATCTCTGCGTTGCGGTGCATATTTGATATATTAAGGAATTACAACCTTGTGTTCAGGCTTGGGCTTCTAAGGGCCTGTTTTTGGTTCATATGAAAATAAAAATATTTTCACACGAAAGAACTCATCCATGTCGTTAGCTTTGTGAGTTTTTTTACAGCAAATGGTTCCAGTGCAATTTTTCATACCAGTTGGCAACCATTTAGTAAGAAACAACTCATGCACCTAATCATATGGGGGATTTTTCATGGGAAATATATTTTTACAGAAATATTTTTCACACAAACCAAATGTGCCCTAAATATCTATCAATTATTTTTCAAACATAAAATACAGAGTATAAAAAATTTCCTCCCATGATGGTGCTTTCCTCATTTGGTTTCAATATGAAGAAGGCTATTTAAAGGCCAACTAGAAAGTCAAGTTTTTAACGGAAAAAGGTTATATAGAGTCGAGGCTCTAAACAATTAAATTAGAGCCCACTTAAAAATTTTCAATAGAAGAGGTTGTTATGATGCTCAAATATCCTCAAATTAATCATCTCGGCATCAAGATGCATGGACAAGAGAAAAAAATGGATTTCAAGTTTTGGAAATAGTGCATCTTGTAACGTATTTTTGGACTGTCAATTTTCAAGATTTTTAAGCTTTCATAGTTCTGCTCAATATACAGTATTTTTGAGGCTTTAAATTCTATAATTAAAGATGAAAATATATTTTAAGGCTATCACAAAGATTTTCTGTATTGAAACCACATTTCTCGACACTATTTGAAGGTACCCTTTACTTTGATTATTTAGAGCCTCGGCTCTATAAAAACCGCACCCTTTTTTAAAACCTTAGTTTTACATATGAATATGTAATACCCATCAACATAATATCAACCGGTACCCATTGACAAAATTTATGATAGGAAAATTTTAAGACCATCAACAAGCTCGAAAAATTTAAAATGTAAAATAATCATTAACAATAGAAAGCACTCCACAATTCCATCATGTATACTCTCATCTATTGCATAGAAAAAATAGACAAAGAGAATTGAAATCTTCTTTTTGTTGTTTGGTTTTCAGAGAGAGACAGAGAGAGTTTTTCCAAGAAGTTTTGGTTAGGTATGTTGTGGTTTGAAATTTGGGGGACTTGGGGTTTCAAGGTCTTGAACTTTAGTGAAGAAAAAAACCACTGCTTTTAACCTTGGTTCGGGCAATGGACTCAGCGACGGCTCGAGTTATTTGGGTGAGTTCGAGTGGACTCGCTTAAGTACTTACCCGAGCTAAAAAACTATAAAACAAAATCCTTCAACGATGAGGATTTGGGCGAGTGGAGGGCTGCTGGGCTGGACAACACAAGGCATGTAGGAAGAGAGGCAGGGAATGGGGAGCATGGCTGAGGGGAAGTGGGACAAAGTGGGCTTGTGGGGAAGTGAGAGAGGACATGGGGACACACGACTGAGAGATAGCGAGGGGGAGAGAGGGGCAAATGACCAAGTGGGGGATTGCATGGGCACATGGCAGAGAGAGAGAGATAATGATGAAGTTGTAAGCTGGAGTCCAAAAAAAATAGCATCTAGGTATACAATAGATTATCGATGGATTATTTCCATGTTTGTCTGTGTCTCAATCATTATGTGGGTTTTGGATAAGAAAAAGTAAAAGCTCTCTTTTGATGTTACAGAGAGTTGGGAGAAGGCTAGTTCGAGCCTGCGACTATGAACAGAGGATCTTTGTGATTTAGATTAAAGGAGGAGATTTTTAGAAGGTGAAAGAAAGAGATTTTTAGAGAGAGAGACAATAATGGGGACCCCCTTGGGCCAAGTCCTGTTACATTGCCAAAAGCTATAACTTTTAAAGGTTATGGTCTATTATATAAGGGGGATATATCATAGTCCACAATATTTGAATTGTAGACTATATTGTAAATATTGATAGAAGCAAAAAATTTATGTAAGATGGCAACGTTAAAATGTGGAATTAAGGCGCTTCTCAAAAATACATTGGAAAGTGTTATTTTGATGTTGGAAGCCCTCTAATTAATCATATGAACATCAATATTATGAATATGTAAAAAAATAAAGATTTTGAGTCCCAAAAATAATGTATCTTGCAACTTATTATCCAATCGTCCAGTTTCATGATTTTCATGTGTTTATAAATCTACTTGATTTGAATCATGTTTTGAGTTTAAAATTTTCATAATTAGAGACGAAAATAGTTATAAAGCCATCCTAAGAAATTTTGACACCAAAATTTTATCTTATGATAAAATTTGGAGATGCACCTTATTTGGATTGTATAAGGTAATGTTCTTCGAAGACCGCTTCAATTTGGTCTATAAAAAAAAAAAGGAATTCGGTGCTTCGGTTGATGAGGAAGACTATTTTTTTTTTAATTTAAAATAAATAAAAATACTTTTAAAATTTTATAAAAAATTAGAAATTAGAAATTAATAGTATATACATTTATTACTACATTCAATAATAAATAAAATAATTGAAATATAGTTTTAATGCTATCAATTTTGAATTTCAACTTTTTAACGCTGTTAAGACTTATGAACATGGTAATAGAAAGTACTTGAATAGTTTCTTTAAATTAAAAAAAGGGTGCGGTTTCTATAAGGTTGCAACCTTAAACAATCCAATTGAGGCGTACCTCCAAATTGTATCATAATATGTAATTTTTGTGAAAAAGTTATTAGGATTATCTCAAAATCTATTTTTTTACCTAATTATAAAATTAAAAATCCAAAAATGGTTAAAATCAAGTAGATCTATAAATATATGAAAATCTTGAAAAATGGACGGTTTAGATAATGTATTGCAAGACACACTATTTTTGGGATTCAAAATTTTTGTTTTTACTATATGCATACATCTCAATGTAGAGATGACCAATTAAAAGTTTTTTAACATTAAAACAACTTTTTCTGATAAATTTTTTAGGTGCATCTATAATTGTACATTCTAAAGTTGCAAACTTTATGTAAACTTCTTCCTTAAAAAAATATCAATAATATTTTTTTACTTTGGACTTTTTCGCCTAATCAAAGTAGATCACGTGGTAGGTGCTTGTTGCACTTCTCTCTCTAGGATGTCAACCTATTTCGTGTTTTGTAGTTTTTTGTACACATGACATTCATTAGGTTATTTATGGAGACTTTTTTTTAACATTATTTCGTACTTATGGAGACTTTTAATAGTAACAAACAACAAACCAAAAATGTGCTTCTTCTTTGATTCGCTTCACTTGCGAGAGAAAACTTGAACATTTCATGTGCTTTGCCCGAAGCAAAGAGAACTTAATAACATTGGTATAAGGTTGCAACCTTATACAAATCACCCTTTATAGAATATAAACCATTGAACATGAACTATAGAAGAATTGTAATCTAGGGTACCTTCACATCGTGTTCGGGCAGTGCCCGGCCTAACTGGCAGATCCAGCCATTTGGGGGCCCTATTCCTAGGCTTACTTTTTTTGGGCCTGTCCACATGTGCCAAGGTCATTGCACTTTTGTGACCTAACATAAGCAAACCTCCCATATCCACTGCCGGGACAGATCACCAAGTTGCAGGCCCCACCCAAGGCTCAACCTGGTCGAACCTTACTAACGGTCGGTCGTTTTCTACCATCCAGTGGAATGGACGGCCTAGATGCATTGCTTGAATGGTGTCATCATGCCCGGGGCACCGGGTCATACCCCAATTGATTTGTTTTTAGTATTTGTCATTGTAGAGAGGTGATTTTGAAAGATGGAGAAATTTAGGGTTAGAGTAACCATTCCTAACCCAAGCCGGCCTTTAAGTCCAATGTAATGGGGTCATTTTCTCTCGAACCACTCCTTATTTAAATAATTACTTACCATAATAAATGTAAAGGGGTGCACACATATAAAGAGAGACGGTTGGCCTGGCTCCTCTATTGTTTTAAGGCAAATGACATAAGCATTGACAATGGTTATAATTGTGATAATTATTAATAGGAAAAATGACCTGTATCCTGTCTTCGTAATTTCCATTTGTAATTTCTATTTTTATTAGACCCATAGTTCACCAAAATCTCTTGTACCTCTGAAGTTCAAAACTTTGAGATGGTTAGCCCTCGATAATGGGTTTTCATTTTCTTTTTTTGACAAAATGCTAAACCCATCCATTAGTTAACTCTTTTCCTAATTTTTTTGTTTGCCCAAAATCAATCTTACCTCCGTTGACCCTACTCTATAAATTTAGACTTGAAAGAAAAACCATTTTTCTTTAATGTTATGTCGTATTTTATAATTGCATTAATATTTTTTGAACGTGCAGAATAATTAATCAAGATCTTTATTACTATTGTTGAAGGATTATTATTATTTTTTCATTTATTAACTTTTCTTATCAAAATATCTACAAGACATAAACTATTTAACAATTAATATATTATTATTGTTATTGTCATTGTTGTTGTCATTATTATTATTGTAAAATTTGTATGTAAAGGCACAAAAAGAAAATATATAGATGACTAATAGATGGCTTTGGTATTTAATAAAATGATCAAATTTCTTAAAAGAAAAAACAAAAATATAATTATGGGGCTTGTCATCCTAAAGTTTTAAACTTGAAGGGGTGCAAGGGATTTTGGTGAACTCGAAAGTCTATTAGAGATGAAAATTATTGAGAGGCTGGTGTAGGTCATTTTCCCTTAAAAATAATAAGAATTCACCATGTTTATTACTGTGATAGTTGTTAATGCGGGAGGAAATATTTACTAGCCAACTATTTTTAACTACCACGAGTAAATTAGACTATTATTGTGAACTCCATGACGCAAGAAGAGACTAAAGAAAATAGGCCCAACGCAATAATTTCATTTGTAAGGGGAAAATATCCATGAAAATTGAGCAATTTTTGGCAAGCCTTCACGTGCAATGGTGCATGAAAGGCCGACCCGGTGGAGAGGGTAGGGTAGATGAGAATTGAAAGCCAAGGCAAGCATCCTATGCACACTCTCTCCCCCACCCACTATAAACAAAGGGAAAATCCATCAAGATATGGCCATGTTCTCTCTCTATTAAGGTTGTCCTATTGACCTTCTCACTCTCTATCCCTCAAAGTAGGAATAAAAGATGAAAGATACAAAGAGAGGAAGTTCACCTACCCTACAATAAGAAAAACCCTAAGAGTAAATTAGAACCAAACACTTTTTTTTCTACTCCTTTCTTTTCATTGCACGCCTCCTCTTCTTCTGCAGGCTTTCCTCACTTCCTCTTTCATCTGGCCATATCTGTATCTGTGTCTATCTCCGATGAAATGAAGGGCACCTCGGAATTCTTTCATCCTCATCCTTCTTCCTTGGCCACGTCTATCTCTGATGAACCCGAGGGAACATCGGAATTGGGGTCGAGATTGAAGCCAATCGCGACATCACAATCAGCTGAGGCCACAGAGGGAGGGTGCACCACACCTACTTCTGAGGAGCACAAGATACCTTCGACTCTTAGCTGCCCTCCGGCACCGAGGAAGCCACGAGCTAGAAAGAGGAAAAACGTAGTGGTTGCTCGATTTTTCTTTATGAAGCCCCATGAGATAGAGTCTATCTTTCACCCCATTTGCATTCTCTCTTTGCGACGAAAGTCGAGGAGCCGCTGTGGGGATGAATGAACTATGCATGCATACACAGACCTGGCTCCTCGCAATAATGAATCAGCTAAATCAGTTCCCTTATTTTCTTATTTTCTGTTTTCCTTATATAATTGCCAGCATATTATTGCTATTACTACTGATACTAAAGTTCTGTAATATAAAGTTTGCCAACTTTTAAATTACATAACCTAGTGATGTAAATATCGACCTTCGAATTTCTTACTGTTACTATTAATATTGAAGTTCTGCACTACTATGAAATGCTGATGATCTAGGAAGTGCACCATTTCAGCTTCAATGGTTGTGAAGTCACCCACGAGTGCTGCATATTTATCTCTCTATTTATGCATTTTGGCCTTCTATTCCATGAGAAAAAAGGGTTAGCTCCCTTACACTAAAACAAATGGTACTTCACAGCAAACTAAACTTTCTCCTTCCTCATGGTTCTCAGGCATGCGGATGATGGGGAGGGTAACGCTTCATTTCTATCTCAGTTTTCTTCTCTGTATTTAGCATTTTCATTAGTAGGGCAGTGCTCCAAGCTTCAAAGTACCGCACTACTAATAAAAAAACTAAAAAAATAAAGACTCAAAATTCAAGTTGATCGATGGGCAATTTTGAAAAAAATAAAACAAATGGGTATACCGACTTTTGTAATTTCCGATTATAAGTAAAACATTACGTATTTTACCTAAAATTTTAGGATATATACGTAAAATACAAAATGCTCCATTTATAGGCAAAAATTACAAAGACGGCCGGTTTAATCTATGCAAAAGTGGCCCTCGGTCAACCCGAATTTTGATTATTAGTTTTTTTAGTTTTTGTTTTAGTAGGGCAGTGCCCCAACAAAAAAACTAAAATCAACAAAAAAACTAAAATCAACAAAAAAAGAGAAGTAAAATTCGAGTTGATCGAGGGATAATTTTTGAAAAAAAATGTAGGTTGACCAACTTTCTCTGTAATTTCGACATATAAGGGAAGCATTTTGTATTTTATCAAAAAGTTTCCGAGCCATACTTAAATCACTATTTTCCTTTTCATAGGGATACAAGTGCGAGTGCACACATACAAAGTACATCCATGCATGAAAGTGTATGTGTGCCTTTTATTTTCTTTAAGCATAGAAATCTAAGCAGCACTAAAATTCCACCTCAATCTCCTTTCTGCTATCTTTTCCAATCAAGTTTAAGAGATCTGTTGAGATCTACTCCTACTTCAGTTCTCTCTCGATGTATTCTTTTTAGGGAAAATTATAGATATTCTCTAAAATGAATTTTGTAAACATCCTCTCTTCAATATTTTTAGTATCACACCTTAGACCCAAACATTATTTTTTTTTGTAATTTACGCCCTAGTAAAAAAGTAAAAAGATTGAGACTAAAATGTCTTTTTCCTCTCTTGCTCTCTATCTACCCCCATCTCTCTCTCCATCATTCCTGGATCTCCTTAGCTCGAAGAGGGTCCAGTCGGTCGGGATTGTGAGAAAAGAGAAAGTGGGGCCCCTCGTCGACTCTATCTTTGTATCCTACAAAGCTAATGCTCTTGTCAAGTTTAGAGATTGTTTCTCTTTCTCGCTAACAATGTGGTCAGTAGGGTGGCACTTGGGAAGAGTTATGGGGAGGAGGAGCCAGAGTTCAAGAAGATATTGGAGCTTTCCTAGCCATTGTTTGGTGGCTTCTTTGTGGGGGGCTTGTTTCCATATTTGGAAATGAGGTAGAAAAGAGTGAGAAAGAGGGAGAGTAGAGAGAGAAAGAGAGAGAAAGAGAGAGAGCAGATAGAAAGAGTGAGAGAGAAGAATGGTATTTAAATCTCAAATATTTTGACTTTTTGACTGGGGTTAAAAGTAAGTGAAATCAGTATTTGGGTTGTGGGTGTGATACTAAAATTATTGGCAGATAATACTTACAAACCTTATTTTGAGGGTATCTAGAACTTTTCCTTCTTTTTATTTATGGGATTATATATAAAGAGACTATTTAACTTTGGTACAAGAAGGTCATAATTACTTATAACCATACAATATGAAATCTGATAGCTTAGATGTGTTACAAAGTTCGAAAAAATTTCTTTTGAACTTTGATCTTAGTCAATGAAATAAATGCAGCCACCCAATTTCACATACAATGGTTAATATTAATTGTAACCACATTGTACAAAAGGTAAATGGTCCCATTATATATTTCTCTTTATTTATTTGTTTGTTTAGGTCCAAAATGCAGCACCAATGTATCGTAAACCTACGACATGATGCAGGAGATTTTCACATGGGCAAGCTTTATATGCTTCCCCTACAACATAGAACTTATATACTTCCCCTTATCCAACCATCCATTCTGAATGGAGGGTTAAGGCCCCAATTACAATATCACGCCTCTACACTATTTTATTTTTAATTTTTTTCTATAAACTATTTTGATACCAAATTTTGGACATTCAATCCTCTATTAAACTTTTACTAGCAAAAAATATAAAAAATATTTTCAATAAAATAAAATGACTAAAATACACTTGAAAGTTTCAAGGGGTATTTTGGTTAGTATATTTTATCGAAAAACTATTTTTAATATTTTCTATAGGTGCGTCCCAATGAGAAGATGTCACGTACCAAATTTCATATTCATACAATTTGTATAAAAAGATCTAAAAATAAAACACTTTCAGACGTTGCATCTAAGATCAAAAGGTGAGTGACTCTCTTTATCAAAATTGGACGGCTGGATGGTAGAGGAAGCATAATTCTTCTATGTTGGGGGGAAGTATAAAAACCCTTCCCTTTTCAGAAATGCTCTTGAATATGTGTGCTTTAACCAGCTTTTATAACGTGTAGCTAGTGATAGAAACCTTTTTACTTGAAGCTTCCAAAAAGAGTGTCCTATGGGCTAAACTTCAGGTTTCTTCATTCATCAAATTTATAGAAGAGCCTCACCACTTGAGATGACTGATGCTTTCAATATTTTCCTAGAATTTTTGGAGGGACCCATGTCTTAGATTGGGAGTTCAACTTACGGTTTAAAAGAACCATCATAATAATCCTTGCCAGTGTTCGTAATTTGGACGGTTCATGTTCAACTCGGAATCAGAGAACAAGAGAAAATTCCAAAAAACAAGAGATTTGTTTGTGATGTGTTTTTAAATTTTTTTTTTTTTATCGTTTTGGAAAAGATTGGAAAGTGTTTTGTCTATAAATACTTATTTTTACATTTTTCTATATTTTTGTAAAATTTTAAAAATACCCTCAGGCATAAATTGATTTTTTTAAAATCAAATCTTTCACTAATTTTCAACTTCATTTAGATATACTTTGTTCAATCATGCCTTAAATATATTTTTCATAGTTTTTAATTTCTTTTTTTGCATTTATTATTATGTTTAACATGTTTTGACCGGCTGGGACTTGCCCATTTAAGCCGGTTGAACCGGACAATTTACTAGCTACTCTAAATGGCCTTTAGCCGGTTTCTGAGGCCAATTTTTTGAACACTGATCCTCACCTTCCGATTATCCAAGTAAGAGAACTCTAAGGAAAACATTTGGCCTCCTAGGGAAGGTGAATTGAAAAGAATCGTTAAAAATGACGTTTTTGAATTCAATCACAGGCCATGCATTTCATGGGTAGCTGGATCTAACCCTTCAAGAACTTAAAGTTCACCTTTGTTTTTTTTTTTTTTTGGTAGTTGTTCATCAGTTGATATGATGTGATATGAAAATTTTGTGGTTAAACAAATCCTCCCGAGACTCTATCTCACATAAGTCTAAAATGGACGACTTATTCACTGCATTTTTGTTGTGGTTGTTTCTAGAACTTGTTTTCATGAGATAAGTGCTTGCTGAATTTGGGGCAAAATATGTGCCTGGAGCCCCTAAAAATATGTCCATTTTTCGGAGCAAACATTTTCCTATAAATATTGCTCATCTTCTTTTGGGTTATACGAGTAGAGAGAACTGCAGGTAGCATAGGAATTTACAATTCCAGATTCATGCGCTCAAAGTTTTCATGCATCTTACAAAACGGCCAATTGAGCTTGGGCATCTGTAAATCTTGAATGTGGGGCTGGCAATGGCCCGGGCAGCCATGCCTCCTAGAAAGACTTAGGGCCTGGGCTTCAAAATGTGGCCTGAGGGCTGAGCCAGGGTCAGGGCAATATGATCTGGGGGGAGGGCCGAGCCACGGCCAGGGCAATATGATTTGAAGGGAGGGCCGAGCCAGATGGACCTGAGCGAGGGTGATGACAAGGCAGGCCTAATTTGGCCTCGCCGAGCCCTTTTCTCCTGTTGTTTTTTTTCCTTTTTTTTCTTGAATGTATTTAGCACGGCCCACCTTTGACAAGGACAGGCCTTCTAACAAGGATAGGATCCCTAAGGCCTGGTCGGGGCGGGGCCTTCTAGGGACTAGAACTGGGCTACGACAGAGGCTGGCCTGGTCTAGGCTTCACTCATACTCAACTACAAACCGTCCACGTAGGATAAGGGATTTCTCAAGACTTACTAATCATGCTAAAACCAGTACAATTTCACGAACACTGGATTGTTTTAAAAGAAAGAAAAAACACATACTTATTCACAAAGACTTCTTTATTTAAGGCATTTGAATTCACAAAGACAATCCTTGGTGTGGTTCCTTTCTTACGAAGTCACCCATATCAAGGCAAGGAGAAAGACCTTCCATAATTCATTCAACAAACTTGTTTAGGAATTTCTTTTGGTAGTAGGGTCCAGTAATTTTGTTTTACAAATGTTACTACTTTTATTGATAACTACAAAAAAGAAATTACATCATCAAAAACAACAAGGGACAGTAGGGAGGCTCCACCCTTAAGAAACAAATCAGCCTCACTATTAGCTTCGTGATAAACATGCGAGAAAGAGACCGAAACAGTGACTGCAATATCCATAATCTGCAAGGATGTAGTTCCCATAGGACTCTTTGAAATTTATTACGCCAACGAATCACATTAGGGTAGTCCCCTTCAATCATACAACTATTGCTAATATTTCTATTGATAAAAAGCTTTAACCCACTATGTAAAGCACTCAATTATGTGAAGTTAGCAGTTGCAATACTTATCGGACCTGTATAAGTAAATAAAATATTACCAAAGAAATCACACATCACACCTTAAATTCTAGCTACTCCAAGTTGCCCAAAGAGCTTCCATCAAAATTAAACTTTAAGCTTCCTAAGCACGGAGCAATCCAAATACATCTTGGTCTAGTACTACCAACATGGCATGGAGCAGTGCAAATACATCTCGGTCTAGTACTACCAACATGGCACGAAGCAGTCCAAATACATTTCAGGCTAGTACTACCAACACCAAGAGAGAATAGATTAGCCAAAAGATCTACCTGAGAGATACCCCATCCCTCCTTGGTAACTGATAGCTACGACCAGATAGAAAGTTTAACGAGATGAATCAATCTATCAAAAAGAACAACAATCCATTCAAACGTTCTCCTATTTCTTTCCTTCAAAACCTCCCACAGTATCACTCCTCTTGCTATCTTCCAGATTGCTCTACTCTAGGCAGAAAAGGTAAAGTCAAGTACGAAACAATCCTTGCCACATTTTAAGGATGCACTATCTGTATCCCTAAAACACCAAACAACCAATATCATATTCTCATAGTAAAAGGGCAATGTAGAAATAGATGTGCACCATTCTCTCCATCAGCCTTGTACATCAAACATACATTTGGGAGAAGTTTTCCCTTCTTAATCAAGTTATCGATAGTCAAAACTTTGTCCTATGTAGCCAACTAAATAAAAACTTGAACTTTGTGTAGAATCGGTTATTCTCATATTTGAGCAATATGTGCACAAGACCATCTTCAATGATCATGAAAGAAACGATTATAACTTCATTTGACAGAGAAGACGCCATCGCTTTCAATTTCCCAAATCATCTCATCCTCTGCATTTTGAGATATATAGGCCTTATCCAAAATCTCCATAAACAAAACATTATTCAACTAACTATAAGCCAAAAAGATATTCCACGAAAAGAGCTGACCCCTTCTTTCTACTGCCTCATTTACCTTTATATTAGGCCTAGTAACAATCCTAAACAGCTCAACAAAAACTGCCTTCAATGGATAGTCCCCTAGTCACTTATGGTCCCAAAAGGAAACTTGATCACCACAGCCTAAATTCCATCTAAAATAATCTAAGATCATTGGCCTACAATTAAAGATAGCTCTCCATACGGAAGAAGTATCCTTACCCCTTTCACCCCGAAGCCAGAGTTCTTGTCTATCCAAACCATATTTGAAAATTAAGACTTGGTACTAAAGCTGATCCTTCATATGGAGACCGTGCCACGGCCATTTGCACATCAAAGCTTGGTTAAACATTCTGATTTTTTGAATACCTAAACCTCCTGCCCATTTAAGGGTGCAATCTTTTTCCCATCTTAACAAATGAAATGAAATGCTGGCTGCATAGTAGAAATGAGGACACTTTCAGACACTCTGCCAACACTTTAGTAATTATTTTATAAAGGCTCATGAGCAAACTAATCGGTCTAATATTTGAGATTTTAGATATCACTGATTTCTTGGGGATCAAAACCTGAAAGGTAGAATTTACACCCTTATAAATATGCCTTCCAATCATAAGCTTCTAACCAACTCCAGGAATTCTCCTTTAACCAAGTTTCAAAATTTATGGAAAAAGGCTAAAGGGAACCATCAGGTCCAAGCGCTTTCTCACCTGGCATTCAAAACACTGCCTTCTGCAACTCATCAATAGTAACCTCTCTCTCCTGCAGACTCTTCATTTCAATAGGAATCACTTTGAAGGGTACTCTATCAAACTTTGGGATAAATTTAACTTCCTTAGTAAAAGCCTTTTTGAAATGATTAATTACTGCTAGCTCCATAGTAGAATCATTCTCGAATCAATCCCAGGAATGGCCAATCCAGAGATATCATTCTGCCTTCTTCTTGCACTGGCAATTGTATGAAAAACTTGGCATTAAGGTCCCCTTCTTTCAGCCACTTGGATCTAGACTTTTGCTTCCAATAAATTTCCCCTAATCTCTTAAGATCATCCAACTCTTTCAATTTCTTACACTGATCCAAAATAGATTGTTTTGTTAAAACACCATTGTTTTGGATATTATGATCTAACACTTCAATATCAGTTGAAACACTCTCAATTTTGCCTTTGATATCAAAATTATTGTCATTCTTCCAAGCAATCAATTTATGTTTGAAGTTCAACGGTTTTTTATACAACTGATAATCCAGAGTCCCCTCAACTATAGTATTTACCCAGGCTCCTTTAATCAGATCCACTACAACATTCTCCTCCAACCATCCCACATCTAATCTGAAAGGTTTTGGACCACCCCTCAACAAACAAGTATTCAGTAAGACAGCGAGATGATTAGAAGAGAGTCTAGGCAAAGACTTGACAGAGGCTAAGGGAAATTCTTCCAACCATTCCATCGAGATCAAAATCCTATCTAGCTTAGACATAGATAGATTGTTGATACTATTACTAGTCCAAGTGAATTTAGATCCAATAATAGGAAGATCCATAAAAGAATTGCTTTCAATAAACCTATTAAACATCCTCATCGATGTATTGATAGGAGTGCTTGCTGAACACTCGTCCGGCCACCGAATAAGGTTAAAATCTCCCCCAACCACCACCAAAAATGGAAAAGAATGAATAACATAATTCATCTCAACAATAAAAACTTCTTTAAGAGCATGCATAGAAGGTCCATAAACATTCATAATATTTTTGTCCTTAATAATATTCTCAAAATTTTGAAGAACCAACGAGTCCCACAACACCTATAAACAACCTGATGCACCTATCGTATCAACCCCACAAAAACCAACAACACTGGAACCCCAAACCTCCTTAGCACCAGAAACATTGGGAATAGGTAGTTTGGTTTCCTATAAAATCAAAATCACCGGTTTATACTTAGAAACCAAAAATATGACATCCCTTCTCTTACTGCGGTCGCCCAAACCTCGTACATTCCAAGATAAGAAGTTTATTAAAAAATCAAAAAGGGATAGGGTTAGAGGAGGAAGTTGGTCGATCAGGATCAACAACAAAATACAACTCATTCAACATTGGAACTTCATTCAGCTCGTTGTCCTGAGATGATGAAGTTGAAGAAGACGAATCGAAGTCCACCAAGGTCGAGACAAAGAAAGAGATAGCAGCAGGACATCCTCTCTTGGGAATGCCACGGGCCTCAAGTCTCGCTGAAGAGTAAATGCCTTTCAAAGAAACCCTGTTCTTCTTGACAAATCAACAACTTTGGATGGAGTCCTAACCACAAAAACAACATCCTTGCCTGGGCTTAAACCAGTCTTTCTAGCCGACACCTCTCTCTCCCTTTTTAACAGCTTTCCTATATCTTCTTCGCTTCTTGATGTCCTTTAACACCACACAGAGAGGAATATCATCCATTCCCATCTCATCCATCATCTTGGCAACCATAGGAATCTCGCACATATGCATCTCCTCAGACCGAGGCCCCACGATTGGTAATGAAGGAACTTCCACCTGTGGTAGAACATTGAGGGGCAAGACTTCATTAGACACAGTCAAAGCCATATCTAGATCAAAGAAAACTTCCTCCGCTTGAGAAACATAATGACCCTCTTTTGTTAACTGCAAAGGGCTCAAAGGAGCTTCCTCAGATTCCACCACCACAATAGCCATAGGATCAATCAACAGAGGATCAAGACGAGTTCAGGGTTTCTTTGCCTGACCCTTGACTACCGCCATTCGAGAAGGAAGGGGATACATCTTCAAATTCCAGAGAGAAGTCAAAAGTAGTCACAAGAACTTTCGGTGGTAGAACACAACCGACAGCTTCTTTTGAGCAACAAGACCTAGAAGAACAATCTGCACTAAAAGGAATTTGAAGAGGTTCCTTTTAAGATCTACCTCTTTCCGGAGAAGGGAGAAAGAAAAAGATTTTTTAAGATCAACTCGATTGAAAGAAGGAAAGTCAGTTGCAAGGAATGCACTATAATCCATGACCAAAAACTTACCAGTCCGTAGATCCTTCTTGGGACTCAATCTCGCCGCCTTTGTACTATCATTTGAACCGCCCCAAAGTAAAAAAGACGGAGAAGCCGAGGGACCACCAAATTCCAAGGTTCTGCTATTATTCAGGCCGTTCAACAGAAGCTCAACGTTCAATGGGGTGTGACTGCAGATCGCACTATTTCCTTTTTCATAAACCTTAAAGCATGTAACCGCCCCTTTACACAAAGCAATATCCCCAAACGAGGCATACCATAGTCTCAACTATGTGGTTTGAAACCATGTTTTCACCTCTTCATAAATTGCCCCAGCAGAAGAGCACCATCACTCCAAGGTGTTATCCCTAATTGAGGTGTACGACTGTCTTGATTGTGTGACTTCAAAGCATGCAATCGCCTCTTCATAAAGCCATATCCCCAATAGAAAGGCGCCATCATCTCAAACTCAGCACAACAAAAATGATAGCGTCAATGAGGCATATCACATTCTTGACTAGGTGACATTGGACCACACCGTCGCTTCTTCGCGATGAAACAGTAATATCCCCATTAGAGGCATGCCATAATCTCGATTGTGTGACTTTGTCCTATCCATTTCATACAGAACCTCATCCATAAGAATTTGCTCTCTACCAATCACTTCATCTCTCACACTCTTCTGGTCTCCATTTCCCTAGTTGAGTCAGACCACTCATGGCTCTCTTAAGCTTCCATTATTCATATTTCGTGGCAAATCACATGACCATTACACTAGTCCCGAACTATGTGGCACCTCAAATGCCACACGTGACACATTTTTCCATGACAACAGTCCAACATGGGTGAGGACTATAAAAGCACCTCTATTCGGTCTGAAGTGGGTGAAGACCTTAAACTTTCTCTCAAAAGAGTTATGACGTTAAAAGATCCTTGAGCTCCTCCATTAAGGGTTATGATGATTAAAGACCCCTTGCAGGGTGAGGACTTTAAAAGAACCCCTACTTTGGTCTAAAAAGGGTGAGGACCTTAAACTTTCCCTCAATGAGGTGATCACCCCTATTTGAGCACTTCAACTACTTACTCTCCATTGAGTTGATCCATCCACAACCATCATGAGGCCACCACTCTCATGTAAGCCCACCACCAACCGTGAGAGTAACCCCTTGTTCCCCGCCAAAATCCCAACTCTTGAGCCTACCACTGCCACATAGATTTGTGTCGCTCATCATCCCCAGGGAGTCCTCACCTCACCTTAGGCACCATTTAAACCCTTGAATGGTCGCCCCTGCCTGACCACCATTTCACCCGTCAACTTCACCCCATCTCTCTTATATGCGTATCTCCATGTATGCACAACATCGTGTTCCCGTCACGCCTCCTCGCATGCCACCATGGTCCCGTCGCACCTCTTTGCGCGTGCATGCCCCCGTCCAAAAATAATCTTTTCCCTACCTTTTGTGCAATCTTGGATACACAGATGTTGCGTGGCTCCGTCAAAAACCCTGCTTTCAATCTTCATGCGTACGCGCATTACACTGTCCTGGTAAACCTTCCTGTGCAAACGCGTGGCTTTGGCATGCCTCCCTCAGTTTCACATCCAAGTTCATGGGCACGTGCTCTCGTGCAGCCCTGTCACAATTTCATCCTTTGTTCCCAGTTTTGCATCCAAGCATGGGTACGTGTGCTGCACAATTCCGTTAAATTGTCTTCACAACCACTCACGCAAACTCGGGCACACACATTTTGTGTAGCCCTATCTGCATATGCCTCTTTTCTTCAAATTTTTCATTTGCAGACCCACACAAGCCTTTGGCTTAGCCATGGGATTAGCACACAATTGGGCACGATAACACTTGGTAGACAACCGAGCCATGTTCTTTGTACTACCTACACACACTAACCCCTCAATGGGTAACCTCAAGCTATATGAAGCCTAGAACCCTGAGCTCAGTAGTCCCCATTGCCAAACCCTCTCACCCCAAACCATGAAAGTGTAAATTCAGTACAACCATGAATTCAATCTAATAAAATCCAATGGAATCTAAGGATGTTTTTCATCCTTAATGATTGCAATCCCCTGTGGAGTTTTATGTGTCTGCTAGCCACTGAACCATACATTACCGCGAAAAGGCCCAAAAGCCCCTAAAATGGTTCACTTCCAAAAATAAAAGCCTGACCCACGATATCTGTTACCCCAGTGATATAATTCCTCTGTCTATGCATTATCAAGGAGGAGGATTTCTCTTATAAAAAAAAAAAAAAGAGAAAAAAAAATTGAAGCCGGGCATGATAAGCATCCGATGAGGATCATCATGAGTAAAAATGAAAGTTTCAAGTAGACAGCCACAAAGCTATGGCTAAAATCGCAAAAAAAAAAAATTTGGCTATGGTGAAAACTAGCAAAGGCGCCATGAGTAAAAATGATCGGCGGGCATGGCCATGAAGCCATGAGTAAGAGTGTCCTTAAAATAAGAAAACCGGGCATGGTAAAAACTCGAAAGGGCGTCATGAGTAAAAATGAAAATCAAAGGTGGACGTGACCTCGAAGTCACGGGTAAAAGAGCCTTAATAAAAAGAAGTTGGTAAAAACTGCTTTTATGGTGCCACTTCCATCCAGTTCAGCTGAAAACCCAAAAGGGTGCTTGGACGAATAAAAAGGTTGATGAAGCTTTCGAGCAAAGGTGATGTCAGCTGATCACATCAAAATTTTTGTGGTTTAGGAATCAATACCCCTCGTGGTTACCTTACCACCAAAACTAAAAAGAGCTTAAGAAAATCCATCAGCTTGGGTTTAGCTTGGGCGACAACCTTAGCTTGGGCAAAAACCCCATGAAGATAAAAAGAATCATCAAGATGGCAAGTCATGATAGCCATTTGTGGAAGAGATTCTCCAATCTAAGATGTCAACCAAAAAAAATAGGAAGAGCATGTTGACAGCTCGAGATAGAAATTCTTATAAGGCACCTAATTGCCTAACCTAGATCGATGCCTTGGTTCCAAGGGTAACTATCTTAATTAAGGTGTCTATTACCAACAGGTTTAGACTTTCGGGACAGGCCACAAATAAGCCCCTAACTAAGCCCAAGACATTGGTTGTAAGCCCCCAAAAGAGACTGTCTTACTAAGGCATCCATTTCTGATATGTTTAGACTTTCAAGACAGGCCACCAAAAAGCCCTTGACTACGCTCGGTACATTGGCTGTAAGTCCCCCAATGAGACACCCCATGTACCATCAGTCCAAATTCGGGTGAAGCAGTTTTGCACCCCATTGAGAGTTCTTCTTGATTGTCTATCCAAACCAACATATACAAATTTCAGTGTACATAGGGAAGGAAGCCCTTAAGCAAGGTCCCTAGTTATTGGAACCTAAAATACCACTCGATTGTGGTAAAACGCCCACCAAGTGCACCCACTAGCCTGCCCCAGAGCCAAAATGAAGTTCCTACAACACTAGAATCAAGTCTAGCAAGGACCCTCAACTATTCCAAATTAAGTAACAAGATGGGGACAAAATGTCCACCGAGGGCACCCACTAGCTAGCCCCAGTGCCAAAATGACGTTCCTACAACACTGGGATCAAGTACACCAATGACTCGTAGTTGTTACAAATAAAACAATTAGATTGGGACAAAACGCTCAACATGAGCACCCACTAGCCGTCTCAGAGCCAAAATAAAGTTTCTATAACACTATAATCAAGTCCACCAAGGACCCTCAGATGTTACAAATAATGCAGCTAGATGGGGATAAAACGCCCACCAAGGGCACCCACTTGCCGGCCTCAGAGCCAAAATGAAGCTCCTACAACATTGAGATCAAGTGCGCCAAGGACCCTTAGGTGTTACAAATAAACCAACTAGATTGGGGCACACCAAGGGAACCCACTAGTTGGTCCATTAAGAAGTGTTTTTGAGACGAAACTGTAAGCCCTTCCACAAGGCACCCTATCAATACACTCTCCCAAAAAACGAAAGGCAGATTCTAGTGGAATTGGGAAGGAAGCCCATAAATAAGGGCCCCATTCAGTAGAATCCACTTTGGTCACCCCTCCGGGAACAAGCTTGGCATGCACTCCGTCTCAAGGATTGTGCTGACATCAACGACGGAGAAAAAAAAGTGTTGAGAGGCAATAAAAATGTCTTAGTAGGGATTTGAAAGATGAACTTTGACACCAAATTTTGTTCTGAATGCTACACTTCGCGCTTCTCTCGAAGAGCAGGATTTGGCGGGGTAAGTTGCTATACATCATTTTATTAAAAGCCTCAGCTAAGCTGTGTGCTCGAGGGTGGTATATAGTTGAGTACTTCCACTTGAAACCGAACTGGTCAACCAAGCAATTAATGTGATGACTCTTGAATTGAGGGTCGTTGTAAGATATAATTTGGTTAGGCACCCCAAACCAGTACATGATGTGATGTTGCACAAAGTTGGCCACCGTGGCTCCAGGAACTTGCTTGAGGGGGATCGCTTCAGCCCACTTGGAGAAGTAGTCCGTTGCCACTAGACTAAAGACATAACCCATTGCATAAGGACAGTCGATAGGTCCTACAATGTCCATACCCCATTTTGAAAAAGGCCATGATGCTACTGTAGGGTGTAGGGGTTCTGGTGGCTGATGAATAAGGCTCGAATGCATTTGGCACACCTGACACTCTTGGAATAGTTTGAGGTATCAACAGCAAGCGAGGGCCAATAATACCCCAATCTACGTATCAGTTCATAGAGCTTAATGTCGGACTGATGCTGTCTGCAGATGCCTGAGTGTACTTCCTCCAACACCTTATTTGCCTCTTGTGCATCTACACATCTGAGAAGAATACCGTCAAAAGACCTTCTGAAGAGTGCATCTCCTTCAAGGAGGGTGTACTTGGTCGACATTCGGCACACATTATTGTGCTTGGCACATTCTTCATGTAGTCTGCCGTGCGTTATAAAATTCACGATGGGCTCTCTCCAATCTTCCACTTTTTCAATTTTTGCACATATTAGTTCGAAGAACTCTGGTTCCTGTTTCTAAATGTCAACTCATTGTCTCTGTGCCATTTTCTACTCAGCTTTAATAACTTCTTTGGCAAATAGAAGTGCCCCAAATGGATAAGGTGGGCACTCAGGGAGGAGAATTCTCACATCATCTGCATCCACTTCGGGTCTCAATTCAATGTGTCTCCACTCTGATACCCAAATGGGCATGGGTCTTGGTGAGGACAATTGAATGGTAGCTCCGAGCTTTGCGAGTGCAACAACTTGAGAGTTTAACCTTCTGGGGATATGACTTAAGGACATATCATCAAATTGAGCCACATACGATTTTGCAGTATCGTGATAGGGCTTACAAATGTCTTTTCTCACATCATAGATCCCCTAGAGATGTCGTATCACCAACTTAGAGTCGACGTAGATATCGAGCTGCTCCAAATGTAGATTCAGGGTGATCTACAATCCAGTTATGAGAGCTTGATAGTCGGCCTTATTATGCAAGTCAGCTTTAGCAAGATAGAAGGATAGAGGAGTTATACCCCCCCGTGAAGTCAAGAGCACTACTCCGGCGCCTCCTTGGTCAGATTGGAAGGCCCCATCGAAGTACATCTTCCACGCATGAGCAAGTTCTGCACAAAATACCTCTTCATCAAGAAGATCACTTGATAAAGGAGATTATGCTAAGATTGGATGTGCTGCCAGAAAATCGGCTAAGGCTTGACCTTTGACAGCCTTTTGAGGTATATATGTGATTTCAAATTCCCCGTAGCTAAGACTCACTATACAGACACCAAGTACTATTTCACAGAACTTTTAGCGTCAAAAAAGTCAAAGGATGATGAGTGGAAGCCTGTGAGAGAGGAAAGACCTCCGTCTCATGATGACGTTATGGATCTGGGGCGAATGATCATGAAAATGTTCAAAAAAGAGGAAAGACAAGGCAAGATCCTCCCCTTGACCCCTATCCACCCAAGCATACCTTGCCACCTCTCCGAGGTCATGGTATCCTCTCCTAAAGACAAAGCTTCCCCCTCTACTTCTACTCTGTTAGAACAAAATGGCGAGCTAGAAGTGGCCCCTGAGCCTGAGGAAGCCTCGAGGGGTAAACCTTCCAACACCTAGGGTCACCTGAACATCAGACCAGCAAAAGGTCCTACATGTCCCCATTGCTCTTCTAGAAGCAGAACTGGCATACCAACCACCAAGGAAGGTACTCCAAGTTCCATCCTCCTTGAATAAAGGGGATCAACAGCCAAAAGAAGGTCCTACACTTCTCGAGGGTTGTTGAAGAAGTATAGCCAGACAAGAGTCATCCCTCCGGCTCCCAGGAACAAGATCTCATGGTAGAGCTGAGAAGCTAGGTTCGTAACCTCTAGAGCCAATTAGAGGTCATGCGCGTTGCTTCAAAGCACTTAAAGGGGTTTGTCCCTGAGACTAAGACTTATGACGAGCTCAAGACCAATGCACCTCGAATTGAAGCCAAAGCTCCCCAGACTGGAGCATTTATAACGCGCAGGCTCATCAAATCATGAGAACCATGAATTATGAGCCCCTCTCCAATCAAACACTAAGGGGTGAGAAAGAAAATGCTCCCCCATTCGAGGTCATTGAAGCCATAGCACGCTGCCACAAGACAAAGCAAGGAGTGGGCTTTTCTTTTTGTCTCAAGTTATGAGAGCGAGGAAGAAATGACATAGAAAGAAAAGTGAAAAGAATTGTTTCATTTACAAGTCAAAAGGGCATTACAAACTTATTTCCTTTGCAATGAAAAGAAATGAAAAGAGAAAAAAGAGAAAGGAGTCATCAAAATCGATCAATTGCTTTATTGATCTTTCCCCTATACGTTGCAGCCGATGTTTTCGCCCGTTCAATCTTGTTCTTCAGCTCTGCTACCAGCCTCGCCTCTTGCTTCATCAAGGTAGTCACTTCTCCCAAATAAATTTGGAGGGCCAAAGTGTTATCAAAAAGCACTTTATCCTTAGCTTCCCAATCCACAGTCTCCTACTCCAGCTTGTCAAGTTTCTGCGTCAGCTCTAATATCTTTACCCTCAGAGCCGTCACCTTGCGCTAGCGGGTGATGGCCTCCATAGCAAGGCCTGATCTCTGGGATTACGTGGCATCCAACTGCTGCGATTGAGTGTTTACAAATTCATGGTAGCGTAGAAGAGAATACTTCAAAGGGGGCAACCGTGAGCTTTCCAATCGCTGCACAGTTGCTTCTTCTCCCAAGGCCTTCACCCTCCATCTGTCCAGCTCATCAACAACGCTGTCAAAATAAGGAAGGACTTTAGGCGCATTCCCTAACGCAATCCCCCTCAATTGTTGGATCGCCGCTCCAAGCACTTCCAACGACAGCTCCTTCAGTTTCTGGAGGTTTGTCTAAAGCATCATGAAAATAACGCCTGGCAGCCCGCTGAAAGAAGGCCTGGGCAATATAGCAGGCGCAACCATAATAGGAGGACCCCCACCTATAGCCAAGGTCTCAGGTTCCTCAGATTTAGGAGCAACCTCAGGCTGCTCTAGTACCTCGGCAACAGCTTTCTGGCTCTGGCTCCCTGTCATGACCATGTCAGGCTCGAACCTTTTATGCCTAGGCACTGTCGCCTCGTCCTCTGCAAATCCTGCTAAGGCTCCCTCTTCCTTGCTTAGAAAGTTAGAAAGGTTCGCAATCATGGCATGAAGCTTTGTGACTTCCTGAAGCTTGCTAGAAAAGCTCCTAACCACCTTTCTCTAGAAGTTTTGGCCGAGAAGTTCTCGCCGAAAAACCGTCATCAAAAGCTTTGGCCCTCCCTCTTTAAAAACCCTTCTACCATTTTACCCTTCAGTAAACTGGTAAAGAGGGGTTTTTCCCCCTTTATACTTAGCAGTGCCATAAACTGCCCTCGATAAACACAAAATGACGCTCCAGTCCCCAGTTCTTGGTGGCAATAAGACCAGGTCGGGGTTGGTCAAGCCCGAGACTCGAGAGGGCTATCGTCGCGCCCTTCACCCAGAGGGCTATCAACGCGCGCCTTCGTCAAGGGCCATCACTGCGCTCCTTCGTTAAGGGCCATCGCGGTGCGCCCGTGTCAAAGGGTCATCGTCCCGCACCTTTGTCAGGGGCCATCGCCGCGTGCCTCGTCAAAAGAATTATCGCTGCGCTTTTTGCCAAGGGCATTGCTACATACTTCACCAAGGGGCCTAATGCTGCATGCACCATCCGACACTTAATGCCACGCACACGCCTTGACACTCTCAACTGGACCATCGTCCTATACTCTTAGGAAGCTCATCCCATGCAACATGGCCTCACTCCTCAGGGAGTCCAGTCTCCGGTGATGGATCTATTCCTCATGAAGTCAAATTCCGTCACCAAGCCACGGTCCAGATGCATGACTCTTAAATGCACGGTCCGAACTATATGACCTTAACTTGTAGCGGTGGTCTAGTTGTACAACCTAAAACTGCATAGTCCTTGTCGCACGACTCAAAACTGTACGACCACGGTCCGAACTATATGACCTTAAACTGTAGCGAAGATCTAGTTTCACGACCTTAAACTGCATAGTCCTTGTCTCATGACTCAAAACTATACGACTACGGTCCATGCTGCATGACCTTAAACTGCACAGCCATGGTCCAAACTATACGACCTTAAACTATAGCGAAGGTCTAGTTGCACGACCTTAAACTGTACAGTTCTAGCCACATGACTTTAAACTGCATAGCCATGGTTCAAGCTACAAGACTCTAAAACTGTAAAGCACGATACGACAAAGGGTATATACGCACAACTCCAATCGAGAGATAGAACACCTCCTCGCTGAAAGGGTATTTCATCAACATTCATAGTGGAGTTAGATGTGTTAAAGAGTCATACCTAGCCCTTTAACCCCTAATGGGTTTGTTTCACACCAAAATCCCAATAAGAGTCACGTCTTACTATGACCCACTATCCCCAGGGAGTTTAGGGCCCTTCTTATCCTCTCAACCCTCATGAGGTTCATCTGTGCTTTGACCTATCATCCTCAGTAGAGTCACATGCATTCCATTGCTCGTTATCCCCAAGAGGTCACACTGGACCTCCTAATCCTCTGCGAAGTCACGTCCGTATGCCACTCCTCGAGTGCCGCCATCTCTATCTAAACCTCTTACTTGTGTATAGCCTTAACTATCTCTATCCCCAAGCAGTCAGATTGCTATCCACAGGTCATGCCCCATGTAGCTTTACCTGCTATATGACCCTAAACTATAGTGCACGTCCTAGCCTCATGATGTTAAAAGGCTTCGTACAAGTCTCAAAGGCACGACTCTAAATATGCCTTCACATGAACAAAAAATGGGCATGGTGTACACCTGATAAGGGAACGCCATGAGTAAAAATGATGGACGGGCATGATCATGAAACTATGAGTAAGAGAGTTCTGTGGAAAACAAAATCCAGGCACGGTGAAAACCCCAAAAGGGCACCATGAGTAAAAAGAGATGAAAAGGGTGGACATGACCGCAGGTCATGGGTAAAGAGCCCAGAAATAGCAAAAGTTGGTGAAAACCGTCTTCACGGTGCCACTTCCCCTGTTCAAGTGAAAACCCACAAAAGGGCACTTAGACTGACAAGACATGCTAGCGCACGACCACTGCCTCAGCTAACATTCAATCTCCAAACAGTCACAATCCTAGCTAATGAGGTCTGTCTAGAATACTCAAATGCCAGCATCCAATCGCAACACCACATGGCTCATCAGGGAATGAGAGCTGCATAAGATCTCCCAACACTCATGGCTCATCAGGGGGTGAGAGCCGCATAAGATCCTCCACATTTTAACATGGCTCATCATGGAGTGAGAGCCGCATAAGATCTCCCAACCATCATGGCTCATCAGGGAGTGAGAGCCGCATAAGATCTCCCAACCATCATGGCTCATCAGGGAGTGAGAGCCGCATAAGATCTCCCAACCATCATGGCTCATCAGGGCGTGAGATCCCCCATGTTTCAACATGGCTAATCAGGGAGTGAGAGCCGCATAAGATCTCCCAACAATCATGGCTCATCAGGGGGTGAGAGCCACATAAGATCCCCCACGCTTCAACATGGCTCATCAGGGAGTGAGAGCCGCATAAGATCTCCCCAGTTCAACAACGACAAGAGTCCTTGAGGGTGAGCACAATGACCAAAATTTCCCTCCAAAAATGTTAAGAACCATCACGAAGGCAAGAAACTGATGACGTCAGGGTCCAACCTGCCACAGGTTTCAGAGTATGCCTCGTCAAAATCCCCTAGCCTACGTGGGACCAAACTTTCGGGACGAGTCAGAAGCCCTCGACTGGACCCCGCTAGACGGGACCTACAAAGATACCCTGAGCATCAAAAGCAAACCTGGTGTAGCAGTGAACAGCGCTGACCTAAGGTTCATAGCATTTGGCCTTCGAAAAAGGCCTGGTTCTGTTCGAGGAGGCCCCTACAAAAGCCTCACACTTCAGAAACACAAATAGTCCCTTGAAGGTGAGGAATTCGATAAGATCCCTCAAAATTCTTGAATGATTGCACTTCTCGATTCTCTTGAAGCATAAAGTTTGGCGAGGCATGCTGTTGGAATGTATTTTCATCTACATGGGCCAGCCGCTCAATAAACAGTGGAAATTTTGACAGTCTCATAATAGCCTTGGAATTGATCAAGATCTTCATAAGGTCTCTCAAAAGTATGCTACAAATTTTTGTCGTAGTCCGACATGTCTAAGGTAGCACAGATTGAGAAACAGTTCCAGCTGAATCGGCCTCTAGCATCGTGAAATAGCCCCTATAACTAGAGCTACATTTTTGGTGTCTCAAATCACTATGGAACTACTATCATTGAATTCGTCACTATCGAAAACCCTCACGGGTCAAATGTCAGCCCAAACGGACACTCCAGGAAGAAGTTATAGGCAAAAGAGTGAAACAAGAGGGGGCCGCACGCTATTCCCGTGCGGCCACCCTGCAACTCCATGCCATGGAAGGAACAGTCATGACCAGTGAATTTCGACGCATATATCTCACCTTTCCCAAGTTGGATTGCGCTCAAATTTGGTAAGCATGTTCGTCTAGTCAAGACGAGCGATTCGATATGTGGCACGCCCCGTGACGACACCTGAGCACGAAGAAAAGCTAGAGATAAGTTGTTGATCCATGAAGAAAGTGTAGGAAATTCAACACCGTCGTGCCTCGCTTGAACGGCCAGATCCTGCCGCTCGCGAGCTCGATCCGTGATGAATGGTTGAATTCTTCACACAAAGCTGATGAAGTGACTGCAAATTCTGTATGTGGTGAACGATCGGATTCTGCACACAAAGCCGACGAAGTGACTGCAAATTCCATCGCTAGAGATCCAGATTCCGGCAAAAATTCCAAAATTACAAAATCTTTGTTCGAGCATGTCATCGAGCGGCATTTGTTGCCCCATGATCGTAACGACATGCTCAGTATAATTCAACGAAGACATCACCGAAAAACATTAAGGAACGAGTACACTATCGATCCGAAGTTTCAAGATCCATTCAAATTTCAAGTCACATAATCATGCACTAAAAAAACGATCCATGGCTCGAAGTTGGCATCAAATCAATCGCCATGCCGAGCGCTATAAGAAAACATTCATCTTACGATCAACCGGGCATCAGAACGGCCCGGATCAGCCTTGCAAGATCACGCAAGTTCTAGGGCATCATAGGGATTGTTCTGGAATTCTATGAATTGTTAGGAAGAGGCAAATCTGTCATTTTGCACGCATATTTCTAATTTATTTTAATTCAATTTAATCTTAATTTCCAGCAATTATTGTTACTTTTGATCATCCACTCATGTTCGGGGCAAATTCTATATATATGTACTAGCATTGTACGCACCAGAAGACTCAACCTTTCATAAAAGAGAGATTTTTACTTACTACAAGTTTCTCTTTCTTCTCATTGTTGGGTCACGTTTAAGAAAGAGAGTGCGGTGAGAGAAGCTTTGATCGGTACCCCTAGGTTCGAGGTAAATCTTCTCTCTCTTCTTTTCTTTTTTTCTTCTTCTCTCTCTCTTCTTTCCTCACTTTCCCCCTCCTTCTCCATTTGAGTTCCTCAGAGGGGTCATGCATGGAAGTGGCTATGACATGCATGCCTCCCCTGAGGTCACACATGGTGATGGCAGTGCCATGCGCGAGTCTCCTTCTCCTTTTGTTCTTCTATCTCGCTCTCCTAGTGAGGCCTGTAGACGGTGTAGCCTATCGGCACCCACAGGCGTAGCTTTGATGTCTTAATGAAGAACTCAGACAGTAAAACTTGCTACCACCCATAGGGGTCCTTCGCTGTTGCGCATCTACAAAAGACGGTGATACCCTTCGTCGCCCGCTAGAGACCTTGACAACGGCTACCACCATCCGCGAGCTTCTTTCTCTTATTCGGTGCTTATCGTTGTCTTTCTAACGTCCCACACCTATTGTCGTGCACCTTGTGAGGATTACTGTCTCACACTTTACGAAGCACAATCACCGCATGCTTCATCGGAGACTATTGCTGCCTGCGTGGAAGCGTGTTGTCTCCTTTTGTTGCCAACGATGATGCCTAGCATCGTCCGTAATTGATTTCTCACTCTCTAGCCATGAGAAGTAGTATCGAGCGCCGCCCAAGGGCCATGACACTGCTATTCCACGGTCGTGAGTGGCAATGCCTAGTGCCATCGTTACCCCATCTCTCTGCCATCTCATGTTTCTTTTCATTCTCTTTTCCTCTTCTCACTTGACTGAGGGTAGACTTAACCTAGCATCACCATATCAGTCTCGGTTTCGAGTAGTATTGTCGCCGTGCTAGTCTAGAGAACCTTGCATGTCTTGCTACTACTCCGAGTCAATGACTTCCTAGTTGCCATGCTAGACTTGACTCTTCATCG
>NW_006495382.1:110005-248972 GCF_000471905.2 Amborella trichopoda | reverse complement strand
CCGAAAAGAGGTAGGCCACACATTATTCCCGTGTGGCCTCACTGCATTAAAATACCATTAAAGATGGCTGTTTTTACAATCATGGGCAGTCACTTTTAGGGCCTGTATCTCACTCATTTCAAGTCGGATCGTTTGGTGAGCGTGTTCATCTCATCAAGACAAGCAATTCGATATGTGGTACGCCCCGTGATGACGCCCGAGTAGAGAGAAAAACTAAATGAAAGTCACTGATTTGTGAAAGAAGTTACAAAAAATTCAGTAGCAGCACGCATCATTCGAGTAGCCAGATCACGGCACTCGTAACCTGATTGACACGAAACCAAATGCATTATGTGCGTGAGGTCTGAGGCTATCTCCGGTCCGAACCTCGCATACGATGAACAGTTGGATTTTACACACGAAGGCGTCAAAGCTGCTGTAAATTCCGGCAACCAGATTTCAAGATTCTCGTGAAAAACTCAAGACAACAAAATGTTCATCCGGGCACAAAATCAAGCTATGTTTGTTGCGACATGATCCTGATAGCATGCTAAGTGTTATTCAATGAAGAAGTCACGAAAAAACATCAAGGAACGAGCACACAATAGATCTGAAGATTTTAAGATTCATCCAAAATTCAGGTCTCATAATCATGGCATAAAAACATGATTCATCGCTTGAAGTTGGTATCAAAATGATTGTCATGCAGAGCCCTACAAGAAAACAATGATATTTAGATTAAATGGGCATCAGAACGACCCTGAGTCAGCCAAGGAAGATCATGCAAATTCTCAGACAGCAGCAAGGACTGTTCTGAAATTCAACAAATTGTTAAGTAGGGGCACCCATTTTTAGAATTTCTTTAAATACAATTCAGCTGTATTTATCTTCAATTCTAGGTAGTTTTTGGGCATACACCCACGTTTTAGCCCAATTCTATATAAACAGGCAATGCCTCACTGTACCAAAAAAAAAGGGGATTCATTCTTCTTGAATCAATCAATAAAATTTTGATTTTTTTCCTAAGCTTGTGGGTATGTCCTAGAGAGAGAGAGACGAGAGAGAAAAAAAGGGCTGGTACCCTTTGGGTAAGTAACTTTCTCTCTCCTTCACTCTTTCTCTCTCCTCCCTCTTTCTCTCTCCTCCCCTCTTTCTCTCTCCTTCCCTCTTTCTTATCTCTATCTCTATCTCTCTTCTTCTCACCTCTCTCTTATTTCTCGTCTCTATTTCTATCTCTTTATTTCCTCATCTCTATCTCTTTCTCTCTTCTTCTCATCTCTATCTCCTTCCGTTCGTCATCTAATGCAGTCGGTGAAGCCTAGCACCAACTAGATTTCTCTCTCTCCTTCTCTTTTGTTATAGTCGATAAAGCTTAGCACTGGCTGGATTTCTTCTCTTTTGGCACAATCGACGAAGCCTAGAGTCGACTGTGTTTTCCCTCGCTTCTTCTAATATAGGCAGCGAAGCCTAACACCGACATCATTTTCTCTCTCTTCTTCTGACACAGTCGATGAAGCTTAACACAGATTGTGTTTTCCCTCTCTGCTTTTGACACAGTCGTTGAAGCGTAGCGTCAACTGCGTTTTCTCTCTCTTCTTTTGACACAGTCAGTGAAGCCTAGCACCGACTATGTTTTCTCTCTCTTCTTCTAACACAGTCAGTGAAGCCTAGTGTCAACTGTGTTTTCTCTCTCGTTCCCTCTGTATAACACAGTCAGTGAAGCCTAGTGTCGACTGCATTTTCTTGCTCTTCCTTCTAGCACAGCTGACAGTGCCTAGCGTCTACTGCGTCTTTCTTCCCTCTCTCTCTTTTATTCTCTCACCTTTCATACTCTTCTCTTCCTTTCTTCTCCCTCCTTCCTTCTGTTCCATTCTTCTCTTATTTCATTTCTTATCCTGTCCTCATAACCATTATTTTGTTATTCTTTCATTCGACTAAGAGGGATTGAGGTTAACCTCGCATGGTAGTCCTATTGTTCAGCTGTAATGTTGTTGTGTCAGGATTACTTGGCTCGCTTTATTGCCACAACAGACTAACCATTGTGCTTAGCTAGTCGGTACTGGTAATGATGTTTAGTAGTAATCCTGTGAGCCGGTCTTAGTTATAGTGTCCATTTTGCTACCACGTTAGGCCAATTATTCACCAGCTTAGTCACCGCTCAGATCCTCTCACTCAGTCGAATTATTCTCTCCCCCATCTTACTTCTCTTATTTTTCTTTTTGAAAGCGTGTGCTTCTGTACGTTCATCAAGGAGGAAAAGGGTGAGGTTTGACCCATCCGTGCTATAACATTTGCCATATGTGTGTGATTGCAGAAAATAGAAGAATACAAGCCAAGGGAGGTGATTCCAAACCAGTTTTATTACTAAGGCGCTTTTTTCGTGATCTAAGAGGCACGCGAGCTAGGCTGAGTAAGTCCCGAACCTACCTTAAATTCCTCTTTCACCTGTTCGTAACACTTGCCCCTGTTCTTGAACGAGGTTCCTGAGAGAGAGATCACAAAGATGTCCCGGGTCTTCCGTCAAAACCCGAGACATGTGCCGCCCCATCCTCAAAGGATATGGAGGGTGAGATCGAGGCACCTAACCAGCTTGGCGACTCCATTGGGGACTTACTACCCCTTAGTCGGATCATTCTTGTTTGGCTAGTTTCTTCTTTTATTATCTGCTTTCATTATCTTTTCACATTTTATTTATGGCTTGCAGGCTCTGTAACCCATTTATCCAGAATGGGGATTTTCTTGTCCCCACATTTGAGAGCGTCCCTAGGGAACAAGTTCTTTCAACTTTGTTTCCAACCATCCTCTTGAGCAAAGACCCCTTGTCTAGCTCCCAGATCTTAACCTGGACCGGCATGAGGCAGGACTTAAATGTCCCTCCCTCCCATCTCCTCGCTTTGGTGGAAACTCCACCAAGGCGCCCAGCATCGACAACACTTCTGTTGCCCCACACAACATGCACCCAGCTACCGACAAGTCACTTGCAGGTCGTTTTCTTGAGTTATGTCGGAAGGCTACCCAGTCCCTTTCTACAAAAGGCAAACAAGTTGCCATTGTTTCTGTGGATCACCATAAGGCTACCCCCCACATTTCTGTACCATTGGTCTCTATCCTTAATGGCTCAATACATCGAGGCAGAAACCTCAAGATCTCCACCCCACACACACACCGTAAGACTCATGGGTCAGCCACTCGAGCCACATTTCGCAGTAACCCTTGTGCTACCCTAAGTCAGCATCCAGGATCAGACCTTCTAAGGTCTAGTCCTGTGCACGCTGATCACATGAATCTCATTGCGTGGGGCAACGTGGTCATTATGCCAGCCCGACTACACAGGAGACGACCTCCTCGCCTTCCTATTCAGCCCACACAAGTGCACTCTACAAGGGGCAGACCTACACTTGTTCTCTTATAGAGACCTGCTCATAGTTCTTGGCCTCTTAAGGCCAGATCACTTGCACGAGCTCGGGCTGATCCCCTGGTCTCCCGTAATCCTTCTTCAAGGGGCGCACATGCGTCGCCATCACTGACATCCCTGTGGCCTAGATTCAGGCCTTCTCATGGCTCAATCCTGCTCCTACCCACTCCTCCTTCATCGAGCAAGCACCTTCAGCCATCGTACTCGGAGGTTTTCCCCAAGAGTACCATTCTGAACCTACCCCGTCACTTTGGTCATGTCTTTGAAGCTCATAAGAGAGCTCAAGGCATTGACCTGATGGAAGATCGAGTCCTTCATCCTCCCCGGCCTAAGATGATTCTAGTTCCTGACCTTCATCCATTGTCACACCTGATGGAGATAGCTCTCTACTGTGAAAGAAGAGCTGACTAGCCACGACCTAGATCGCAGTTTTGGTGCGAGGTCCATCAAGACCTCAAGGATAAACGCAACAGAGGTCTGCAAATTTTGACTAGGGAGGTGACCAAGGAAGTCAAAACAACTAATTCTGCCCCAACCCTCTTCACTTGAATCCCTTCTACCCCATTCAGACGATGAAGCCTGAAGAAGAGCTCCATGAGCCCTGTGCTATGGTTACTGTTGTAGAGGAAGACTCAGCCACTCAATAGCCACGGTCCCAAGACCATCAAGAACCGGTCCAAACGTGATCAGCATACAACAGTCGAGTCCAATCAGAGCATGCCGGCCCCCTGCTGACTGGCCTACCACATACGACCTATCATGTTCACAAGCTCTCAGTTTCCACTAACGTTGACCTCCATTGAGAAACGGTCAGCGTAATGGTTGTAAGCAAGCTCAGTGATGCACAGGAAGAGCGCATGAACAAGTTTGAAGTTATGGTGTGTGCGATGATGGAAAAGATCGATCGTATCGAAGCCACACCCCAGTCGGCTAATCATGAGGTCAATTCCCATCACTCTAATGGTGCACTTCCATGGCAGCCCCCTCCTTCTACCTCACAAGACAATTTTGTCCCTCATCCTGTCTCTCAGACAGACATTGACACTATGGTCACCCATAGCGTAAAGAACAGACAAATTTCGGGGATACAAGGTGTGACGCCTTATCGAAGGCCATAGCCCTCGTATATTGATCAAGTCCTGTTTCCCTTAGATTATAAGAAAGGGAAGTTTCCTTTATTCAACGGAACCACGACCCCAAACCAGTATATTGCCCACTTCCAGGCAGCATGTTTAAAAACAGCAGCTGACTGGAGACTTCTTCTCCAACAGTTTGTTGAGACCCTCGATGGCCCATCATTTCAATGGTATGCCTGACTTCCTCCAAACTTAGTGCATACATGGGAGAACGTGGAGAAACTGTTCTATCAACGCTTCTATGAGGTCGAGAGAGAGGTTCAAACCATCGAACTTCTCACCCTAACTCCCCGTTGAGCCCGTGGATCAGTTCATATCAAGATTGAGAAACTTGGCTTCCCTCCATCTTAATCCTATGCTTGAAAAGGAAGCAGTCCAAACTTGCATGTGGAACATGCGACCCGAGATCGCTCTAAATGTCAAGGCCTCTAATCCGACTGCCATGTCAGAGTTGATCTTTAAATCAATTGGCATAGAAAGTTTATCACGCCACCATGGTGGGACACGACAACCACCTACAAGCTCAGCAAACAACCCGGGCAATGGTGCCTCTTGGAATAGCACACGAGCAGCCAACAAAAAGGGGTAATCAGTGTAGCCGTCATGGTCACTGATTCAAATGTAACACCCCAGGCTGGCAAGCAACAACAGTCGTACAATAGAGTACCCCCACCAGCCAACCTTGATCGGCGTGCTTATTTCACCTAGCATAGGAACAAGGTCTATACGTTCGATAAGGAATGGGTCCCTCCGCTGTTCCGGTTATTATTGGAACAGAATATGATCCAGCTTCTAAAAGCCAAGTTCCCCGAGCAACTTGGCTTTGACACTCAAGCAAATTATTGTGCCTACCATTGGAGGATCAATCATCCTACAGATGACTGCTACATATTGAAGGATATTATAAAGGCCTTGATTCAAAAGGGTCAGATAAAGCTTGAAGACTTAAAGAAGGCCTTTGGGGAAGCCGAGGCCTCCCATGCCGTAACCATCCAAGGGGAAGATGAAATGCCTGATATCCTTTACACTTTCTTCATTATAATGCTTCAGAAAGGCATAATCACACTAAAGCAGGCCACCCTGTCGCCTTGCTGCGGGACTGAAAATCGTTGGTGCCCGTACCATCAGATAAGAGGCCATTACCTATCAGAATGCACAAGTTTCCTTGATATATACGTGAAGAAAATGCTAGAGTGTCAGAAGTTTTACAATCTCCCCGTACGTGATCCCCAAGTCATTCCTCTATCAGAGCAAGAAGATCTCACAAAGCAGGACCTTCCTATCAATGACTCAGACTCTGTCAAATCCTCGACTTCCCAACTATGGATAGTCTACCATGGCCGAAGCAGACTCAAGTCCTTAAAGCGAGAAGCAGTTCACCAAGTTAGAGCTGTTTGCAAGCCCAGCAAGACGAATCAAGCATCACCTCCAAAACCAGAAAGAGACGGGCACCAAGGGCTACTCACCGAAGAAATAATATCGCTCAACCCACAGTTAAGCAGGAATTTCCCAAGCCCCTTCCTCCACTGCCAACTTTACTGGACTTCATCCCTGACATGATCCTTCTTCCTTCTTCATCCTGTCAAAAAGACGTTCCCATGTCATCTCCCACTTAGCATATGTCCAATGAGGGTGATGACGTTAAAGCACTTCCCAATGGTTTAAACAAGGGAAAGACCTAAAAGACTCCCTTACCGTCGAACCCTTGTGATAATGTAAAAAGCTGCTTAGATCGGTCTAATGAAGGAACGGCGTTAAAAGTCCCTCACCTTCTAACCCTTCTCCTTCTTCTTCTCCTGCTTCTCATTCTCCCTCTTCCAGGTCCCTTGCAGGTACAACCTTGATATGCTTTGACTTCGAGGTTCTCGACCAGGAATTCAAAGGGATCAATATAAGTAGGACACAGCGGAAACGAATGAGAAAGACCCTGGTACAGGCAGCAAGATTCCTAACAGTTGCTGATGCCCTGGCAGCTAAAGCCAAGGTAGAGCCACCTTCTTCAAAGAAGCACAAGAAGTCGAAGCAAAAGAAACCCCGATGGCCCCTTGAGCTTGACTTTGAGCAGAGACTGAGAGAATCAAATGGGCAAAGCTCCTATTCTCAGGGAGCTTGCCACATGGTGCAAATTTCAGGAGCAATATCCACCACAGGGCAGATAAATCTCAGATCAAGAAGGGCGCTGCAGCCTCCACTACAAAAGTGGGGCACCTTGAAGTTCTCCAGTCCGCCACCGCCCTTTAATCCAAAACTAGTCTGCCTATCTTACAGCTCCCTGGGCTCCTTCCCAATCCCAATACTTCAAACAATCCACCTATTCTTCAATTCCCTGTGACCCCTTTGTTCCCATACACTCAGTTTCTTACAAAACGTCAAACGTCTGTCACTCAAACCAGGCCCGCTGTGCAATCAAGTTAGCTAGCCGGCCAAAATAAACATTTTCTACCCAAACCTACTCCTCAACCCAACATACCACCAATATCAATGGCAGAACCAAGAGCACAAGGCCTTGATCAAGAAAAGGTTAAATATGATGTGATAGGGCATCTACAGAAACTTTCAGCTCTTCTCAGTATCTATGATGCCCTCATGCTTTTGAAGGACCACCATATGACATTGGTTCAAGCTCTCTCTAATCCAGAAGTGTACGAAACTGAAGTAGAACCTATTGAGGTCGACCCAACAATTTTAGAAGGATGTATGCCAATCACTTTTCAGAGGACGATCTGCAGCTGGAGGAAAATTTTCGTAATCGCCCTCTCTTTGTTACTGGTAAATTACATGCATGCCCCATCAACCGAATAATGTTATATGGAGGGTCAGCAGTCAACCTTATTCCAAAGAGAATCCTGACTCGATTAGGGTTGGGGTTCAAAGATCTTACCCCGACCCACGTAACAGTTCAAGGGTTCAAACAATCAGGAGAGAAGCCAGCTGGCGCGGTGCGCCTTCATTTTAAGATCGGTGAGTTGAACGATCACACCCATTTTCATGTAATTGACACCGACACTTCCTACATTATTCTCCTTGGTTGGCCATGGCTCCATGACTAGGGGGTGGTTCGATCAACATTATACCAATGTTTCAAGTATAGCCTAGACGAGAAACAACACATGGTCTATGCTAGCAAAACACCGTTCCCTGTGGCTGAAACTCACTATGTCGATGCTAAATATTACTTCACGGATCTGGCGTTGCCCCCAGAAGCCATTTGATGGAGGTCACTAGTCTACAATCAAGACAACATCTTTGTCTCATGAAGATGTTGAGGATGCTGGGAGAACATTGGTGAACATGTTCAAAGAGGAAGAAAGGTAGGGCAAAATTGTACCCCTAACCACCCTTCATTCCAACATCCCAACCATCATCCCTCAAGAAACTCCTTCTTAACTTGAAAAGGAGTCTTTTCCCTCTACCCTCAGTTCTGAGCCACCTTGGCCTGAAGATGAACCAGAGGTCATTCTTGAGATTGAGCAAGCCATGGGGATAGAATTTTCGGCTCCAAGGATCACATACATGCAGACCAGTAGAAAGTCTTACATATCCCCATTACGCTCTTGAAAGCCAAAGTGGCATGACAATCGCCGCTAAATACTTTTCAAAATCTGGTTGTTATAAGTATAGAGGATGCTCCTCAAACAAGTGACCAGCTGAAAGTTCTACTTTGCCCCGACTTCTCAAGAGGAGAGCAGTTCGATAAAGATAAAATTTCTTCCCCCCAAGAGCAGGATGCCCTAGCAAACTTAAGAAAGGAAGTTTTCAGTCTCCAGAGTTAGTTGGAGGTCACGTGTATCTCAAAACATCTCATGGAGTTCATGCCGGAAACTAAAAGCTATGATGAGCTTGAAGTAAATGCGCCAGAAATGGAAGCCAAAGCCCCTCCTGACTGGACTATTTATAGCAACGAGGCTCACCAAATCATGAGGAAAATGAACTATGAGCCCTTAGCCAATCTGACATTAAGAGATGAAAAAGCAGCGACTTCCCATTTCAAAGCTATCCAAGCCGCGGTAGCCCACCATGGGGCTAAACAAGGCGTAGGGTTAGCCTCTTGGGGCAATAAGAGTGTCGAGAGGCATTATAAAAAAGAAAAAAAGAAAAAAAAGAAAAGAAATCACATGAGGTGCAAAAAAAGTAAGAAGAGAATGAAATGATGCAGTAAAGTCCATCAAAAGAGAGAAACACTTCATTCATCTGTTAAAATATTTTATAAAGCACTGGCAAGAGGAAATAACATGTTCAGAAACTATCGATCATCTTAATGATCTCTACGCTGCATGCTGCAGGAGAAGCCTCGGTGCCCTGGACATGCTCCTTCAGTTTCGCCAACGTTTGAGTCTCCTCTGCCATTGCCATAGTTTCCGACTCAATTGTGCTATTGAGTTCGGACAAATCTTCAACCAATGAGGCCTCCACGGCCCTCCTCTGAACCATCTCCGTCTCAAGGCCCGTGAATTTCTATCTCAGTATTCGCAACTCTTCTCTGATTTCAATCATTCTCTTGAAGCTTCCTTGTGCCTCCCTCTTGAGATCCTCCTGACGGCTAGTTATCTTGGCCTTCTTCTCAAGCAGGCATTTATCTCCTTACCACGGCGCCAGATCGACTCTTCCAAGAAGGCTAGCCTGCTAGTTTCTTTCTCATGGTGTAGCACCCCCAACCTCCAGCTCTCCAACTCGTTTAGAGTTGCATCAAAATGGGAAAGCACTTCTGGTGCACTCCCAATTGCGGTGGGCGCAACAAACTCCTTCAGTCATGTCAAAGCTTCGCCTAGCTCGTTGAAAGGCAACTCCCTTAAACCCTGATGGCTTGCTTGAAGCATGCCTGCAATCATGTTAGAAACCCCGCTAAAAATGAGCCCAGATGGTGTTCCTAAGATTACTACTTTTGAAGAAGCCTCAACCTGCTTGGGTTCTTCAATGCTAGCCTCCCTGCCTTGACCTCCTTCCATAGGGACCTCTACTTCTGTCCCAGCAGATTCTGAAGAAACATGTTCCCCTTGCTCTTCATCTTCCTGAACTGCCACTTCAACATTAGCATGTTCAAGAACTACCTCCTCTCCAACCAATTCAGCTCTGGCCACGACTTCTTCCATTTGGCTTACACCTTCAACAGCCAAAACCTCGGCCACGAAGAGCTCAGTCCCCTCACCTTCCTGACCTGGGACCATGGAGATAGCAACCTCTTGTTGCCCGGGAGCATCATCAACTACGGGCTGTTGTTCTTGAGTCAGAGTCCCTGCCTCGATCAGGGCACTGAGCTCCTGATGCATGGAGACCACATCCACATCAAATTCCCTTCTTAGAGCAGTTTCTTCGGGACCTGCAGCGTCATCAGTACCCGTCCGAGCTGCCTCTGACTCAGGGACTGCCGCTCACCTCCCGATCTGAAGCAATGACAATGGGCTCAGAGCAGTCAGAGTCGTCTGTCTCAGTTTCTAAAGAAAAAGAAGACAATTCAAGAGAAGCAGAAGGTGGTTCAGACGACGCAGAGGGTGATATTGGGGGAGTTCTTAAAAGATTAGAAGAGGACGAGAAACCTCTTGGTTCTGATATCATAGGAAGGTTGGCACTTGCACTTTCGAGTACGCCCACTAACTAAAGATGGTGCACGAGTCTTAGCAGCAGTCAAGCGCTTTCTTTTCTTCCCCCCTACCAGAGTAGTAGCGACCACTTCAGATCCACCTCCCTGAGAAGGCTCTCCAACCAATTTACTGTGAGGACCACTCCCGATTAGGGCGTTCAAGTCCTATGGGGGACACTTTTCATAACCAGGAACTTGCCGACCCTCATCCCACACTAAGATGGAACTAAGATTATTAAAAATAGTCCCAGTCCTTGTCTTCATTGCAAGAAATTCTGATGAGGCTTCATCAGCTGCTATTTCTCGTGGAAACCCTAAAGCTAGCCAGTTAGAGGGATAATCTCAGACAAATACTACATCAGAAGCAGGAGCATCCGCCAGTCTCCTTTGCCTGGTATCCTGACGCCAGTTACCATTTGGCCCTTTCAAAGGGTGATCTTTATCCCAATATCCCTTTTTGGTGATTCTCTACTAGTTCACATAGGCCTTGGTCATTCGAACCCTCCTGCCAAAGTGAGGTAATACATATTTGCTGGTTTTTGTCATCTCTAGACACGGAGACCAAGCGGTCCGTATGTGCTTTGGTAGCTAACACTCATGGAAAGTTCCGATCTCTTCCATCTTCCACTTGTTCATCTTATTCCGATGCTTTTCGAAAATCACCAAAAAAGAGCAGCCTTTATCAAGCCTGTACTGACGGGCAAAACGGTGGGGGAAATACCCCTCTAACCTGGCACTGTGTAGAGTCCGATAAGGTAGAACTCCCACTTTGATGCTTAGGATGAACATGAGCTCCTTAATGGTGGTTGGAGCATCGTTTAGCTCGTTCCCTAACTCATCAATGAAAGAACGGTCAGTGAAGCTCCCGATCGGGAACGAGACCCGCCTCATGTTCAAAGTATCATTCCCAAATAGACCCCAAGCTTCCCCTTGGGTATGAAAGATAGTCCTCTGGTTGCAAATCCTCATCAAGAAGCGCCACAGTTTATCTCCTAAGCACTTATGCTTGACATAAGCACTGATGCTTGACATAGGTGTCAGGGAAATAGGCCCCTAGCCACCCGTACACGTAATGAACGGGGAATGGGGTTCTAAAATCCTTGGGAATTGCCTCTCCTCCTACAATGTCATTCCCTCCCTCTTTGGCCTTGTAGGCCTTTCCATGGGAGATGTCCCCCAAGCCATGGTAAATGTCAAACATGACTGGCTGAGCAAGGGCATACTCATGCCCTCTGGCCATGTCACAGGCCACATACAATCTTCTTGGACGAATATTGTCCCCCCAGCAAGGGAGTATGAATCTGCACAAAAATAAGGCCAAACACTTGACAAAGAAGACACGGTCATTGCCAGTCTCTAGTTGATATACAGGAGGCATGTCCTATGGAACTGCCTTACCTTTCCCCTTTGAAGTGCCCTAACCACCCTCGGGATAATCCCCACAAAATAATTTCAACCATTCCGTGAAGGTGACCCTGCCATTGCTAGACCGGATGGCAATCAACTGGTAGGCCTCGAAGATCTTTTGAAGACTGGCTGGCTTCTCTTCATCCCCAAAGTTAGCACCACTGAGGATGACCGAGTTCGGGGGACTCGAACTCGTCATACATAGCCCCGATCATCAGGAGACCTCCAACAAAATGAAGATCTAGTAAACAGATTCCTACTTCCCCATGCCCGAGAAGCCAGGTATTCCAAACATGGTTCCATGTCTCTAGTAATACATTTACTATATTGGAGCAACAGTCATAGTAGTTTCCCGAACACTGGACTGCTGCTAATAGTGAAGCATGCTCAATAGTGCTTCTGTATGACACCAATACCTAGGTAGTCTTGGAAGAATATCCCTTCAGGTATTGGAGATCCCCTTGAATCCGGAGGCCTTTTGCTGACCACATTAGTAGTCCCTTTGTATGTACCATTTGTTTCCCTAAGGTGGGCAAGTTCTCTCCGGAAGCTATGTTCCGATGCATACAGTGAATAAGTGCCACCCCTTCTTTAGTATTGACATTGTCATCATTGTCGTCGCGTACTATGAAACAAACAGGCAGTAATGAAAGTGACACTGAGGGGCCACTGTGGTTCGCCTACTGGCTAGGTCAGCCAAATGGGTTCACCCCTTGATGAAACCTCACCTGAAAAATCACAGGCACCAATTTTTCCCTCCCTTGGAAGCTTCTTCACATCAGGAATTTGGTAAGAAGAATCAACCATTATAAAGGGCTTAGCATTTTAGTCCCAAACGTTGCTAAGACACTAGATCGGCACCGGCGGAGTTTGCCAACACTTGGCACCAGTTATGTTTCCTAATACTTAGTGCCAGTTGTGTCTGCTAACCATTAGCGTCGGCTGCGTCTGCCAACCCTCGGTGCCGGTTGAGCCTATCGATGCTCAACGCCGGTTGCATGCCAATGGCTAGTGCCAGCTGAGTCTGTCAACACTCAGCGTAAGTTGAGATTGCCAATACCCAATGTCAATTGTGTCCTCCAAAGGCCAACAGCGACTGTGATTGGATCTCTCACACATGCCACGAAATCTAGTAGTGACACCTCGAAGTCAGTTGTGTCGACTGCCAACCGTCTCCACGTCCTTCGGCGCCGTCTGACACACGAGTGAATGCCAACTGTCACCATGTCTCGTTGCTCCGCCTGACACACGAAAGAGGTAACTGTACACTCTCCTTGTGACGGTTCACCTCCAACGACTATTCACCTTCCTTGCAACCGTTTTGCCCCTTCAGTTTCCTGTCGGACTTCTTCAACACGGTCAGAAAAACCCACTAAAAAACTTTCCCGCCTTTGTTTTTGGCCAAGAAGTCACCAAAACCTCTAAAAAATCACTATAACCCTCGGAAACCCTTAAAATACAGTGGAAAAACTTTCAAAACTCTTGGAAATGCTCATTGTTACATTTCCCACCTCTTCCACCCTAAAAAATCACTAAGGCTGGAGCTCTTCCCACCATCAGAAAGTCCTCTGTGCTGAAATATTCCTCTGCAACTTCACCAAATTCTTGGCAAAGTCTGCTCATCGAAGTCCTTCCCTGTAAAACCACCTGGAATCCCACTGTTTGCTTAAACCTTCCCTGCAATGGAGTCCCACTGCTTGTCGGAACTTCAACCGAGCACCCTCTCCTCGCTGTTAAGAAAAGTTTTTCTCATGTTTTTACCTTCGGTGAAAAGTGATTTTACCCCCTTATATAAACCACACTACCCTCTAATGCCCCTCACAAACTGGGAATTCTAGTCACATACAAGGGAAGCCAAACTCTGATGAGCAGGGTCGGGCTTTGACTCGAGGCCCGAGGTAACTCTCATCGATCCATGACGTGGTGCCTGGTGAATTTCAAACAACCCTAGCATCAGTTGACTTAGCTCCGAGTGAGTTTCAAATGACCTTAGTATTGGTTTACTTAGCATCGGTTGTGTTCAAACAATGTCACGGCTTGTTCATAGCCCCAGCAGATTTTTAATAACCCAGCACCGTTTGTGTTTTTAAGAACTCAGTGCTGGTTGAACACTCGCAAAAAAAAGCAATTATTGCTACACCTATCACCGGTGGTATTTCAAGCTGTCTATTTTCGTCTATTTCCAGTTGAAGCCATGTGTGTCTTGTCATCCCCAGTGGACTTGTATCCAGGACATTACACCCCAACCGTGACCTATCATCCCTAATGGTCAGGAGCAGACCACTGTCCCTCATCCTCAATAGGAGTCACACCCATACTGCAACCCATTATCCCTTATGGAGTTAAGGTCATTCTTACCTCTCCAATTCTCAGTGGATCTATTTCACACCAAGCTATCTTACCCCTAGGGAGTTGGGTTACCTGTCATAAGCTAATTCTCCATAAAGTCTCATCTTTCACCCCAGGGATCAACGCTTCCCCCATAAGCCCTAGTGTAGTCCACTTCTATTGACTATCCTCCATCAGGTCACCATTTCCATATGAGCCCTCAGTTTGTGAATGGTCTTAACCATTTTATCCCCAGGGAGTCAGATTGCCATCCACAGACCTATTCGCCATGGAGCTCCACCTACATGGCGACAAAGCCCGGTTCATACTGCATGACCCTAAACTGTGCAGCCTCGGTCCATGCTGCATGACCCTAAACTGCACAGCCTCGGTCCATGCTGCATGACCCTAAACTGTACAGCCTCAATTCGTGCTACATGACCCTAAATTGCACAGCCTTGGTCCGAGTTGTACGTCTTTAAACTGCATTACCCTAGTCTAGTTGTGTGACCCTAAAACTACATGGTCCAAAGACCTTAAACTGTAGCGAAGGTCTAGTTGCACGACCTTGAACTGCACGGTCGTAGTTGTATGACTTTAAACTACATAACCCCAGTCCAGTTGTATGACCTTAAACCACAGTGCACGCCCTAGCTGCATGACGTTAAAAGGACTCAGCAGCATGGTCCAAACTACCTGACCTTTAACTGTAGCGGAGGTCTAGTTGCATGACCTTAAACTGCACGATCCTAATTTTATGACTTTAAACTGCATAACCACGGTCTAGCTGTATGACCTTAAACCATAGTGCATGTTCAGGCCACATGACGTTAAACTATTTTGCACTGGTCCTGGAGGTATGTCCTTTAAAACTTGCCCCCACATATGCACACATGCCTTTACGTGCACTTTTAAGCACGCATTCCTAACCTACCTGTTAGTATGCGTGCACCACCTCTACTACCTCCCTAGTGTGTCCGTTCACTTCATAACCATACCTCAATCCCCAGTGAATCTCACCCGCGCTCACAAAACGGCGAACCATCCTGCCACCAATACTCATTGTAAGTTAATGGGTCACCATTGTCCACTCACATTTCATACATCAGCCATCTTTCATAGGTAGCCTAATGCCATTTCCCAAAGTGAGTCAAACCACCACCATACTACTCCATGGCCTCCACAAACTGCCATTCATCACCACCACGGTCCAGCTGTATGACCTTAAACCATAGTGCACGTCCAGGCCGCATGACATTAAATTGTTTCGCATAAGTCTTGAAGGCATGACCTTAAAACACTCCTTCACAAAAAAAAATGATGAAATAACGCCCATGGTGTATACCTCACCCAGGGAACACTATGAGTAAAAATGATGGACATGCATGTTTTCGTGAATAAAAAAAACGGACACGGTGAAAACCCGAAAGGGCATCATGAGTAAAAATGGATGATAAGGGTGGACATGGCCCAAAGGTCATGGGTAAAAGAGCCCCAAAATAAAAAAGAAGTTGGTGAAAACCCTCTCTATGGCTCTACTTCCCAAGTTCAAGCAAAAATCCACAAAGGACGCCCGAACTAATAAACAGGTTGATGCAATGTTCGCCTCAATAGGCGGCTTCAGCCCTCACTCAAAAAGAAGAACATTATTCCCATGAGGTCACAAACACACTCTAGAAACAAACACTACAAAGGCAAGAAACTGACAAAGCAAGGGCGAAAACTGTCAGAGACTTCTAGCCGACAGGCCGAGACCTTCAAGATCGGCTAATAAAACTACCCCCGACTGGACTCGATAGATGAGACCTACAGTGGTACTCTGATCATCAAAAGAAAACCTGGTGTAGCAGCAAACCGTGTCGATAAAAATCAATCAAACGAACCCAAACCAAATGTGCCAGACGGGCTTGATTTTGACTGACAAGGACCGTACCAAATCCTCATCTTCAAAATCACAAATAGTCTGCACGAGGGTGAGAACTTTGATAAGATCCCTTAAAAAATTCTCTTCTCCCCCTAAAGTCTCCATGGATTGACTCGCGAAAAATGCATCCCTACATCTGAGCATCCTAGTTACACCATTATGTGAATCTCATCGGCATTCACGTGGTCCTCTGCCTAGGAAGAAAAAAGTAAAAGCTGAAGGAAATTTTTTGAATGATTGTCCTTCTCGCTATTCTTGAAGCACAACATTCAGCGAGGAAAGCTTTTTGAACGTATTTTTCAGCACCTTGGTCCCTGATAGGAAGCAGGTCAATAAAGCCTACAAAATAGTGGAAATTTTGACAATCTCATAATGGCCCCAGAATTGGTCAAGAACTTCATCAGCACATCTGAGCATCCCTACATCTGGGCACTCAAGCACCCTGAAATGGACCTTGTAACTAGAGCCTTATTTTTGGTGCGTAAAACAACAATTGAACCACCCCCATTATATCTAACATGCTCGAAAAGCCCTATGGGTCAAGTTTCAACTTAATCAGACACTTCAAGACAAAGTTATGGGTGAAATACCGAAAAGGAGTAGGCCACAGACTATTCCCATGTGGCCTCACTGCATCAAAATACCATTAAATGTGGCTGTTTTTACAGTCACAAGCAGTCACTTTCGAGGGCCTATATCTCACTCATTCCAAGTCAGATCGCCCCAAATTTTTCTAAGCGTGTTCGTATCATCAAGATGAGCAATTCGATATATGGTACGCCTTGTGACGACGCCCAAGCAGAGAAAAAAAAAATGAATTTGCTGATCCGTGAAAGAAAGTTGCAGAAAGTTCAGCAACAGCACACCTCGTTCGAGCAGCCAGTTCACGACTTACACATACCCGACGGCACGAAACGAATTGCATTATGTGCTTGAGGTCTGAGGCTATCTGTAGTCTGAACCTCGCATGTGATGAACGGTTGGATTTCACACACAAATGAGTCAAAAATGCTGTAAATTTCGGTTGTCAAATTTCAAGATTCTGGTCAAAAACTCAAGACGACAAAATCATCATCCCGACTCAAAATCAAGCTACGTTTATTGCAACGTGATCATGACAGCGTGCTCAGTGTGATTCAATGTAGAAGTCATGAAGAAACATCAAGGAATGAGCACGCAATCGATTCGAAGTTTTCAAGATTCATCCAAAGTTCAAGTCTCATGCTCATGGCTCAAAAACATGATTCAAGGCTCGAAGTTGGTATCAAAATGATTGCCATGCCGAGCCCTATAAGAAAATAAAAATCTTTCGATTAAACCGGCATCAGAACGACCTCGAGTCAGCCACAGAAGATCACGCAAATTCTCGGGCAGCAGTAGGGACTGTTCTGGAATTCCACACATTGTTAGGCACGGGCAAAACAATCCTTTTGCGCCTATTTTTAGAATTTCTTTAAATTAAATTAAATTGTAATTATCTTCAATTGTAGGTAGGTTTTGGGTGTACATCCATGTTTTATTCCATTTCTATATAAACAGGCAATGCCTCACTGTACTAAAAAAAAAGAGGGATTCATTCTTAATGAATCAATCAATAAAATTCTGATTTTTGCCTAAGCTTGTGGGTACGTCCTGGAGAGAGAGAGATAGGAGAGAGAAGAAAAGGGTCGGTAGCCTTCAGGAAGATAACTTTCTCTCTCATCGCCTCTTTCTCTCTCCTCTCTTTCTCGTCTCTATCTTTATCTCTCTTCTTCTTGTCTCTTTCTCTTTCTCTCTCTTCTATCTCATATCTGTTTCTTTCTCTTTCTTTTCTTATCTCTATCTCTTTCTCTCTTCTTCTCATTTTCTATCTCCCTCTGTTCTTCGTCTGATGCAGTCAGCGAAGCCTAGCGCCTGCTGGATTTCTCTCTCTCCTCTTTTGTTGCAGTCGGCGAAGCCTAGCACCGACTGGATTTCTTCTCTTCTGTCATAGTCGGTAAAGCCTAACGCCTACTACATTTTCTCTCTCTTCTTCTATCACAGTCGATAAAGCCTAACGTCGACTGCATTTTCTCTCTCTTCTTTGACACAGTCGGTGAAGTCTAGTGTCGACTGCATTTTCTTTCTGTTCTTCTAACACAGTTGGTGAAGCCTAACGCCGTCTACATTTTCTCTCTCTTCTTCTATCACAGTCGGTGAAACCTATCACCAATTGTGTTTTATCTCTCTTCTTCTAACACAATTGGTGAATCTTAACAACGACTGCAATTCCTCTCTCTTCTTCTGACACAGTCGGTGGAGCCTAACGTTGACTATATTTTCTCTCTCTTCTTTAGACACAGTCGGTGAAGCTTAGCACCAAGTGCATTTTCTCTCTCTTGTTCTGACACGGTCTATGAAGCCTAGCACCGACTGTGTTTTTTCTCTCTTTCCTTCTGTATAACACAATCGGTGAAGCCTAGCACCGACTGCATTTTCTCTCTCTTCCTTCTAACAAAGCCGACAATTCCTAGCACCGACTACGTCTTCCTTCCCTCACTCTCTTTTATTCTCTCGCCTTTCATACTCGTCTCTTCCTTTCTTCTCCCTCCTTCCTTATGTTCCCTTCTTCTCTTATTTCATTTCTTATTCTTTCCTCATAACCATCATTATGTTATTCTTCCATGTGACTAAGAGGGATTGAGGTTAGCCTCTCATGGTAGTCCTGTCGTTTAGCTGTAATGTTGTTGTGTCAGGATTACTTGGCCCGCTTTATTGCGACGACAGATTAACCATTGTGCCTAGCTAGTCGGTACTGGTAATGACGTCTCGTAGAAATCCTGTGAGCCGGTCTTAGTTACCGATCTCGTTTTGCTACCACGTCAGGCCAATTATTCACCAGCTTAGTCACCGCTCTGATCTTCCTGCTCGGTCGAATTCTTGTCTCCCCCATCTTACTTCTCTTATTTTTCTTTTTGAATGGGCATGCTGATGTACGTTCATCAAAGAGAAAAATGGTGAGATCTGACCCACCTGTTTTATAACCTTTGCCATATGTGTGTGATTAAAAAAAATAAAAGAATACAAGCCACATTGGGAGGCTTTCTTTGTAATTTAAGAGGGCGCCCACGTGAGCCAGCCCGAGCAAGTCCCGAACCCACCATAAAATTCTTCTCTCATCGGTTGGTAACGGTAGCCTCCGTTCTTGAACGAGATTCCAAAGAAAGCGATCTCAAAAATATCCCTGGTCTTCCCTCGAAACCCGAGATACGTGTCGTCCGATCTCTAAAGGATCTAGAGGGTGAGATCGAGGCACCTAACCACTACCTTGAAACCCTGTTGGAGGAAGGGATGTCAGGGTCATGGTTCTCTGCACTTGAGGTTGATGAAAAGACCTTTGAAAACAACAAGGAAGAGTTGCAAGAGGCCCCAAAATAATAGGAAGAAGGCGGTCAAGCTACTGTTGACGAGCTTGAAGAGAAAAATCGCGAAGACAAAGCCGCCCCAGGCCCATTTTCATTTCGATGCATATGTGTCTAGAAGATAAAAGAGATTTCACTACTTTCTTGTGAGAAGATCGAGACGTCTTTGTCAGACATTATCATGAGATGCTTGGTTTAGACACTCAAGTCGTCGTTCATCATCTTGGCATCGATCCAACTATCAAACATGTTAAACAAAAATCAAGGAGGTTTAAGCTTGGCCTTGAAATGCAAATAGATGCCGAGATGACCAAACTGAGATAGGCAGACTTCATTCGCAAAGTTAAGTACCCGAAATGGCTAGCAAATGTTATGCCAGTCAAGAAGAAGAATTGCAAAATCAGGGTTTGCATTGACTTCTGTGACTTGAATATGGCCTGTCTTAAGGATGACTTCCCGTTGCCATTCATCGAGATGCTCCTCGACTCTACGGATCACTTTCAAATCTTTTCCTTCATGGATGGGTACTCCGGGTATAATCAGATACGAATGGTGCCTGAAGACAAGGAAGCCACATCGTTCTTAACTCTAAAACGAGTCTTCTGCTACACAATGATGCCTTTCAGATTAAAGAATGCTAGTGCTACATATCAGAGGGCAATGACAACCATCTTCAGAGATATGACGCACAAAGAGGTGGAGTGTTACGTAAACGACTTGGTGCTAAAATACGAAGAGAAAGATGCTAATATGAGAGACCTTGAAAAGGCATTCGAGTGACTACACCTTCATCAGCTTAAAATGAACCCACTGAAATGCGCTTTTGGCGTGCGTCCTGAAAAGTTCGTGGGGTTTCATTGTCAAACACCGAGGACTTGAAGTTGAGCCAGTCAAGATCAAGGCCATCCAAGAAATGTCGTCACCAACCACATTGCAAGATATACGCTTTTTTCAAGGGCAGTTATCATACATCCGCAGGTTCATCTCGCACCTCTCAGGTCACTGTGAACCCTTTACACACCTCTTAAAGAAGGATACTCCATTCATCTGGTATGAAGCATGTCAGGTAGCCCTTGATGGCATCAAGCAATATTTACTCAACCCTCCAGTGCTCTCTACACCAGTGTTGGGAAAACCTCTCATCTTATACATGACTGCTCTAGATGAGTCACTCGGGGCATTGTTGGCACAAAACAATGACGAGGAAGAAGAAACGAAACTGTATTCTCTCAACCACAGGATGCAAGGGGTCGAGAAGAATTTTCCCCTATATAGAAGATGTGCTTGTCTCTGATCTTCGTATAACAAAAGCTCCATCACTGCTTGCTTGGTCATGAAGTGAAGTTTATATCAAAAGCAAATCCTGTAAAATTTCTCATGACACACCCATGCTTGTCAGGATGCCTTGCTAAGTGGGCATTATTTCTAATGGAATTCGACATCACTTATGTCCCACAAAAGGCCATCAAGGGCCAAGCCTTGGCCGATTTTCTCGCTGCACACCCTGTACCGGCGAATTCTCCCTTATCAAGCGACCTCCCTGATGAAGAAGTATTATGCGTAGAGCTTGCTCATGCATGGGAATTGTACTTCGACAGAGCCTTCAAATCTGACCGAGGAGGCGCTAGAGTGGTATTCCTAGCCCCAAAAGGAGGAGTATTCCCACTTTCTCTCTCTCTCGTCGGGGCCGGTTCTCATAACGAGACAGAATATCAGGCCCTTATAATTGGGTTGGAGATAGCTTTCAACCTCAACTTGAAGCAGCTCAAGATCTATGGCGACTCTGAGTTGGTTATCCGACAACTCAAAGGGATCTATGACGTGAGAAAAGACACTCTCAAGCCTTATTACCATATTGCAAAATCATAAATGGCCCGGTTTGGGGATGTATCATTGAGTCACATCCCTAGGAGGCTAAAATCGCAGGCTGGCATGCTTGAAAAACTCAAGGCTACAATTAAATTATCCTCATCAGGACCCACGCATGTCTATGTGGCAGAATGGAGACACATTGAACTAAGAACCGAGGTAAATGTGGATGATGAGAGAAACATCTTCCTCGAGTGCCCTCTTATCTATTTCGAGCACTTCTATCAGCTAAAGAAGTAATTAAGACTGAACAAGAAATGGCATGGAGTCAAGAAGCTAAGGTTCAAAACTAAGAACTAGAGTTCTTTGACCCAATATGCATAGAATTTGAGTAGGTAGAAGATTGGAGAGAGCCCATTGCTAGTTTCCTAAAATATGACAAGCTCCTAAAAGATCGTGCCGAATGTAATAGTGTATGTCGAATGTTTACCAAGTAATCCCTCCTTGAAGGAGATGCTCTCTTTAGACGGTCATTTGACGGTATTCTTGTTAGATGTGTGGATGTGCAAGAAGCAAATAAGGTGTTGGAAGAAGTACACTCATGAATTTGTGGACTACACCAGTCCGTTCCAAAGCTTTATGAACGACTACGCAGATTGGGGTGTTATTGGCCTTCCATGATTGTTGATTCCTTAAACTATGCTAGAAAGTGTCAAGTGTGCCAAATACATTCAAGCCTTGTGCAGCAACCTCTAGAGCCCTTACACCCTACAGTGGCATCATGGCCCCTTTCACAATGGGGCATGGACGTTGTAAGACCCATTGAGCCTCCTTCGGCAATGGGTCATGTCCTTATTCTAGCTATGACAGATTATTTCTCTAAGTTGAAGCGATCCCCCTTAAGCAAGTTCCCGGGACAACAGTGACCAACTTCATTCGACATCAGATTATATACCGGTTTTGAGTGCCTAACCGGATTATATCTGACAATGGCCCTCAATTTCAAAGTCATCATATTGATTGCCTAGTTAACCAGTTTGGGTTCGAGTGGAAGTACTCGACTATGTACCACCCTTGGGCGAATGGATTGGCTGAGGCCTTCAATACAACCCTGTGTAATGTTTTACGAAATTTGGTATCAAAGACCAAGAAGAACTGACACGAGAATCTTCCTAAAGCCTTGTGGGCCTATCGCACTACCATAATAAATGCCATCGATTTTACCCCTTACTCCCTATTCTATGGGGGTGAAGTAGTTTTACCTCTTGAAATCCAAATCCCTTCATTGCGTGTCGCTATACATCAAAGAATAACCGAAGATGAGAGAGTCAAACTCCGGTATCAAGATTTGGATGCACTTAATGAAAAGAGGCTAGAGGCTCAGCAGAACCTCAAACTCAACCAAGGGAGAATAAAGAGGGCTTTTGACAAGTCAGTCAAGGTCCACTCATTCGCTCGTGGGGATCTAGTTCTGGCTGTCAAGAGGTCGATTGTTATGTGTGGCCGGCGTAAAGGGAAGTTTGAACCCAAGTGGGAAGGTCCCTTTATAGTCAAAAAGGTCTCGCCAAATGGAGCCTACATACTAGCACATTCTGATGGAGAGGAAGCAAGGCCCCCTATCAATTGATGATACTTAATAAAGTACTATTTGTGATGCATATTCAAGAAAAAGACTCAACGCAAAGCAAGCAAGACCGTCCAAAAACGTTTTAACTCTTTTTATTGTAATAAAAAGCAGTTACAACTTACAAGCAAAAAGCCTATTATTAAGGAGGTTACAAGTCTCTTCTATCTGAGGACAAGAGGACGATTGCAGGCCAAAAGAAATGCTCTCCTCATGAAGAAGAAGCAAACCCACCAAAGAAACACCCTCATCATGAAGAATAAGCAAAACCACTTGGAGAGTCAGCGTCAATGCATATGACGAGTGTCTTAAAGGGGGATGGTTACATGCCACAAGAAGAAGCCAACCATTTCCTAGTCAGCTTCAATTCATCAGACGAGTATATCAAACATACAAAGGAGACTTCTCTGGCAAGGAACTGGCCTATGATGGGGGGCACACCCTATTCACTGTGGGTTCCCTTCCACAGAACAACAGGGACTTCACGGTTGTCCTGGAGGACTTGGCTTCTAAAGGGCATCATAAGCCAGGCCTTACCACTGGTCACCACCTTTTGCCTACCCAAGTCAGGATCGTGTGAAACAATCTCCACATGTGACTTAATGCCGCATGCAAACAACACCGCGCATGCCATGATGCTGACCATGCACTAAAGAACATCGTCTAAAGTCAGCGCTGCCTGTGCTTTTGATTCCCAGTGTCGGCTACCTTTCTTGAAGATCAGCAGCAGCTGTGTTAGCACCGGTTGTGCTTTTAAAACATCTAGCACCTACCACATATCTTAAGTCAATGCTGGCTACGTTACCGCCGTGTGACTCTTTGTTTTCTACGCCACCATGGTTCTCGAGACTCCTTGTTTTTCGCTTAAGACATTTTGCCTCCCCGAGGATTACACGATTCCCAAAGGAAATCATTCGTCTTCTTGTAACTGTTCACCTCCCTGCAATGGTCTACCTCTTGTAACCATCCCTCTCCCTGCATCCTTTGGATTCCCGTCGGAAACTCTCCTCCACTGCCGGAAACCTCTGCAACTTTCCCCAATACACTGGAAAACCACTTACGCTTGTCGAAAAACTACCAAAACTAGAAGAAGCCCTGAGCCGCCCTCTGTTCCAATTGCTGCCATTGTCGGCTCTTTTTCCCTTCCCTAGCTCACAAAACCACCGCTGAAATTCCTCTGCTTCCCGATATAGTCCCTTTTCTCACTGCAAGCAACTACAACTCCGGTAAAACTTTGGAAAGCTCCCTGGTTGCTTCACTGCCCTGGCCCGTGAACTCCTACAGGGCACAGTCTTCCCTGCTTGCCCTTGCCAGAACCCTCTTCGTGCTGTCCCAAGCTTTTGCTGGAAATCTCCTTCTCACTGTTGAAATTCTTTTTTACCTAATTTTTTTACCTTGGGTGAAAAAGTGACAACGGGGGTTACCCCCTTATATAGGCGGATCTTTCCCTCAAATGTCCCTTACAAACTAGGAATCACAGTTACGTCCAAGGAGGCCAAACGTCAGTGGGATGTATCGGGTCGAGTTCTGTCCTGTGGCCCGAGGCCAAAGTTTTTAACGCCACCCACGAAATCCTATGCAACAAGAGACCAGAACTGGGTCGGGCTTGGGTTAAAGCCCGAACACTAATCCATGCCCAGCGCTGGCTATGTTGTCAAACTACCTTGTGCCGGCTGTGTTTTTAGTAACTCCAGTGCCGGCTGTGTTCTCAACGACCCAGCGTCGGCTGAGTGTTCAAGAGACAGTGGGTGGACGTTCTCAGCGTCGACTGCATTTCAAAAGGCTCAATGCCGGTTGAGTGTCCAAGGAACAGTGGTGGACGTTCTCAACGCCGGCTGCATTTTCAAAAGGCTCAGTGCTGGCTGAGTGTCTAAGGAACAGTGGTGGACGTTCTTAGCGCCGGCTGCATTTTCAAAAGGCTCAATGCTGGCTGTGTTCTAAACAGTCCATTGTCACAAGCCCCATGCTAAAGCAGTGCGTGTCCGACTACTGCTATCCCCAGTGAAGTTGCACCCTGATCGTGACCTATTATCCCCAGCGGAGTGGTTCCTAGGTCGTTCTACTCAAGCCATGATTTCTCATCCCCAGTAGGACTCATACTGTAGCTCATTATCCCTAATAGAGTTAGGGTCATTTTTACCACTACAACCCCCAGTGGGTCTTCCTCACACCTAGGAGTCGGGTACCATTTTTCATCTATAAGGGACCCACACCTATTCCCATTATCCCTAATGAAGCTGGTATTCTGATCTGAACCCTTTGTCGATCTTAACCATTTTATCCATTGGGAGTCAGATTCGCATTTACAGATTTATTCCTCATGCAGTGACACCCACATGGCGACCCACACCACGGTCCTGGCTGCATGACCTTAAACTACATAGCTTCGGTCTAGGTGCATGACCCTAAATTGCATGGTCCAAACTATACAACCATAAACTGTGGCGGAGGTCTAGCTGCACGACCCTAAACTGCATAGGTCCAAATTATATGACCTTAAACCATAGTGCACATCCTAGCTGCATGATGATAAAAGGCCTAGCACAACGGTCCAAACTATATGACCTTAAACTGTAGTGGAGGTTTAAGTTGTATGACCTTAAACTGCATGGTCCTAGTTGTATGACTTCAAACTGCATAACCACGGTCCAAGCTATATGACCTTAAACCATAGTGCACGTCTTGGCCGCATGACGTTAAACTGCTCTCTACAGGTTCAGGAGGCATGCCTTTAAACTCGCCCTCTCAGTGTGCATCCATTCATTTCATTATTGCATTCCCAGTGAATCCATTCCTTTCATTATCATCATTCCCCAGTGAGTCTCACCTGTGCTCACAAAACGGTGAACAATCTCGCCACCCATACTCTTCGTAACTAGTGGGTTACCATTTTTCACCCACCTTTCATACATCATCCATCTTTCATAGGTAGCCTTGTGCTATCTTTCCAAAGTGAGTCAAACCATCACCATACTCACTCCGTAGCCTCTACAGACTGCCATTCATAATAACCATGGTCCAACTGTATGACCTTAAACTGTAGTGCACGTCCTAGCCGTATGATGGTAAAAGGCTTCGCATAGGTCTTGGAGGCATCACCCTAAACACAACTTCACACAAAATAACGGGCATGGTGAATACCTGGACTAGGGAACGCCATGAGTAAAAATGACGTACGGGTATGGTCATGAGACCATGAGTAAAAGAGTTCCGTAAAAAGAAAAAAATAAATAAAAACACGGTGAAAACCCGAAAGGGCATCGTGAGTAAAAATGGATGATAAGGGTAGATATGGCCGAAAGGTCATGAGTAAAGGAGCCCCAAATAAAAAGGAAGTTGGTGAAAACGGTCTCTACAACGTCACTTCCCAAGTTCAAGTGAAAATCTGCAAGGGACCCTTGGCTCAATAAATAGGTTGATGCAACGCTCGCCTCAACAGGTGGCTTCAGCCCACACTCAAAAGAAAAATCCCTGGTGTCACAATACTAAGATAAAAAACTATGAGCTTCAAGGAAAAGACTCCGACAGGTTGAGTCCATTCACAAAAAAGACTCGAAAGACAGAAGACTCGCTAAGAATGCAAAACAAGTCTCATGAAGAAGAGCATCATTCCCAGGAGGTTACTAAAAGCACTCCAAAGATGCCGGAGATGCCCCAAGAAGGCTAAGTTAGCCATGACTTTGGACTTGTTATGCGTGATTGCTAACAGTGGGTAGTGGTTATACCCAAAGTTGGTCACCTCAATAAACAGAGGTACCCTACTCGCCAAGGAATAACCGGTGCACGATGCAGATGAGCGACGACTAAAGGCTCTTCAGCAGACCCTCCAAAATAAACAAACAAGAAAGTCACATCGACAAACCAAAGACGCCCCAAGAAGGCTAATTAAGCCATGACTTTGGACCTATTACATGAGAGAATAACTGGTGCAAATGATCATCGATCAAAGGATCTTTGGTTGTCTATTCAAGAAAAAGAAACTCAAACCAAATGGGAACAATGCCCTTAACCATGGCACTCAATTGCCAGATAGGCCTGATTCTGACTAACGAAGTCCATACAAAATCCTCAGCTTCAGAATCACAATCATTCCACATGAGGGTGAGTACTACAACAAGATCCCTCAAAAAATCATTTTCTCCCTTTAATGTCTCCACAGATGGACCTATATATTGCATTCAAACATTTGAGCATCCTAGTTGCAGCATTGTGTGAATCTTCTTGGCGTTCACATGGTCCTATGGCTAGTAAGAAAGAAGTAATAAAGCCGAAGGAAATTTTCTGAATGTTGTACTTTTCGCTTCTCTCAAAGCACAACATTCACCAAGGCAAGCTGTTTGAACAAATTTTTTAACACCTTGGTCCCTGATAAAATAAAGAGGAAGCAGGTTAATAAAGCCTCAGCATATAGTGGAAATTTTGACAGTCTCAAAATTACCTCAGAACTGGTCAAGATCTTCATAAGCACTTCCAAAGGCCACCTGCCAAGTTTCATCAAACAGTGAACATAAGGAAACAATTTCGACAAAAGCCGCCTCTAGCACCTTAAAATGGACCCCATAACTAGAACTATATTTTTGCAATTGGATCCGGCATGGTCGAAAACCCCTATGGGTCAAGTTTCGGCACTCCAAGACAAAGTTATGAGTAAAATACTGATAAGGGGTAGGTCGCACATTATTCCTGTGTGGTCACCCTGCACCAAAACACCATTAAAGGTGGCTGTTTTTACAGTCATGGCCAGTCACTTTCGAGGCCCATATCTCACTCGATCTAAGCCGAAAGGTGGTACGCCCCGTGACGATGCCTAAGTAGGGATAAAAACTTGACATAAGTTCTTGATCCGTGAAGAAAGTTGCAAAAAATTCAGCAGTAGCACGCCTCACTCCGGCTGCCAAATCATGATGCTCACATACTTGATCGATGTGAAACCAATTGTATTATGTGTGAAAGGTCCGAGGCTATCTCTGGTCCAAACCCCACATACGATGAATGATTGGATTTTACAATGATTGGATTTCACATACGATGAATGATTGGACTTCAAGATTCCGACCAAAAACTCATGACGATGAAATCTTCATCCAGACACAAAATTGAGTTGCGTTTATTGTAACATGATCATGACGGCATGCTTATTGCGATTCAGCAAAGAAACAAAATAAAAATATCAAGGAATGAGCGCACTATTGATCCGAAGTTTTCAAGATTCTTCCAAAATTCAAGTCTCATAATCATGGCTTAAAAACATGATTTATGGCTCGAAGTTGGTATCAAATCGATCGTCATGCTGAGCCCTACAAGAAAATAATCATCTTTTGATCAAACAGGCTTCATAGCAACCCCAGATCAATTATGGAAGATCACGCAAGTTCACGGGCGGCAGCAGGACTATTCTGAAATTCCACACATTGTTACGCAAGGGCAAAACAGTCATTTGGCACCCATTTTTAGAATTTCCTTTCATTCAATTAAATTGTAAATATCTTCAATTTTAGGTAGTTTTTTGGCGTCCACGCATGTTTGGGCCCAAGTCTAAATAAACATGCAAAGCCTAATTATAAAGAAACCTTGGGTTCAACTTTGATTCATTCAATAAAGGTTCAAATTCTTGCTTGAGTTGATGGTATGTCTTGGAGAGAGAGAGAGGAGAGAGAAGAAAAGGGCTGGTACCCCTCGATGAGGTAATTTTCTCTCTACTCTTTTCTCTCTCCTCCCCTCTTTCTCTCTCCTCTTCTCTTTATCTCTCTTTCTCTCTCCTCTTTTCATCTCTATCTCTCTTTCCCTCTCCTCTTTTCTCATCTCTTTCTTTCTCTCTCCTCCTTTCATCTTTATTTCTTTCTCTCTCTTCCTCCTCTAGTCTATCATGTCTCTCTTTCCCTGCTTCTCTTTCTCCATTCATGCGTGGCGGACCTATTACCTGGTGTGATGCCTTCCTAATCCTGAGACATGAATAGTGAGGAAGGCCTTAGCTCGAGTGGTGCATGCCTAGCGCTGCCTGGGTTCTCTTTCTTTCTTCTCTTTTGTCTCAGCCGGCACAGTCCTAGAGCCGCTTGGGTTCTCTTTCTTTCTTCTCTTCTCTCTTAGCCGGCATAAGCGGGTTCTCTCTTTTCTCTTCTATTACAGTCGGCGCAAGCCTAGCACTGCCTGGGTTCTCTTTCTGTCTTCTCTTCTGTCTCAGCCGGTGCAAGCCTAGCGTCGCCTGGGTTCTCTTCCTTTCTTCTCTTCTATCCCAATCGACTTAAGCCTAGCGCCGCCTGGGTTATCTTTCTTTCTTCTCTTCTGTCCCAGCCAGTGCAAGCCTAGCACCACTTGGGTTCTTTATCTTTCTTCTCTTCTGTAACAGTAGGCGCAAGCCTTGCACCGCTTGGGTTCTCTCTCTATTTGATCTTTTGTCAAAACCGATGCAAGCCTAGCGCTGTCTGGGCCTTCTTTCTTTCTTCTTTGCTGTCGCAGCCAGTGCAAGCTTAGCGTCACTTGGGTTCTTTATCTTTCTTCTCTTCTGTCACAGCAGGCGCAAGCCTAGCACCGCTTGGGTTCTCTCTCTATCTAATCTTTTGTCATAACCGATGCAAGCCTAACGCTGTCTGGGCTCTCTTTCTTTCTTCTTCACTGTCGCAGTCGGTGCAAGCCTAGAGCTGCCTGGTTTCTCCCTCTTCTTTCTTTATTTCACAGGTGGAAGCCATCGCCGTCTGTGTCCTCCTCCTCCTTTCCTTCCCTTCTCTCTCTTCTTCTTCTCTCATGGTTTTCTATCCTACTATGTTACTTCTTCTCTTTTATCTTCTTCTCTTCTCTTTCCTTGTATCTCTCTTTTCCTTTCTTTCTCTCTCTGATCTCTTTTCTTTCTTTTACTTTTTCGTTTGACCAAGAAGGGTCTAGACTGGCCTTCAATGGTAGTCTTATCGTTTAGCTGTAATGTTGTTTTGCTGGTCATAGTTATTGTGCCTGCTTTATTGCCACGACAGATAAGTCATTGTATCTAACTAGTCGGTATTGGTATAGTCGTCTAGTAGTAACTCTGTTGAGCTTGTTTGAGCTACTAAACCTGTTTTACTACGACGATAGCTCAATTACCTGCTAGTTAGGTCACTGTGTCGATTTCACCACTCGATCAAATTCTTCTCACCCCAATCTTCATCCTCTCATTCTTCTCATCTTTTGAATGTGCATGCTTGTGTACGTTCACCTGAAGGCAAGCTGTTGTGTGATTGCAGAAATAGGAGAATACATGACAACGGAGGCGATTCTGAACCAGTTTTACGATTGAGGGGGCTTTCTTCGTGATCTAAGAGGGCGCCTACACGAGCAAGCTCGAGTAAGTCCCGAACCCACCTTAAATTCCTCTCTCATCAATTGGTCTACCTGCCCTTGGTTTTTAGCAAGGTTCTCGAGAGAGTGATCTCAAGTCCTAGGTTCCCCTGAAACCCGAGACGCGTGCCGCTAGATCACCTAGATCTGGAGGGCGAGATCAAGGCACTTAACTAGCAATTGTTCCTCTGTTTGAGGACATTAGAACCGCAACAGTTTGTCACAAGACAAAGCAAGGCCTAGGGTTTCCTTTGGTAAACAGACAGAAGTAGTAAAAGCCCTGAGGTGGGGACCCTTTAGGAGCGGGATATGAGATCCAACAAAACAAAATGAAGAATGAAATTATGCAGCAAAAGTGAGAAACAAAGAAAAAAGGCATTTTCATTCACCTGCTTAAATTTTACAATTGCTGGCGCATAGAAAAATAAAAAGGGAGTAAAAGAAAATATTTTAAAAAATGATCAATTATCCTATTGATCTTGTCTTTGCATGCTGTAGTAGAAGCCTCGGTGTCCTGAATACGTTCCTTCAGTTCAGCCACCGTTTGAATCTCCTCTCCCATTGCCACAGTTTCGGACTCGATGGTGCGACAGAGTTTTGATAAATCTGCGACCAGAGAATTCTCCATGGCCCTTCTGTGAATCATCTCTTTTGCAAGCTCAGCAAATTCCTATCTTAATATTCGCATCTCCTCTCTTATTTCAACCGTCGTTTTGAAACAAGCTCGTCCCTCCCTTTTGAGATCGAGTTGATGCGCAATCATAGTGGCCTTCTTCTCAGTGCAAGAACCTATTCCCTCGTGGCGACGTGAGATCGACGCCTCTAAGGAAGCTAGCCTCGTGGCTTCTGCCTCATGGTGCAGTCTTCCCGACCGCCAGCTTTTCAACTCACTTAGGGTAGCATCAAAATGGGAAAGGACTTCTGGTGCATTCCCAACAAAAGTGGTCGCGGTAGCAAATTCCTTGAGTTTGCCAAAGCTACGCGCGACTCAATGAAAGGCAGTTCCCTTAAACCTTGAAGGCCTACAAAAAGCATGCCTATAATTATACCTGAAACCCCACTGAAAATTGGCCTAGATGATGCTGTTGGGATTACCACTCCTGAAGATACTTCGGTTTCAAGGATCGGGCTTGTAGAAGTGATAGCCATCTGAGCCACCGGCTCGTTCGAAATGATGGCGAAGTCTAGAGTTTCATGCACATCAGACCCAGAGGCAGCCCCCGCTTCAACCTACCTTGATTCTTCGATACCAGCCTCGTCACCTTGACCTTCGCTAATGAAGGTCACCACTGTTGTCCCAACATCATTCAAAGAAGCCTCCTCCCCTTGTCTCTCACCCTCGGTCATGGCCTCGACAAGTTCAAGCCCATTATTCCCCTCTTGTTCTCACCCTCTTGAATTGCCACGTCAGTATTGACAGGTTCAGGAGCTTCCTCTTCCCTTTGGCTTTCATTGATCACTGATTTAGCCTCAGCCATGGCACCTTCCGTCTGCTTTGCATCATCAACAGTTAGCACTTCGGCTACAAAACGTTCTACCCCTTCCTCTTCATGATCTGTGCACTCGGGGGCAGCAGCCCCTTGATATTCCAGAGCCTCACTAACCATACGCCCTTCCTCTTGAATCGTGGCCCCTGTCTCTATCGGCGCACCAAACTCTTGAAGCATAGAGGCCACATCAATATCAGATTCCCTTCCCGAAACAATACCTTCAGGGCCTTCAGTATCATTGGTCTCCATGGGAACTAAATCTGATTCAGGAACTACCTTCGGAGTTAGGGTCGCCTCCCCAAGTTCTTGAGTTATTTCCCGATCAGAAGTGATAACAATAGGATCGGGAGGGTTGGAGTCATTCACCTCAGTCTCTGAAGTAGAAGAAAACAATTCAGGAGAGACAGAAGATGGTGGAGAAAGAGCATAAGGTGACACTGGTGGAGTTACTAATGAATCAGAAGAAGGAAAGCCACCTCCTGACTCCAAAATCACAGGAAGTTTGGCACCCCTACGTCTTCGAGTACGTCTACAAGCTTGAGCCAGTGCATGAGTGCTAGAAGGGGTAGATCAATTCCTTTTATTTCCCCTTGCTGGAGGAGGAGCAGCCGCTCCAGAACTCCCTCCTTGAGAAGGGGCCGTAGCCAATTTACTGTGAGGAAGACTCCCAATCAGTGCGTTCAAGTCCTGAATGGGATGCCCCTCATGAACTTGGGACCTTTCGACCCTCACTCCATTCGAAGATGGAACTGAGTTAATCAAAGATGCTCCCGATTTTCTTCTTCATGACAAGAAATTACGGCAAAGTGTCATCGGCCGCTATCTCTTGAGGAAGCCCAAGAGCCTCCATGTTTAAAGGATATCCCAAGACAAAGACTTCACCAAGACCAGGAGTATCCACCAGTCTCCTCTGTCTAGTCTCTTGACCCCAGTTACCGTTTTCCCCTTTCTACGGCTACTCAACATCCTAGTATCCTCGACTTGTGATTCTCCACCAGTTTGCTTAGGCCTCGGCCATCCGGACACTTCTGCTGAAATGAGGCAACACATACTTGCTAATCTCTGTCATCTCTAGACACGTGGACCAAATGGTGCATATGTCTTCGAGCAACCAGCACTCTCGAAGAGTCCCAAGCTCTTCTTTCCTCCTTGTGTTTACTCCGCCGCGGCTCTTTTCAAAAAATATAGAGAAAGGGCAACTCTGATCAAGCTCATGCTGACGGGCAAAGCGATGAGGGAAATACCCTTCCAATCTGGCACTGTGCAAGGTCAGATTAGGTAAACCTCCCCCTCTAACACTCAAAATGAACATCATCTTTCTGATAGTTGTGGGAGCACCGTCTAGCTTCTTCCCCAATTAATCAATGAACGCACAATCAATGAAATTTCCAATCGGAAATGGGACCTGATGCATATTTGAGAAGTCATGCCCGAACAAGCTCCGACTTGTGACAAATAGCCTTTTGGTCAGCAATCCTCATCAAGAAGGGGCATATCATATCTCCTGAGTCCTGGTTCCTGACATAAGTGGAAGGGAAATAGGTCCCTAGCCACCCATATGCATAATGGATGGGGAATGGAGTCTCAAAAGCCCCCAGGAAATGATTCTCTTCCGACAATGCCATTCCCTCCCTCTTTGCCTTTGTAAGCCTTTCCATGGGAGATGGCCCCCAAGCCATGGTAAATATTTCACAAGACTGGTTGCGGAACGGCATACTTGCACCCTCTTACCATGTCGCAGGCCACATAGAAGGTGCCTGGATGAATGTCATCCGCCTCTCCAGGAAGCACGAACTTACATAAAAATAAGACCAAATATGCGGCCAAGACGACACAATCATCGTTGTTCTCAGAATGATACATGGGAGGTGTCCCCTTTGCAACTGCCTTACCTTTTCCTCTTGGAGTACCTCGAGCACCTTGAGGGTAGTCCCCATAAAATAATTTCACCATTCGGTGAAGGTTACCCGACCATTGCTAGACTGGGCATGGACCAATTGGTATACCTCGAAAACCTTTCGAAGACTAGCAGGTGACCCTTCTCTCCCCAAGCCAGCACAACCAAAGATGACTGAGTTTTGGGGTACGAACTCGTCATACATGGCCCCGATCAGTGGAAGGCCCTCGATGAAATGATGATCTAATAAGGATATTTATGCTTCCCCATGCCCAAGAAGCCAGGTATTGCTAATGTGATTCCATGTCTCGAGAACTACCTTGACAGTATTGGAACACCGATCATAGTAGGTGGCTGAGCACTGAACCACTACTAGCAAAGAAGCACATTCAAGAATGCTTCTGTGCGACACCAACACTCTGGTGGTCCAGGAAAAGTATCCCTTTAAATATTGGTTCTCCCCTTGTATTCGAAGGCCTTTGCTTGAACACATTAGCCCCTTTGTTTGCACCATTCACTTTCCTAGGGTGGGCAAATTCGCCCCAGAAGCTATGTTCCTGCGCATACAATGAAGGAGCGCCACCCTTTCTTCAATCATGACATTGCCGTCATTGTTCTCTTTAAATTCGAAATGAACTGGGTCAGTGATAAAAGTGACACTGAGAGGCAACTTTGGCTTACATACTGGCTCTATCAGCCAAATGGGATCACCCCTTACTAGAGTCTCATCGGTAAATTCATTGGTGTCGATCGCCCCTTCCCTAGGAAGGTTCTTTCTGTTAGGAATTTGGTAAGAAGTCTCATCCATTATAAAACCCTCAAAGATTCACCCCCGAATCAGAATTGCTAAAGGCACTGGATAAAGCGTCATTTGTGCCTTTAGTACCTAAGTGTTGGCTATGCCTTCAGAAGCCTAGCACCGATTGCGTTTAACAAGGTCTAATGTTGCATGTGATTTCAAAATCTTAGTGCAGGTTGTGTTTCTAGGGATTCAGAGCCGGCTGTGCACTCAAAGCTTAGTGTCGGTTGTGTCTGCTAACGCATAGCACCGGCTGTGTTTTCCAACGCCTGTCGCCGGCTATGTTCGCTATTGCTTAGTGTCGGTTGTGCTTGTCAATGTCTAGCGCCGATTGTGTTTCCAAAGGAAAATTGCCGCTCGGGTTCAAATCTCTAACGTGTGTTATAGATTCTGCATGTGGCACCGTTAAGCTGCCTTACAACTGTCACCATGTCCTGACTTAACACAAGTCTCACACATGTGGACGCATGACCGTTCTCCTTCCTATAACCGTCCACCTCCAACAACGGTCCGTCTCCTGTGCCCTTCGGGTTCCGCAGGAATTTCCCTTCCACAGCCGGAAACCTCTGCAACCTTCTTCAAGTCACTGGGAAACCATCGCACACCTACTGGAAAACTGTTAAAAATAACTAAAAAGCTTTGGGCAGCCCACTGCTAGAATTTTTGCCCCTTCTTCTCTTCGCTGGAACCTTCAAAATCACGGCTGGAGTTCCCTGTTTCCCCGAAAAACCCCCTACGCTGGCCAGGAAACTCCTAAAACTTCAACTAATCCCTCCTCTTTTCCTGCTGGCATATACTGACTCAGCCGGAACCTCGCTTGTTTGCTAGCAACCTCCTGTTACCCTTGCTGGAATACCCTATGTGTTTGCCGAAGTTCTCATTGTTTAAATTTTTCCCTTAAGTTTTTATCCTTCAGTGAAACAGTGAAAATGGGGGTTACCCCCTTTATATAGCCGATGCTTTCCTCAAATGCCCCTCACGAATTAAGGATCCCAGCCACATCCAAGAAGGCCAAATGTCAATGGGCTGGACCGGGTCGAGCTTTGACCCGAGGCCTGGGCAGGTTTTACCGTCGCCCATGAAATTCCATACAACATAGACTAGGACTTGGTCAGGACCTGAACACTAACCTACATCTAGCATCGGCTATGTTGTCAAAACTACCAAACGCAAGCTGTGTTTTTAGTAATTGCAGTGCATGTTGTGTTCTCAGCAACTCAGCGCTGGCTGTGTTCAAGAGCTAGCATGACTGCCCTCAGCGTCGTTCAGGTATTCAAGAAATAGTATTGGTCGACCTCAGCGTCAGCTGCATTTTCAAAAGACTCAGCGCCTACTGAGTGTTCAAGAAATGATCATTACCGCACGCCCCATGTTAAAGCCATGTGTGTCCTACTATTGTTATCCCTAGTAGAGTTGCACCCTCACCATGACCTAAAACTGCATAGGTCCAAACTATATGACCCTAAACTATAGTACACATCCTAGCCACATGACATTAAACGGCTCAGCACCCTGATCCGAACTATATGACCTTAAACTGTAGCGGAGGTCAAGTTGCACGACCTTAAACTGCATGGTCCAAGCTGCAGGACTTTAAACTGCATAGCTACGATCCAAGCTATATGACCTAAAACCATAGTGCACATCCTGACTGCATGACGTTAAACTTCTTAGCACAGGTCCAAGAGGCACGACCTTAAATACGCCCCACAACATATGTGCACATGCGCTTTACATGCATCTTCATGCACGCCTTTCCTAACCGACCCGTTCGTGTATGCACCATCTTCACCGACTCCCCAGTGAGTCCAGCTTTCTTCATTTCCATCATTTGTCACTCTCTAGTGAGTCTCGCCTATGCTCACAAAATGGCGAACCATCTTGCCATCCATACTCGCCCTCAGTTAGTGGGTCACCACTTTCCACCTTCCTTTCATACATTACCCATCTTTCATAGGTAGCCTCGTGCCATCTCCCCAAAGTGAGCTAAAACTACCACCATACTTACTCAATGGTCTCCATAGACTGCCATCCGTCCCCACCATGGTCCAGCTATATGACCTTAAACTGTAATGCACGTCCTGACCGTATGATGTTAAACTGCTTCGCACAGGTCTTGAAGGCATGACCTTAAACACGCCTTCACAAAAAAGAAAAAGAAAAATAACAGACATGATGTACACCTGGATGAGGGAATTCCATGAGTAAAATTGACAGACGGGCATGGTCACAAAGCCATGAGTAAGAGTTTTCCATGGAAATAAAAAGCCGGGCACGGTGAAAACCCCGAAAGGGAATCATGAGTAAAAATGAATGAAAAGGGTGGACATGGCCGAAAGTCATGGGTAAAAGAGCCCACAATAAAAGGAAGTTGGTGAAAACCGTCTCTATGGCACCACTTCCCAAGTCCAAATAAAAATCTGCAAAGGATGCTTGGACCAATAAACAGGTTGACTCAGCACTCGCCTCAACAGGCGGCTTCAGCCCACACTCAAAAAGAAAAATCCCTAGTGTCACAATACTAGGACCTCAAAAATAAGAGCTTCAAGAAAAAGATTTTAATAGCCTAAGTCCTTTCGCAAAAGGACTCGATGAGCAGAAGATTCGCCAAGAAAGCAAGACAAGTCTCATGAAGAAGAGCATCATTCGTAGAAGCTTACCCATGCACTCCAAAAATGTTGGAGATGCCCTAAGAACGCTAAGTCAGCCATGACTTTCGTGCGGTAATCAGGAATGAAAGGTATCTTGATTTTTGGAACTGCACAGCAGTGGGTAGGGGTTATACCCAAAGCTGGTCACCTCGATAAACTGAGGTACCCTACTCACCAAGGAATAACTGGTGCACAAAGCAGATGGCATCGACAGAAAGCCCTTCAGTACACATTTACAAAATCCTTGAAATGTGGCTCAACACCAGAGGATACAAACAAACACAGACCAGATGGGCTTGGTTATCATCAACGAGGTCCATACAAAATCCTCAGCTATTAGAATCACAACTAGTCCCTTAAGGGTGAGGACTTTGACAGGATCCCTCAAACAAGTCTCTTCTTCCCCCCTAAAGTCTCCATAGACAGACCTACGAACAATACATCCCAACATCTGAGCATCCTAGTTGCAGCATTGCGTGAATCTCGTTGACGTTCATGTGGTCCTGTGGCTAGAAAGAAAAAATTAATAAAGCCGAAGGAAATTTTTCGAATGTTGTCCTTCTGGCTTCCCAAGAAGCACAACATTCAGGTGGGCAAGTTGTTTGAACACATTTTTCAGCACCTTGGTCCCTGATGCGGAATAAAGAGGAAGCCAGTCAACAAATCCTGACAAAATAGTGGAACTCTTGACACTCTCAAAAGAGCCCCAAAATTGGTCAAGATCTTCATATGCACTTCAAAAGGCCACTTGTCAAGTTTCGTCGTATTCTAACATGTCTAAGGCAGTGAATACAAAGAAACCATTTTGGAAAATTAGCCTCTAGCACATTGAAACGGGCCCTGTAGCTGGAACTATATTTTTGGTGCATTAAACAGTTGTGGGACCACCTCCATTGGATCAGGCATGGTTGAAAACCCTCAAGTGTCAAATTTCAGCTTAATCAGACATTCCAAGACAAAGTTATGAGTAAAATATTGAAACAGGAGGAGCCGCACACTATTCTCGTGTGGCCACCCTACACTAAAACACCATTAAAGGTGACTATTTTCACAGTCATGAGCAGTGACTTTCGGGGCATATCTCACCCGTCTCGAGTTGGATCGTGCTCAAATTTGGTGTGCATGTTCGTCTTGTCAAGACGAGCATTTTAATATGTGGTGCACCCTGTGATGACACCCGACCAGGGAAAAAGCCTCGAGAGACGTTTTTGATCTGTGAAGACGTTGCAGAAAATTCAGCAGCGACACGACTCACTCGAGTGGCCAAATCACGACGCTCGTGCATCGGATCGATCTGAAACCAATTCCATCGTATGTGTAAGGTCTGAAGCTTTCATTGGTCTGAAACTCGTATATGATGAAAATTTGGATTTTGTACTCGAAGGTGACTGTAAATTCTGGCCGTCGGATTCTAGATTCCAGCGAAAACCGGAAAGATGGAAAATCTTCATTCGAGCTTCAAATCGGGTCCCGTTTGTTGCCACACGATCGTGACGGCATGCTCAGTGTACTATAGTGAATAAATAATGAAAAAACATCAAGGATCGAGCACACTATTAATCCGAAGTTTTCTAGATTCATACAAATTTGAAGTCTCATGATCGTGGCCTAAAAGCATGATTAATGGCTTGAAGTTGGTATCAAATTGATCGTCATGCCGATCTTTATAAGAAAACAATCATCTTTCGATCAAACGAGCATCAAAGCAACCACGGATCAGTCACGAAAGATCGTGTAAATTCTAGGGCAGCAGCAGGGACTGTTCTGGAATTTTATCTATTGTTAAGCAAGGGCAAAACAGTCCTTTTGCTCCCTATTTTCTTAATTTTATTTTATTCAATTAAATTGTAATTATCATCAATTTAGGTAGTTTTTTGACATCCACGCATGTTTGGGCCCAATTCTATATAAACATGCTAAACATAATTGTAAAAAAACCCCTTGGACCTTAGGTTCATTCTTCCATCATTCAATAAAGATTTCAATTCTTACTTCAGTTCGTGGGCACATCTTGGAGAGAGAGAGAGAGGAGAGAGATGAAAAGGGTCAGTACCCCTCGATAGGGTAATTTTCTCTCTCCTCTTTTTTCTCTCATGTTTCGATTTCTATCTTCTCCTCTTTTCTCTCTCATCTATATCTCTCTCTTCTCCTCTTTTCTGTCATCTTTATCTCTATCTTTTTCCTCCTTTTTTCTCTCTCTTCTCTACCTTTCTCTTTCCTTCTTTCATCTTTTTCTCTTTCTCTCTCCTCCTCCTCTGGTTTATCACGTGTCTCTTTGTTGCTTTTCTTTCTTTCTCCATTCATTCATGGCAGACCTATCATCTGGTGTGATGCCTTCCTATTCATGAGACATGAATAGTGATCTGGGTCTTAGCCCGAGTGGCGGGCTAAGTCTCTGTCAAAGTTCTCTCTCTTTCTTCTCTTTTGTCACAAACAACACAAACTTATCGCCCCTTGTGCTTTCTCTCTCTTTCTTCTCTTTTGTCATAGACAGCGCAAGCCTATCATCACTTATGCTTTCTCCTCTTTCTTCTCTTCGATCACAGATGGCGCAAGCTTATTGCCGCATGTGTTTTCTCTCTATTTCGTCTCTTTTGTCACAACCGGTGCAAGCTTAGCGCCGCTTGTGTTTTTCATTCTTGTTCTTCTATCACAGACAGTGGAAACATATCGCCACCTGTGTTCTCTCCCTCTCCTCTTTCTTCTAACATAACCGGTGCAAGCCTATTGCTACATGTGTTACTTCTCTCTCTCTCTTTTATCATTGACGGTGGAAGTGCATCGCCGCCCGTGTTCTTTTTCTATCTTCTCTCTTTATGTCACAGCTGGTGGAGGACCATCGCCACCTGAGTCTCATCTACCTCTTTCTCATGTCACAGCCAGTGCAAGGCTATTGCCGCCTGTGTTTCCTCCTCACTTTTCTTCCTCACATCGTAGCCGACGGAAGCCATCACCGTTTGAGTCTTCTCTCCCCCACTTCATTCAGTCTTTGTCCACGTTCTCCATTCCTTCCCTTCTCTCTCTTCCTCTTCTCTCATTGTTCTCTCTCTTACTCTGTTTCTTCTTCTTTTCTTCATTTGTTCTCTTCTTCTTCTTCTCCTCTCTCTCTTTCTTTCTATTCTTCTTCTTTCTTTCTTTTACCCTTACATGTCACTAAGAGAGGTGGAGACTAGCATTCCATGGTAATCCAGTTGTCTAGCAGTAATGTCGTTGTGCCGATTAAAATTACTGTGCCCACTTTACTGCCACAACGGATTAACCATCGTGTCAAGCTAGTCTGTATTAATACCATCTAGTAGTAATTCTGTTGAGCCGGTCGGAGTTACCGAGCTCATTTTACTGTCATGCCGGGTCAATTAGTTACAAGTTTAGTCACTGTGCTAGCTCACCATTTGATTAAATTCTTCTAATCCTGATCTTTCTTTTTTCATTCTTCTCTTCCACTGTTTGAATGTGCACGCCCGTGTACGTTCCCTAAAGGCAAGGTAGGGTCCATTGACCCACTTGTCTTGTAACATTTGCCATATGTGTGTGATTGCATAAACAAGAGAATAGAAGCCAAGGGAGATGATTTCGATCCAGTTTTATGACTGGGGGACTTTCATCGTGATCTAAGAGGGTGCCTACGCGAGCCAGCTCAAGTAAGTCTCGAACCCACCGTAAATTCCTGTCTCATCGATCGGTCTACCTGCCCTTCTTTTTAAGCAAGGTTCTAGAGAGAGTGATCTCAGGTCCTGGGTTCTCTTGAAACCCGAGACGCGTGGCGCCCGATCATCCAGATCCAAAGGGTGAGATTGAGGCACCTAACCAATGAGAGATAGAAGAAGAGAGAAAGAGAAGAGAAGAGGGAGAAGAGAAGAGGGAGGCAAAAAAGAAAGAAAGAGAGAAGAAGAAGAAGAGAAGAAGAGAAGAAGGGAGAAGAGAAAGGAGAAGAAGAAGTGAATAAGATAAGAGAAGAGAAGGGAAGAGAAGAGAAGAGAAGAGAGAAGGCGAAAAATAGGAGAAGAGAGAAGAAGAAGAAGAGAAGAGAGAAGAAAGAAGAGAGAGAAGAGAAGAGAAGAGAAAAGAAATAAGAGAGAGAAAATAAAAGAAAGAAGAGAGAAGAAAGAAGAGAGAGAAGAGAGAAAATAAATGAGAGAAGAGAGAAGAAAGAAGTGGGAGGAGAGAAGAGAGAAGAGAGAGAAGATAAAAGAAAGAAGACAGAGAAGAGAGAACAAAGAAAAGAGAGAAGAGAGAAGAAAGAAGAGCAAGAAGAGAGAAGAAAGAAGAGACATAAGAGAGTAGAAAGAAGAGGGAGAAGATAAGGGAAAAAAAACATGGACGGCGATGGGGTTCTACTGTTCATGATATAGGAGAGAGAAAAGAGAGAAGCATGGATGGCGACAGGGTTCCACCATCCATGAGAGAAGAGAGAAAAAGGGGAAAGAAGCTTGGACAGCAATGGGATTCCATCGTCCATGACAAAGGAGAAAGAAAAGAAAAACAAACAAAGATGAGAATAGGGTTCCGCTGTCCATGAAAAAGGAGAGAGAAGAGAGAAGAGAGAAGCCTGGATGACGGTAGGGTTTTGTTGTCCATGACAGAGGAGGGAGAAAAAGAGAAGCATGGACGGTGATGGGGTTCCACCGTCCTTGATAGAGGAGAGAGAAAGAATGAAGCATGGACGATGACAGGGTTCCGCCGTCCATGACAGAAGAGAAAGAAAAGAGAAAGAAGCATGGATGGTGATGGGGTTCCGCCGTCCATGACAGAGGAGGGAGAAAGAGTGAAGGGGGAGAATGAACATGGACGGCGATAGGTTCTGCTGTTTATGAGAGGAGAAAGAGTGTAAGAGAGAAAATGGACGATGATAGGTTCTATCATTTATGGGAGGAGAGAAAGTGTAAGAGAGAGAAAGAGAGGGAAGAGGGGAAAGCATAAACAGAGACCAGGAAAGAGAGAAAAAAGAGAAGAAGAGAAAGTAGATAGAGAAGGAAAGAAAAGACTAGGAAAACGAGAAGATATTAGGAAAGAGGGTGAATGAGAAAGGGAAGAGTGCAGAGAGAAAAGAGGAATGAAGGAAAAGAGAGACATGCAAGGCGTTGCCTATCACCATGCATTTTGAGAGAGAAGCGAGAGACAAAAAGAAGAAGAGAAAGAAAGACATAAGGAGAGAAAGAAAGAGATAAGTACATACACGACGATGCTTACTGTCGTGATGTTTGAGGTAGAGAAAAGAGAGACAAAGAGAAGGAGAAGAGGACAGAGAAAGAAAAACGAGGAGACAGAAAGAAAGAAGAAGAGAGAGAAAGAGAGGAGAGAGAAAGAAATATTGAGAGAGAGAAAGAAATAAGAAGATAAAAAAAGAAAGAAGAGAAAAGAGAAGAGAGGAGGAGAGATAGTTACCTTCATTTAGGGGTATCAGACTTTTCTTCTCTCTCGTCTCTCTCTCTCCTGGACGTGACCCTCAATCTCAAAGCTTAACTCTCTCTCTCCTGGACTTGGGCCCAAAACATGGGTGGATACCTAAAATCTAACCTAATTGATGATAATTATAATTTATTTGAATTAATATAAAATCTAAAAATGGGGACAAAAATGATGATTTTGCCCCCTGCCCATCAATACCCAAAATTCCAAAACAGTCCCTATTGCACCCATGGGACATGTATGATTTTCCTCGACTGATTCGGGGTTGCTTCAACACCTGTTTGACTAAAAGATAATCACTTTCTTGTTGGGCTCCGCATGACAATCAATTTGATATTAACTTCGAGTCATAGATCATGTTCTTAGGCCGCGATCATGTGACTTGAAATTTACACGAATCTTGGAAACTTTCGATCGATAGTGTGCTCGTTTATTAATATAATTTTTTAGTTTCTTTGCTGAATTGCACTGAGCATGCCGTCACGATCGCGTTACAACAAACACAGCTGGATTTCGCGCCTGAACGAAGATTTCACCAGCTTGGGTTTTTGGCCGGAATTTGGATTCCATCGGTCAGAATTCTGTAGAAACTTTAACACCTTTGTGCACCATATCTAATCATTCATCACGCATGGTATTCAGATCAGACATAGCCCTGAACCTTACGCATGCAATGCAACTGATTTCATATAGATCAGGTATACGAGCGTCGTGATATGGCTGGTCGAGTGGGTCACGCTACTACTGATTTTTTGCAACTCTTATTCTCGAATTTTCATCTTCTCTCTAGCTTTTCTCCCTGCTCAGACATCGTCACGGGACGTGCCACATATCAAAACGCTCGTCTTGACGAGACGAACAAGCTCACAAAATTAGAGGGCGATCCGACTAAAACCGAGGGAGATATAAGTCTTCAAAGTTACTGGTCGTGACTGTGAAAACTAGTCTCCTTTAATGGAGATTGGTCCAGGAACGGCGCAGGGGAATAGCATGCGGCCTCTCCTTTCCAATCTTTTATCCATAACTTTGTCTTAGAACATCTGCTTAAGACGAAATTTGACCCTTAGGGGTTTTCAATTGTGCAAGATCTAATGGCAATGGTTCCATAACCATTTGAAGCTACGAAAATAGGGTTCCAGTTACAGGGTCCGTTTCAAGGTGTTAGAGGCGAATTTTTTCAAAACTGTTTATTTATCTGCACTGCCTTGGACATGTCGGATTGTGACGAAACTTGGCAGGTGGACTTTTAAAGTCCTTAAGAGCATTATCATTCATTCTGGGGAAATTTTGGGACAGTAAAATATTCCACTGTAAGTCAGAGCTTTATTGAACGGCTTCTCGTTTATTACGCATCGGGGACCCAAGGTGCTGAAAATTGTGTTCAAACAATGAGTCCCTTCCTCATCTTCTATGTTCTCTTTCTTCTCTTTCCACTTCATCTCTCTTATATCCTCTCTCTTCACTCCCTCTTTTCTTCCTCTTCTTTCCTTTCTTATCTTCCCTCTCCTCTGCTCTCTCTTTTCTCTCTCTTCTTTCTCTATCTGTTTCCTCTCTCCCTTATCTCTCTCATCTTTTGTCTCTCTAATATTTCTCTTATCTCTCTTCTTTCCATTCTTCTCATTCATTTCGCACTCTTCGATTCTCTCTCTTATCTCTCTTCTTTCCCTTCATTTGATTCGTTTCTCACATTTTTATTCTCTCTCTTATCTCACTTCTCTCTCTTATCTTTCCTCTTTTTCCTTGTCTCTCTTCTCTCTCTCCTTTTCTTTGTGTCTTCTCTAGCTCTTCCTTTTCCCCCTCTTATTCTCTTCTCTTTTCTTTTCTCTTTTCTTTTCTCTTTTCCGTCTCTCTTCACCTTTCTTTTCTCGTTTGACCAGAGGACAAGTTAAGCCTTATGCTGCAAAGTTGTTCTTGGAGTCGAGCAATTTAGCTGTTGCGCCTGTCTGAGTCATTGTGCCCGTTTAGCTGCTACGTCAAGCAAACTGTGGCATCAGATTAGTCAGTGTGTTGGTTTTGACGTTGAGTAGTTCAACCGTCGTGCTGAGCCACCATGTCCGTCTAGCTACCACATCAAATTAGCGCCCGCATTAGCCTTACCCCAGCAATAGTCTAGCCGCCTGGTCAAATTTTGTTTCTCCCATTCATCTCTATCATCTCTTTTCTCCTCTTCTCTTCCCTTATTCTATTTCTTGCTACTTTCTTTCTCTCTCTTAACCATATTAACCTTCAATAATTTCAAAAACACACATTTCATCTTTAAAGTACTGGTTGAAAGCCATACTAGTCTTTAGAACCATTTCTTTAAAGTACTGGTTGAAAGCCATACCAGTCTTTAGAGCCATTTTTTTAAAGTACAAGTTGAAAGCCATAACAGTCTTTAGAGCCCTTTCTTTAGGGAACTGGTCGAAAGCCATACTACTCTTTAAAGTTCCTTCCTTGGAGTATTGAGTGAAAAGTAGACCAGTCTCTAAGAATTTATTTTTCTCCTCTTTGAGATATTAGTTGAAAGCCATACTAATATTTCATTTTGTAACATTCCCTTTTTTCCACTCATCTTTATTCTACTCTCTTTTCTTAGTCTGGAAGACCAGGTGAGCATCGCACTAGTCTCCATTTCTTTATTCTACCCCTTAAATGTACGCTCGTTTGCATTCACCTAAAGGCAAAGTGAGGTCCTCTGACCCACTTGTCTTGTATACTAACATGTGCATGTGCGATTTCAAAAACAGGAGAGAACAGGTCAAGGGAGGTGATTGCGAACTAGCCATAGGCTTGGGGGGACTTTCCATCGTGATCTAAGAGGGCGTCCACGTGAGTCAGCTCGAGTACGTCATGAACCCAGGTGAGGTGTGCCCCGCCTCGCACTCTAATTCCTCTCATAACAGTCTCAAGTCCCAGGTTCTCTTTAAAACTCGAGACACGTTCCACCAGGTCAACCCGACTTGGGGGCGAGATAGAGGCATCTAACCACTGTGAAGCTAGCTTTCCTTTATAAGGCAGAATGTTGGGCGGTCAAGAAATAATAGACCCATAGGATGAGTACAGTTGAGATGAGGATCTTGAGATACATGTGTAGCAAGACCAGAAGGGATAGAATTCAAAATTAATATATTTGAGATAACTTAGGTGTGGCTCCAATAGGTGACAAAAAGATTGAAAGTAGACATAGGTGGGCTGGGCATGTGCAGTATAGGCCCAACGCAACACCTATTAAGAGGTGCAAGTTGGTTCAAGTAGAAGGTTGGGTAAGCCTAAAAGGTCATTGTTAGAAATAGTGAGAAAATATATAGAAACTTATAGCCTCACTGACAGTATGACCTTTGATAGAGCAAAAGCGCGAACCCAGATTCATGTAGACGACCCCAAATAGTTCAAAAAAACTCTGATGATGATCATGATGATGGTATTATAATATGACTTACCACAAGTTTTTTGCGCACATAGCTCACTTTCAAATTCCTGGAAGTAGCAGTCACAACAATTTCAAAAACATATCAATGTCGACCACAAGTAGCAATGACAACAGTTATTCTACATCTCCATTTAACCCCTTTGAAGATGGTGGCTTCGAGGGGCTTGGTGAACCTTCCTCTTGCCCACGAAGATTACAAGCTTGAGTGTGTGAGGTCTTTGTCTTTGTGACAATCACCAAAACTAGGAGATCAATTTCTTAATTTCTAAGTCTAAACCCTATACTTTTATTCTTCAAGAAACTAAATGTGCTTCTCCTTCTCTTTCGGATGCTAAATTTCTCTGGGATAATGGGAATGTTTCTTTTGAGGGTGTGGATGCTTGTGGTAATTGGGGTGGGTTGTGTGTTTTCTGGGATCCAACTGCTTTTCTTTGCTTACAAGTTTTTAAATTTGATAGATTTTTGGTTATCACTTTGAAGGCCCAATTAATTATATTTCTTCTATTGGGCTTCTTGTATGTATTAGGGGCGAGTTTAATCTTATTCGTAATCCTAGTGAAATTTCATCTTATTCTAGTTTTAACTCTCATATACATCTATTTAATGAATTCATTATGGAGAATGATTTATTGGATCTTCCTAAGACTGGGGCTCATTTTACTTGGTCAAACAACAAAACTTCTCAGTTGGTTCTTTCAAAGATTGACCATTTTCTGATTTCAGATGACCGTTTTCTGATTTCAGATGCCTAAGAAAGTGCTTTCCCTTTGATCTAGGTTAACGCTCGAACCATGGTTTCCTCTGACCATTTGCCAATTTGTTTTCATAATGAGGAAGTTTTTTCTAGGCCAAGGCCTTTTCATCTAGATATTAATTTTCTTGAAGAACCAGATATTATTCATATTATCAAATAGACCTGGGGAAGTAGTTACGTTTTAGACAGCTACGCATTTCGACTTCACAAAAAGCTTATCAGCCTTCAACATAAACTTATCTCTTAGAAGAAGGAAACATAATATTAGATTGCAAGTAAGTTCGAGACTACGCTGATGAACATAGAGCTACTGGAAAGCGTTGTTTAGGAAAATCAAGAACTCTATGAGGACATGGTAGTTAGTAAAAATATTATACTCAATTAGCTTCGTGACTATCTGAGAATGGAAGAAATCTATTGGTGGCAGAGATCTAAAGTAAAATGGCTTAAAGCAGGAGATAGGAATAAGACAATTTTTCATGCCATTGTGAATACTAGAAGAAGGAAAAATCACATCGATGCTATGAGTTTACTTGGAGTTCCTGAAGGTGACTCCAATGAAAGAGATGATGCCCCTGTCAATCACTTTGAGAAGGCATTCTTGAGTGAATTTTGGTTGGGAATTATCTTGGATGGGGTACCTTTCAATACCTTGCTTCTAATTTGGTTCTTGAGTTGGAAAAAGATGTTACTGAAGAAGAAGTTAAATTGAAAGTCTTTTTGCTTTGTCAGGGGACAAAGCCCCTAGTCTGAATGACGTCCCTCTTTCTTCTTTTGAGGGTTTTTGGTATTTGCTCTAGGATGGTGGTCTTAATGGTTAAGGAATTTTGGAATATTAGTAAAGTTCTTAAAGGTATCAATTCTACCTATATTTCTTTGATTCCTAAGAAAGATATCATTGCTGAAATTTTGGTAATATTAGGGCCATTAGTCTTTTATTCAGACTTTATAAGATCATCGCAAAGGTTGTGGCTAAAAGATTGAAACTTGCTCTCCCCCATGTGGTCTCGGATGAAAAGTTAGTGTTTATTAGAGATCGAATGATTACGAATAACATCCTTATCGCTCAGGAATGTATTCACTCTAGGAAGCCTGCTAAACAACTAGGAGTGGTCATCAAGTTAGATATGGAAAATGTTTTGACAGAGTTGAGTGGCATAAATTAATAGAAGGATGGGCTTTGGCGTTAAATGGATTTCCTGGATTATGGGTTGCCGTTCTTCAACATACTTCTCGGTCCTTATCTTTGACAGTCTTAAGGATTTCTTTCAAGCTTCTTGGGGAAGTAGACAAGGAGACCCTCTTTCTCCTTTTCGTTTTAACTTAGTTGTAATGGGTTTCAACTTAATGCTTAAGAATATTGTGAATGCAGACTCTTGACTAGTTTCCTTGTTTCCCTTCTAAGCCAGTCATCTCGCAAATGCAATATGCAAGTGATACCCTGACATTTTGTGAGGAAAATCAAGATCATGTTCAAAACTTGAATGCTTTCCTCCTTTGTGGCTAGCTTGCTTTGGGTGTCAAAGTTAATTTTCATAAAACGTTGCTAGTTCGTATTTCTTGCCCTATTGACCAAGTGGATGCTCTTGCCTTTATCCTTGGCTGTTAAAACATAGAAGTTTCCTCTGAAATAATTAGGGGTTTCTATCTCTCACCGCAAGATTTCACAGACAGTTTGGGACCCTCTCATTAATAGATATCAAGTCAAACTAGATTTATGGGAGACCAAAACTCTATTTTTTAGTGGTCGAGTAACGTTGGTTATGTTGACTTATGTTAACTTGCCCATTTACCTCATGTCGATCTTACAAATGCCTAGTGAGGTAATTAAGCTTATTGAAAGATATATGCGGAACTTTATTTGGGGAAATGTGGATGATAATAAAAGGAAGTTTCACATGGTAAATTGGGAAAAAGTCTGCATGCCTGCCAAATTGGGTGGTTTGGGTATCAAAGTGCTCAAACGTATGAACTGGGTGCTTTTGTCCAAATGGTGGTGGCGAATTTTTCAATACTCTTCTCAACTTTCGAAAGATATTCTTGTTGCTAAATACGACTATGATCATATTTCCCATTTGATTAATAAAGGTATAGGGGGCAAGTATACTTCACAATTATGGAAAGATATTTTCAGCGGCAAAAATATAGTTTTGAGCAACATTAGATGGTTAACTGGCAAAGGGGACAATGTGTTTTTTTTTTGAATTAATGGCTTGGTTATTCTCTTCTTTACTATTTATTTCCAAATCTTTTCTGCCAAAGTTTCTCTACCTATTGCCAAAATTTCATAGCTAGCCTCCTCTTCTACTTAGGGTGGGGTTTGGGATATTTCTTGTATTTATAATAGACTCCTAGATTCTATAATTCTACAACTTCAAGACCTTCTACTTCTTCAGCGAAACTAGTTGTGAAGATGAGATTAGAATGATGGGGTGCTCTCTGTTTAGCCTACCTATATGCTACTTTATATAGACTGGGTTTGCAATATTGATTATACTCTTGGTTCTATCTGGAAATGGTTGAAACATGTTAAAATCCAAGCATTCTTCTGGGTAGCCTTACAAAAAAAATGCCTCACTATGGATAACTTGCTCATGAGAGGTAAAATTCTGCTTAACATCTGCCTGATGTGCAAAAATGATAAAGAAACTGGGCTCCACTTATTCTTAAGTCATCCTTTTTCTGCTTGCTTATGGTATTGAGCTTTCTCGATATTGGTTCTACTCTATAAGATATTGATGAACCTCATTTGTATTACCAACCAGCTTGTTATTCTAGGTTCACCAAAGGAAGGAGTACTCATTTGGGAAATCTTTGGAAGTGCTATTCTGTGGCAGATGTGGTTGAAACATAATAGGAGATTTTTTTATGGGGATTATTTAAATATTGAGGGGGTTAAAGATCGTGTCCTTCAATATCTTTGGGAATGGTTCTCTTGTACACCTAAAGGTTCGGGTGTTCTTCGGACCAATATTTATGTCAATCTATAAAATTTAGTTTTCTAATCCTCTTTCTTGGGTCATTCTCATAGGATTTGGAAATTGCCTCCTGAGGACTGCCTCAATCTCAATTTTGATGGTAGATTTCTTAGTAACTCAGGTCCAATAGGTGTGTGTGGATTGCTTCGTAACAGTGAGGGGTCCTATTCTTTTAATTTGGTCATAGTGACAACACTATAGCTAATCATGTTGAGATGAGCTCCTACTTCATGGTTTGAAAATTATTGCTAATAGGGACATCTCTGGAGGCATTATTATTGAAGGAGATTCTTTGAATGTGATTAAGTGGTGCAGGCTAGAGCATAATATTCTTTGTAGCTCCCATGGCCTTTGGGTTAAAATTCATGGTCTTTGTGTTGTGCCTAGCCAATGGTTTTCTTTTGTCATACCTACAACGAGGCCAATGATGTCGCAGATGGTCTTGCAAGCATGGGGTTCATCTTCTCTCTCTTCTTGTCTCTTCTTCTTTGAATCCTTTATTGTAATCTCGTGCTTTTAAGGCATTTAATGAATAAAAACTCATAATATTCGTAAAAAAAATATTTTCTTGAAAATGTTAATTCTACCTATTTTTTTTATGGTTTTGATAGTTCCTTAAAAATGGCTTAAAACGTAAAAATTAGTCTCCGTGTAGAAATGGAGCTCGCCCTGAGCGGGCATACAAACAACATTTACGGGCTGTTTTCATTAGAAATGAGAGTATGAAGGACTCATTTCTATATAACCAAACGGGGCCGTACAAGAAACCAAACTCCAATATACAACATGTTTCCAGGAAACACGGGTGCCCAAAGTACATGCACTGCATGCCTGTGCCAACAAGACAGGCAGTATGCAAATTGGACGCCTTATTAATTCAGATACCACCATGGTAGGTAATTGCCAAGTCCCCCAAAACTTGGGCTACACACCGGAGCCTCTCTCTCTTTTATGTCCCCAAGTAACGCGGAGAGAAACAATTTTGTCGATGGTAACATGGGGGAATTGGCTTTAACTTGTGTTGTTATGGGTTTCACCACAAGCAGAAGACACTTGGAATGAAAGAATAAAGAATAAAACATAACACATCGCGTCATGCTGATTTTGAGGGCTACATAGAAAGCATCTTGAACCAGCAGAGTTCATGAAATCCAAGCAATTTTTGGCAGGCCCCCACGTGCGCGGATGCATGAGTTGATTAGTCTACTCAACTGGTAGATGGGAATTGAATTCTATGAAAGGCATCCAATGCACTTTCTGCCCATCCATTAAAAATTCATAAAATTTTAAATCACTCATCAATGAAGATAAACCACCCCCCCATCACCTTGCCTCCCATAAAAAATCAAAAGATTCCATGCTCCCGCGGGAGCATTTTCTTCTTTTACATGGTTGGCGACACGAAAGCCTAATAGGGGCATCCTTACGCCCCGCAATATTGGGGTGCAATGTAACGTAGGGCTGTAGTTGGGCCGGTTCCCGTGTGGGTCGGACCTCCTTGTATCTAGGTGAGGTCCAAGTCATTTGGACCTAGACATGAGGCCCACGTTTGGAAAGACAAAATATAAAAAATTATATTTTATAATATATAAGTATAAAGATTTATATGCATCTTAGGCATATCCTTATTAGGTTGGCGCAAGTCTACTTGACACTGACCAGGACCTGACCTGATCCAATAGGGTCCAAGATGGAACCGATCTGCACCTGACTTGGGTCGGATCAATGTCAAATGGATCCAGAACCAACACTTTGAATCCATTTTCTCGATCTAAAGCTGGACCTTGTCTGGTCAATCCATGGGGTCTAAGGTGGGGCTGGCCTAGGCCATAAAATGAGGCCCAAGGGGTGGGCCAACGCTTACCTACCACAATCCGAGGACAGGTCTGGGACATCTTGGGCTAGGTTCGTGCAGGGTCGGCTTAGTTTGGCCCAACCCAGCCTATTGTTTTTATCTTTTATTACTTTTGTTGCATTTGGTGAGGCCTTGGTTCCAGCATTGTTGGGACTATGGCCGGGCTAGGCTTGCTAGAAACCCTAGCCACGGTTGACCCGGGCCATTTCGCACCCCAATGGTAACCTCTTCTACCAACAACCAGCCTCATAAGAAAAGGTCAAACAAATTTGTGTGTGTTTGAAAAGAATAACATTGATTATTCAATTTTTAGAGGGTGATATCTAAGTGCTAAGGGCTTGAAGTCAAAATAAAAAATTGAAATTATTAATACATAAATACCTGAGGGACCAAGTATATATTATGGTCTCTATACCCGCTCAGAAAAAGACAAAAGAAACTTTGGCAAAGCGAAGAAAAACAAACAAGTAGGCCACCCGTACCTTTTCCTTCCCTTGTACGCCTCCCATTGCTTCATATAGCACATCCCTCCTCTCTCCTTTTCCACACCTCTCTCTCTCTTTCTCTCTGGAATTAGCAATCCTCTCTCTCTCTGGAATTAGCAATCCTCTCTCTCTCTAACAGTGATTCTTTCTTGCCATGTCTGTGCTCTCTGTATCTGTATCTAAAGAAAGCGAAGGTAGCAAACTCTTTGGCATGCGCCCACAGGCAATTGAGATTCACCGATCTCCAAAGCTAGATGCTTCAGATGATTGCTCCACACCCACTTCTGCTGAGCACAAGATCCCATTCCTTGAAAACTGCCCGCCTGCACCAATGAAGAAACCCATGATAGTCAAGAGGAAGAAAGATTATGTTGATGCTCCATTTTTTATTCTGAATTTTCATGAGATTGAAGCCCTCTTCCGTCCAATGCGCATCGTCCATTTCAACCACAATTCGAAGAGATGCTGCCGACATGAGGATTAGTGAGTTGCATATATATTATTATAAGATCGTAGGGCGAAAATTCCGTATTCAAAATGTTATCGTGCTACATGTATTATACATTTGTATGCGAGATGTACGTCTATAATGTGAAATCGATATTGCTTTGTATTATTCAGTTCAAACTGAGTAATATGCGCTTTACCACTGTATTCTTTATTCAGTTTCACCATATATGTTTCCTTCTGTGATGTGAAATCGATATTGCTTTGTATTATTCAGTTCAGACTGACTAGAAAATTACCCTTAACTCATTCCAAAGGAGTTGTATGTTGAATTTTTTGTCATTTTTTATGGTTTCATGATGGGGTAATGAACACGGCTTTGGAGTTGCGTGTTGGGTTTGGGGTGCTCGTTCCAACTCACGTTTTCAACAATTTTTCTGTTGAGTGATGTCATATTTTTCTACTTTTCATGGTTAGATGTCAAAGTCAATCTTCCATGCTTTTACATGAGCTTCTCCCTCCGAGGTTTGGGAGGGAGTTGATTGCCAATGTTTAAGACGTACAAATGATTGTCATCCATGTTAAAATAAGTTTAATGAATTCAGCACATCGCAAATGTAATGAAGCAGTGGACATAGTAGGCCCTATTCCTTAAGAAAAAACATCTTCTCATGAAGAGTGGGCTACATTGGTCCTGGATCAGTCCTTACCCAAAGTGGATGGCTGAGATAAAACTTCCTCCACTCCGAGTCCATCAATGTCCGCTCGAGTGGTGGAACAAGTCATCTTAATCATCCGTTGCTGATAACGGTTGGTTAAGGTGAAATGAAACACAATTTTTAGTTTGAGTGTGTCCGGTGTACTCCTTTAGGAGCAATATCATATATTTACTCCTTGGGCCCAGAGAGCGACCAAGGAGGATTTTCGCAAAATGGAAATTTTGGGATCCACCACGCCCTATAATAATTACATGGTTATTCTTAACAAAAAAGAAATTTTTTTTTTGGGTACTTATCCCGCATATTTGACTATCTAAATTTCCCGTGGTTTGATAACTTCGACAGACACACAATAGAGTGCATTTGAAATATTTTATTTTTCGAGAATAGTCGCTAGGTTGAAGATGTTACACACAAAAAATTTGAGGGACTAAAAATGCTAATGACTGTGTTAAGGTGTAAAACACATTGAGGGGCATAAAGAAAAATATATATTTATTAGCTATTATTAACAGCTATACATACAACCATAGGCAATTTGTGCAAGAAGTTAACTTGCACATTAGATAGTGTATTTAATTATATATAACTGGAATAACACACGTTTTATGATACAAGGTCTTTATACAAATTTTTTCAATGTTCTCTACACTCCCCCTCAAATTAACGTTGGTTGAATAACATCAGTTCGTCATTGAGATAGTCATGACAAGCTCGAGTTATTTCCTTAGTAAATATATCTGCAAGCTATTATTGTGAGGCAATGTGTGCGAGCGTAACTTCTCCAGCTAGGAATTTTTGACGAATGAAATGACAATCAACTTCTATATGCTTTGTGCGCTCATAGATTACTGGATTGGAGGCAATATGTATGGCATAGGAGATCAATGAAGAACATTTATGTCATTTAAGAGATCACTTAACCAAGTGATTTCATTGCAAGCTGAGGACATGGCCCAGTATTCAGCTTCTGCAAAAGTTTTGACATAGTTTGTTATTTCTTACATTTCCCAGTATGAAAGAGTCTCCAAGAAAAGCACAACATCTAATGTCGAGCATCGCGTATCTGGCATCTTGCCCAATCTGCATCAACATGGCCTCGTAATCGGAGAGAAGATCTACAAGAAAAGAAGTGCCTTCTACAACATGTACTTTGTGGACACTGAGTCATACGGTGCACAACATAAAGGTGATTATGATGGGGATCTGGAAGTTTGTCCACATCAGCCTTCCTATATTTACATTCACCTCCATTAGTGTATCCACACATTTATCATTCGTTAAGTTGGCCAGCTTAATCAAATCTTTGGTGTACTTCTTCTGGTTAACTATATATCCATCATGAGAGTAATGAATCTCTAGGCCAGAGAATAAGTCAGTGGGCCCAAATCTTTCATTTGAATGAGTTACTAATAAGCTCTATCAAGTGTTGTATATTTGTCATGGTTGTCTCATGTGATAAGGATATAATCAACATATAGTAGAAGAATTGTTATCCCTGAGGAACAGTGGTGGGTAAATAGTGAATAGTCATTAGCACTTTATGTGAACCCATTATATAAAATGACTTGTGGAATCCGTTGAAACCATGCTCTAGGAGCTTGTTTTAAACCATACAAGGATTTCTTCAAATGACAAACCATAAACTTGTCATGTCAATACCTAGGAGAAGGTCGCATATATATTATCTCTTTCAAATGTCCATAACGAATTGTAATTTTTACATCCATCTGTCAGATAGTCCATTGACAAATGATTGAGAAGGCAATTACTGTATGTACAATGGTCACTTTAGCAATTAGAGCAAATGTTTCTTCATAGCCTATGTCATACTCCTGCTTGTAAGCATGAGCAACTAGTCGTGATTTATACCGCTCAATCCCTCCATCTGAATTAAGCTTTATAGAAAAGACCCATTTAATTTTGATAATAGATACATTAGAAAGGCCAATGAACAATACCTCAGTTGTCATTTTCCAACAAGGCACTTATCTCTGTAGCCATGACCTCCTTCCAACATGGAATAGTAGAGGCTTGCTGACAAGTGGAAGGAATATCAACTGAATCTAGGGGAGCAAACAATGGTCTAGGAAGTAAAAAAATATCTAGGTGGTTGGAAGGACTACGAACGGTATTAAGAGAAGTAAACATTAATCTCAGGTGTAGTGGAAAGTCAAAATCATCAAGGGAAAAACCATATAGGTCAGGTGGGTGAGTTACATGTTAAGAACGTTGTAATTCGGTAGAGAGATAAAAAGAAACAAGGTTAGGAGAAAAGGAAGAGGGAAAAGTACCACTTATAGGTAGGACAGAAGTCTGACTTTGTTTTGGCTAATGAGCTGAAGGAAGTGTGGATTGGTTTTGTTTGCCATGTTGTTGATGCACCAAAGATTGTAACGATTTGTTAGTGGAGCTAACATCTGACAAATATGCTAAGAAAGGATCAGAGGAATTTTTTGATTTAGCAATTGATAATAAATAAAATAGGCTTAAAAAAGATGACATTGTGAGAAACACGTGCACGACAAGGTACTGGGTCTTAACATTGAAATCCCTTTTAGTCGTGAGAGTATCCTACAAAAACCCAAGTGGCTACTTGAATAGAAATTTTTGTTATCTCATGTATAGAAACATAAAAAAGCAGACATCAAAAAACATCAAGCAATAATAATCAAGACGATTATGAAGTAATGGATAATATGGAAATTCTTTATGAAAAGTTTAGGACGGGAGGCGGTTTATGAGATAAGCAACTGTTTATGCAGCTTCAATCTAAAAACTATGAGGAATATGGGAGTCATGAATAAGGGTCCTAACAATTTCTAAGATAAGACGACTTTTCCTCTAAGCTATGCCACTTTCTTGTAAAATTTAAGGACAACTTGGTCTATGATTGGATATTAGATAAATATTCTCCTCTAGATTCTGACTATATGGTTTTTACTTTTGTACCAAATTGTGTCACAACCACGAATAAAAAGGTTTGGAAATGGGAAAACATATCAAATTTATGGCCATGAAGTATATCTAGGCATAGTGTAGGCAATTATCAATGAACAAAACAAAATATTTTTATCCCATTTTGGATAACGTTGGAGTAGGACCCCATACATCACTTTAAAAAAGATTAAAAGGTGTGGTTGATTTGTCTATTGGAGTAGGAAAACCCAAACTAATGCTCTTATTCAAAGAACAACTAATGCAAGGTTTATTAACAAAATTTAAATCAAGTGCTTCATTAAGTAAGAAACCAAAACAAATCAAATTATCTAATTTATTTGCATTGGGATGACCAAGTATCTGATGCCACATATTCCATTGTTTATTAGAAACAGAAAAAATCTGAAGGAGAAAAGAAAATAACATCATAGGTTGGTTTCTCAAACTCTAAGGCAAAATGAGGACCAAATCTATGCCCCTTCCCTTTCATTGTCCTAATGTGTATGTCATGTATCACACAACCATCACGAGAAATTTGAACATTGTAACAAGCATCAACAAGTTGGCCCACAATGATTAGATTAGCATTCAATTTAGAAACAAATATAATAAATGAAAAGGTGCACCATGGGAGATACAGATGCAGTGATTATCAATCGTTTCTCCCCATTAGCTATGAGAATCTGACATATCATATCCGGGTCATATCTTAGCTGGTATTTATCAAGAGCCATGCTCATATCTTCTCCATTGTTTGTTAAGACAGTTATCCAACGTTTGTCTAAGACTTTGTGTTATAATGATATCCTTAGTCCATCCAACATTGGTTAAAACTTACTTAGTCTCATATGATAACTAAGAGAATTTTCAACAACCAAGGCATACTTTAAGGTTTTAAACTTATTAATCCCATATATCTTATCTATTATCTATCATAATATTCATCTGGCATTTATTAAACACTTGTCTCATAATCAGCCTCCAATCTTATCAAACATTTGACAGAGTATACTTAGTCTCATATGTGACTAAAAAAACATCCAACAAAACCACCCCGGGTGTTGCATGCATGGGAGGATCCCAAAAGACGTGTGATGTCCAGTGATTTGGGTGAGTTACCAACATCATATATCTCCTTCATTATGGTCATGCATGCATGCCTTAATTCTCGCAAACATTCCCCTTATTCTACGAGCCTTAACATTAACCATGAGGACGGATAACCACCACATCTCGAATTCTCAACATTCATCATTGTCATTCTTCATTCCCATGAGGTAATCTCTTTGGATTTCTTATGGGTCTATATATATACCCAATGGTAGGAAGAACCCTACTTATATCATACTACCCATATTACAACATGAGTTCTCTCCAAAGTTTCCCTGTTGGCTATCCATCTCTTTAAACCCTGACCTTACTGCCGCTATAAAGCGCAATAGGGAGCACACTATAGACATCCCTCTGGCTGCTATGGAGGGAGAGAGAAGCCACAGATAACCCACCTTTATGATTTTGGGTATAGCTCCCTCCTCTTTTGAGGAGTTTGATGAATGGGCATATGAAGCAACCCTTGAGGCTGTACTTAAGAAAGATCCTAAGTTTGAAGATATTGCCTGCCTCCAAGGACTAGTAACAAGGCTTCACCATGAGGCAGGGCACCATTAAAACATGTTGAACTTCTACAGGGGCGAGGCCGATCATACGAAAGAAACCCTTGTCTCTGTTAAGAGGAAGGTGAGCAGGATCACTTAGTTGATCTGGTTAAGGGAGTGAGACCCTGTGTTTTAGCCCGAATGAGCTATCTCTTTATCTTTTTGTTTTCTTTCTTCTTCTTTTTGTTTTTTTTCAACTATATTGTGAGGGCATTGTCCTACAAAATCATGAATAAAGCTTTGTATTTCATTAGTCATGTATCCTCTTTTTTCTCTATGCATATTTTATTTTGTACACCGATCAACATTCCTGGATGTGCCTTACATGATCTATGTTAACACTCTTTGAAAGAGAGTTATTCATTCCACCATTCGTTATGGGTAGGAGATAAGCCTTCTCTTCAAAATAAAACTTTTATCCTTCTCTTTTCAAAATATCCCGAGACTTAAACATCTTTTGTTATGCATGTGTGGCCATTATGATAAAAAGGCCAACCATCATCATCATCCTGCCTTAAATGGGCATGGATTGAGGCGATGTGACATCCAAGCGTCATGCCTCCCTTAAGCCTTTTTCATCCTTCTTCCATCTGTTTTGAACTTCATCTTTATCTCCTATTCTCTTATTCGACAACTTATCAGCCCCTTTGCAGTTCCCAAAATCTTCTTACACGACAATCTTCCCACAACTTCCGTCGACAATAAAGAAAAAACTTATGCAATCACCGTTTCTGATTTTCCTCTATGCTTAAAAAGACCTCACAATCACCACATTTGCTCTTTTTTTTTTAGATCGTTGTCTTATAAATATAGAGATTCTGACCAATATCCGATGATCCTTCTCCGAGGGTTTCAACATCCATGAAGGAAATTGCTTATTTTTGCAAGTGAAGCTTGTGTTTTTCTTGATTATTGTCTGTTGTCCCTTTCATCTGTTCCATATCTTTTTCTGCAATCATCTTTCAAAAGGATAGTAAGAATTGGCAATTTTTATTTCATTATCATTGTTTTCCTTTTCTCTTTATTTCTCACACTCCCTGACCTTAACACCTGATTCCTAAGCATATGCTCAAGACAAGGAAAAGGTTCAGCAGTTCTTTGCTAATTCCGCCTTCTTGATATTAGTCATTGCGTTGGGCATTGCCCTGACTTTGGCTTTTGATTAATTGGGATTTTGGGATTTTTTGGATTCAATTTATCATGTAGAAGCTTTTCCAAAATTTTGTAAAATCCCTTAGGATTTTTCAGATTTTGAACTGAGTTTTTCCTATGAAGAATTGGTTGAGGGTCAAGAATCCAAAATTAGACCTGCTTGACTTTTTAATCAGTCATTAGTCCAGGGTTGAATGGACTGTCAGTTTAATTGCTGGGTTTTGAGTCATTTACTGACGTTGACTTCATGACCATCGTTTATTCATTGTCATTCATGCCTATTTGAGTCTTAGCGATTAACGGTAAAACTCAGGCTCATAAGAGTTAAGTTCGTGAGATGGTCTCAAGAATAATCTATGACCAAAGTCATATCACGAGCATTGGTTGTCAGTTAGACCCTTGAGATGAACATATCTTGAAAAAGTCCAAGGTAAGATCTATGACCTGAACTATATTAAGAACATCAGGCATTGATCACGAAACCTTAGGGCCAGTTACATACTGAGACATATATAAGAATGAACCTATGATTTGAGCCATATTGAGCTATCAGTCGTCGATTAGGAGCCTTAGGCTGATATGTATCTGAGAAGTGAAAGGTCGAATATTGCCTTGCTCCATGAAGGCATCATTGTCGGTCAGAAGCCTTAGACCTTATGAGGAATATCAATCTAAGGATCAAACTTTGACCTGAGCCACGATGGCATCAACTACTAATTAGGAGCCTTAGGCTGTATATGAGGAATATGAATCTTAGGACCGAACCTTGGCCAGATCAACCGTTGGGTGCAGCCTTATGCTGTATAGGGGAGATGTGAGTCTAAGGATCGAACCTCGACCTGAGCCACGAAGGCATTAGCCGCCAGTTAGGAGCCTTAACAAATATAAGAAATGAGTCTAAGGATCGAATCTCGACCTGATCCACCAAGACATTAGCCATCAGTTAGGAGCCTTAGGCTAATATAAGAATTGAGACTAAGGATCGATACCTTGACCTAAGCTGCAAAGGCATCAACTCTCGGTTAGGAGCCTTAGGCTAATATAAGAAATGAGTCTAAGTATCGAACCTCGACTTGAGTCGCGAAGACATTAGTCATCGATTAAGAGCCTTAGGCTAATATTCATATGAGATATGAGTATGAGTTATGGCTTGAACTGACACAACAACTCTCATTTTCTTCCATTTTCAGACGTCATGCGTACCAAAGAAGTCCCAAAGGGGAGGATTGGCAAGAGAAGTGTACATGAGTTGAGCTTCTTCGTCATAAACCTATATCTCAGGCTGATGTAAACATCTGCGAGCATATAAAATGGCCCCTCTCTATCAACTATATGGTTGAGCCGCTCGAACTTTGTGGATTTCAATGGAATTCCTTATGGGTCTCTCTTGAGTAGTTTCCATCTTCATTATGCCCATAAGAACACAGCGGGAGGCAGAACATTCCCAATCCAATGGGATAGTGGGGGTTTTAGATGTGAAGAAGAGAGTGGCTTCCTTCGCGGGTAGTACAGTTGGACTCAAGAGATGTGTGCTCAGTTCTAGGACATGCTCACAATCACCGATCTCTTGGCTGCTAGCGAATGCTTTGCATATCCTTACGATTGTTGCGAAAAGGTGGTGAGGGCCAATTTAGAGACTTGGTGTTTTGAGACAACCACCAATTGCTCTGATTATGGAGAAGGTGGTATTGGGTGCTCTGAAATGTACGATGTTTAAATTGATTAAAATATTTTGTCAAACATTAGACTTCAAGCAAATATAAGAGGATATCACATTCGACGCCAAATTCGTCCATGCATTCCATATCATATAAACACAAGTTTTGTTATATTTATATAACAAAAATCATACAATTCAAGAGGTTAATTCCTTTGTTACAATTTACATCAGGCAAAGAAAAGGAAAATAGGTCGAATACCCTTGATTCAGGCCTTGAGACATATACATTCATTTGAAAGGGAGAAAATATACAGACATATCAAAAGAGAAGATAATATCAAAGGGAATACCGGCCCATACCCGTGATTGTACGCAAGGATATTAATCTTCAAGTCTAGTCTACCTTTGAGAACAGTCCACAAGTGGTTCACGAAAGATGATCTTCTTCTTCGCTGTATATCAACCGCACTAGAGAATAGTTTTTAATCTGACTTGTATCTCTTTTTGTGTCTTGGATGTGTCACTCACTCCTTCACTTTCAATTCTCACAGAAGTGAACTCATTCCATGAGTGCAAGCCAAAAATGTGTGCGTATCAAAATGTGCAAACCCCTCTCAAATCGAGAGATCCCCTTTTTATCCTTTTTCTTCGTATTGACAAGTCATGGTTCTTAATGAATAACCATGCCTCTAATATATTTTAATCGTCACCCTTCATCTACATATTTAATCTTATCTTCTTCTCCAAATGACAGAACTGCAGGGTATGCATCCTTATCTTTTCATTTCAAAATGGTAATCATACGATTTGAGTCAATCTGCTATGCACTTGAATATCTCTTTATGATGGCCCTTTGTTTTAGTCCATGATTATCCTTGTGACATTCAATTTTGAATTCGTAGGCTCCAAGCTCTACAGAATCTTCATGTGAGTAAAACAAGGAAACCTGTTTTCTTCATCAAGCATCGCCTGGTCGTTCAACTGTACACGGCAGTCATGACATGTGTCCATATTTCTTTAATCGCTTTCAGATGGTTGATCCTTTAATCACAAAAATTGGAGGACTAAGAAAGGACTCAGAGAGTAACATGATGGTCCAGGTCTCACTATTTGAAGACATTTTTTAACACCTTGGGTCCCTAATGTTGAATAAAAAGAGAAGCCGGTCATTAAAGCCTGAATTACAGTGGAATTCTCGACAGTCTCAAAATTTCCTCAGAACAAGTGGTAATGTTCAAAAGGACTTCAAAAGGCCACCTGCCAAGTTTCTTCGCAATTCGACATGTCTAAGGAAGTGTAGACAAAGAAACAAATTTGAAAAAATCAGTCTCTAGCACCCTGAAATGGACCCTGTAACTAGAACTCTATTTTCGGTGCGTCAAATTTCTATGAGACTACTATTAATGGATCCGGGATGGTTGAAAACCCCAATGGTGGGCTCTCTAGGACATAGTTATAGGTAAAAGACCAAAAACGAGGTAGGCCGCATGCTATTCCCATGTGCCCTCCCTGCACTAAATCACCATTAATGATGACTAATTTTACAGTCTCAGGCAGTGAATTTCAGGAGCCATATCTCACTCGCCCCAAGTCGGATCATGCTCAAATTTTATGAGCATAGTCGTCTCGTCAAGACGATTGTTTTGATATTGGCACGCCCCATGAAGACGCCTGAGCCGGGAGAAAAGCTAGCAAGAAGTCAATGTTTTGTAAAGGGAGTTGTAGGAAATTCACTAGCTACACATCCCGCTCAAGCGGCCATATCACGACGGTCATGCATCGAATTGACACAAGACCAGTTCTGTCGCGTGCATAAGGTCCAGGGCTACCATTGGTTCGATCCCTATGCATGATGAATTGTTGGATTTTATGCGTGGAGCAGATAAAGTTGATTTAAATTCTAGCTGCTGGAATTCAGATTGTGGTAAAAAACTCAAGACTGCAAAATCTTCTTCCGAGCACGAAATCGAGCTGCGTTTGTTGCCACGTGATCGTGACAGCATGCTCAGTGCAATACAGTAAAGAAATCACAAAGAAACATCAAGATGTGAACACACTATCGATCTGAAGCTTTCAAGATTCGCACGAATTTCAAGTCACATGATCGTGGCCTATAAACGCGATCTATGGCTCAAAGGTATTATCAAATCGATCGCCATGATGAGCCTTACAAGAAAGCAAACATAGTTTTATCAAATGGGCATCAGAGCAACCTCGGATTATCCATGAAAAATCACACATGTTCTAGGGCTGCAGCAGGGACTGTTTTTGAATTCCATGTATTGTTAAGCAGGGGCAAAACAATCATTTTGTATCCATTTTTAGAATTTCTTTTAATTCAAATAAATTTTAATTATCATCAATTAAGATAGGTTTTGGGCATCCACCCATGTTTAGGGCCCAATTCTATAAATACATGCTAAACCTAATTGTAAAGGGATCCTCTCATACTCTCAATTGATCAATAAAGTTCGAATTTTTATGTTGAGTTGGAGAGGCACGTCTTTGAGAGAGAGGAGAGAGAAGAAAAAGTTTGATACTACTTGATGAAGGTAACTTTCTCTCTCCTCTTCCTTTCTCTCTCTGTTCTTCTCCTCTCTTATTTTCTCTCCTCTTTCTTTCTTTCTCTCTTCTTCTTCTCTCATCTTTCTTTCTCTCTCTCTCTTCTCCTTCTTCTCTCTGTCTCTCTCATCTCCATCTCAAACATGCACGACAATAACCATTGCCGTGCATGTCTCTCTCTCTCTTCTTCTTCTTTCCTCTTTTCTCTCTGTTTTCTCTTTTCCTATTCCCCTTCTTTCTTAATCTTCTCCTTCCTTCTCTCTCTACTTTCCTTTCTTCTTTCTCTTCCCTAACCCTCTTTCTTCCTCTCTTTCTTTCTCTCACCCTGTTATTTCTTTCCTCTCTCCTCTCCAGTCATGCACAACGATACCCATCATTGAGCATGACATTCTCATTCTTCCCTTATCCTCTAGAAACATGCACAGTGGGCTGGGCCTCTGTCCAAGTTTCCCCTTCCCCATGTTGTGCACGGTGATGCTCATCACCTTGTGTGACATTCCTTTCCTCATTCTTTGACAAGGACACTGAATCGGCCCTTTCCCGAGTGGCAGGTCGAGTTGTGTCTGATTCCCTTACAACACAAGCGGCGATGCCTAGGGTCGTGCGCACCTTTCCCTTTGTTGTTCTTCTCTCTCTCTTGACATGGACAGTGGAAACCTATCACCGTCCATGTTCTTTCTCCCTCTTCTTTACTCTGTCATGGGCGGTGTAAACTCATTACCGTTCATGTTCTTTCACTCTCTTCTTTCCTCTGTCATGGGTAGTGGAAACCCATCACCGTCCATATTTTCTTCTTCTCTATCTCCTTTCATGGACGGTGGAACTCATCGTCATCCATGTTCTTTCTCTCTCCTCTTTCCTCTGTTATGAACAACGAAACCTATCGCTGTCTTTATTCTTTCTCTCTCCTCTTTCCTCTCTCATAAGCAGTGGAACCCATCGTCGTCCCTATTCTTTTTCTATCCTCCTTGCTCTGTCATGGGCGGCATAACCCATCGCCATCCATTCTCTTTCTCTCTCCTCTTTCCTTTATCATGGGCGACAGAAACTCATCGTTGTCCACGTTTTCTTCTCCTTCTCTCACCTTTCGTTCTTCTCTTTCTTCTCTTCTCTCTCCTCTGACATGGATGACGGAAGCCCATCGCCGTCCATGCTTCCTTCTCTATTCTTTTTCTCTCACTTATTCTCTCTCCCCGTTCCTTCTATCTCTCCTTTCTTTTCTTTTCTCCCTTCTTTCCCTTTTCTCTTTTCTCTTCTTTCTCTCCACATTCCTTTCTTCTCTTTTCTTCTCTCTTCTTCTCTTCTCTCTCCTTTCTCTTTTATCTCCTCTCTTCCTTTTCTTCTCCTTTCCTTATCTTTTATCCTATCTCTTTTCTTCTCTCTCTTTCTCTCTCTTCTTTTCTTATCTCTCCTCTTTCTCTTTCCTTCTCTTCTTCCTCTCCCATTCGACCAAGGGACATGTCTAGCACTGTCACGGTAGTCTTGTTGTCGAGCAGTATTATCGCCGTGTCGGTCTAAGTTACCGTGCCCATCTTACTGCCATGTCGAACTTAACATTGTGCAGGGCTAATTGGTTTGGTGTTCTGTCATCGAGTAGTATGACCGTCATTTTGGTTCGTAATACCGTACCCATCTTGCTACCACGTTTGGTCAATCATCATGCCAATCTAGCCACTGTGTTAGGTTATCCACTTAGTCAAATGACTCTTTCTTTTCTTTTCTTCTCTCTTCTTCCTTCTACCGACCCTCATCTCATCATTTCTTCTCTTTTCTCCTTTGAATGTGCACGCGTGTATGCATTCATCCAAATACAAGGTGGGTTCCCTTGGGCCACTTGTCTTGTAAAATTACCCATGTGTGTGTGATTGCAGAAACAAGAGAATGTAGGTCCAGGGAGGCGATTCCGATCCAATTGTACGACTGGGGGGCTGTCCAACGTTACCTAAGAGGGCAGCCATGTAAGCCAGCTCGAGTGAGTCACGGACCCAGGTGAGGTATGTCCTGCCTCACAAGATATTCCTCTCGTATTAGTTGGTATACCTGCCCTTGTTCTTGAGCAAGGTTCTTGAGAGAGCAATCTCAAGTCTCGTGTTCCCTTTGAAACCCGATACATGTGTCACCAGGTCATTCAGATCCTATGGCGAGACCAAAGCACCTAACTAGCTTGGTGACTCCACTGGGGACTTATTAACCCTTCTTCGGATCGTACTTGCTTAGCTAGTTTCTCCTTTATTTTGTGTTTTCACACACCACATGGCTTCCGGGTTCCTTAACTCATCTGGATCGGGGATTTTCGCATCCTCGCATTCTCTAGCTTTCCCCAGGAACAAGTTCCTCAAACTTCGTTCCCAACTTTTCTTTTTAGTAAAAACCCAGTGTCTAGCTCTTAGGTCTTAACCTGGATAGGCATGAGGAGGGACCTAAAGGTCCCTAACTCCCCATCTCCTTACCCTGGTGGAACTTCCACCAAGGCACCCTGCACCGTTAGCACATTTGCTACCACTCACAGCATGCACTCTATTATCAGCAAGTCACTTGCCGGTCGTATTGCCAAGGCTACCCAGTGCTTAGCTGCAAAAGGCAAGCAAGTTGTTATTGCTCCTGCGGGTCGTCGCAAGGCCACCCCTTGTATTCCTGCACCACCTTGAGTCTCTTTGATTAGAGACTCAACACATCGAGGAGGAGACCTTAGGGTCTCTACCTCATGCACACACAGTAAAACTCATGGGTCATCCACTTGAGTCACACCTCGGGGCAACCCTTGTGCTACCTCGAGTAAGTGTCTAGGATCAGGCCTCCTTGGGTCGAAACCTGCACTCATGCATATGCATCCCACCACTCGGGGCAGTGTCGTTGCTGCACCAACTCGAGTATACAGAAGGCGACCCCCTCGTCCTCCTTGTCAACACACACTAGCACACCTTGTAAGGGGCAGGCCCTCACCTATTCCCTTGGAGACACCTGGTCGTAGTTCTCTGCCTCCTAAGGACAAACCACTTGTTCGAGCCTGAGCTGACCCCCAAGTCAGCAGGAATGCTACTTCAAGGGGACTGCACACGCCACCTTCCCAGGTCACTGCTTTCTCTTGACCCAGACATCGTCGAGAGCTGGTTCCCTCTTCTTCCGCCCTTTCTCCTCTCGACAGATATCTTATGACCTGGTACTCAAAGATTTTCCCTAAGAGTACCATCCTCAGCCAGCCCTTTCAGGTCAGCCATGTCTCTGGAGCCCACAAAGGTGGTCGGGGCACAGGCTTGATGATTGATGAAGTTTTACAACTTCTAAGGAAGTAGCTTAAGCTGGCCCCTGTCCATGATCAACATTCGTTGCCCCATCTTATGGACATAGCCCTCTCATGCTCTACGACGACGGGTCAACCTCGATCCCAATCTTAGTTCTGGAGAGAAGTCTATCACAGCCTCAAAGATAAGAAAAATAGAGGACTGCAGATCCTGATTAAGGAGTCGACCAGACAAGTCGGGGCACCCAACTCTAATGGTCTTCTTATTGAAAATCCCTTCTACCCTCTTCAAATAATAGAGACTGAAGAAGAGGTGCGAGAATCCTGAACCGTGGTCAGCATCATAGAAGATGACCTGACCACCCAGCAACCATGGTCCTAAGACCGTCAAGAACTGATCCTCACACGGTCTGTGTATAAGACTCAAGTCTAGTCGGGCAGGCTGACCAATCTGCAAAGTGCGACCCACCAACCTCGGAAGCCCTCAACTGCACCTAAGGCTAACGTCCCTGAAGAAACAATCAACGTTATGTTGTAAACGAACCTAACGATAGCCAGGAAGAGCGTATGAATAGGTTCGAAGACATGGTGCGCGCAATGATGGAGAAGATTGATTGCATAGAAGCCATGCGACACTCGACTAACCATGAAGCCAACTCCCATCACTCAAATGATGTAGCTCCAAGGTAGCCTTCTCCCCCTACCTCACATGACAATTCTACCCCTCACCTTATCTCTCAGGCGGACATCGATGCTATGGTGACCCACATCTTAAAAAGCACACAAATTTCGGGTATACAGGGTGCATCGCTTTATCAAAAGTTGTACCCCTCTTACATTGATCAGGTTGTGTTTCCCTTGGACTACAAGAAAGGGAAGTTTCCCCTGTTTAATGGTACGTCATCAGCACATCGCGCATTTCCAAGTGGCATGTCGAGAGACAACAGCTGATTTGTTAGGTGCCTTGATCTCTCCTCCGTAGATCTAGGTGATCAGGTGATACGTGTCTCGCGTTCAGAAAACCCAGGACCTGAGACCGCTCTTTCGGGAACCACTTTCACAGAACAAGGGTAGGTGCCCAACTGGTGAGAGAGGAATTTTAAACATGAAGTGGGGACCAACCTCACCTGGGTTCCGTGACTTGCTCTGGCTGACTCGCACGGGAACTCTCTTAGATCACAACGAAAAGCCCCTCAACTGCTTCAGTCGGTTCAGAATCAACTTCCTTGACCTGTAATATCCTTGTTTTATGCACAACACTATCATGGTTAATTTGCAAAGTTCTAGGAGGCAGGAACTTGGGCTGCCTCGTAGGCTTCGGTGTGATGATACCTTCTTCGAGCATTATGGAGAATATTGCATGGAGGACGGTGGGTGCCTCCTCATCCTCTTGGATTGTCACTATGTGGGAAGCCTCAATTACCCCGAATGCTTTTTTAAACTCTTCGAGCTTTATCTGGCCCTTGTTAATAAGGGCTTTGATAATGTCTTTGAGCATATAGCAGTCTTGAGTGGGGTGGCCTACTCCTGTGATAGGCACAGTATCTCTCGTGTGTCTCCTGTTCAGCCTGTTCTGGGGTTTTGACCTCCGACAGCTGGATCATGTTTTGCTCTAGCAGTAACCGAAGCTACTTAGGAACTCACTCCTTCTCTAAGGGGTATACCTTGTTCTAATGCTAGATCTAATAATCACTTAAATTTATATTGTTAGGGGCCGGGACCTTGTTATAGGACTGTTGCTGCGTGCTCCCAACTTGAGGTGCTTGTGGCTTGGAGAGGTCCAAGGTTTGAGGGGCAGCTTTCTTAGTGTCCGTCACGGTGACAGCTGCACTAATCACCATTTTCTGCTGGTTGCTCCGATTGTTGAAGTGAGAATTGCCATTGCCCCAGTCGTTTCCCGAGCAAGAGGGCTGCTGACGAGATCCACCATGGTTCCTGGAAAGACCTTCTATACAAACCGCTTTAGAGATGAGCTCTGACTTGGAGGGTGGATTGGAAGCCTCAACATGCAGGGCAATCTTGGGCAGCATATTTCGTATTCAGTTATGAACTGCTTCGTTTTCAGTCATGTGAGTGGCATGATAGGTTGCCAACTCTCTCCATTGAGTATTGAACTTATCAACTGGCTCACCAGGGTCTTGATTCTGAGTGAGGAGCTAGGTGGTTTTCATGTTTCTCTGAACTTCATCGAAGTGCTAGTAAAACAATTGCTCCATTTCATGCCATGTGTGTACCGAGTTTGAAGGTAGCTAAGCATACCACTGGAAGACTGGCCCTTCAAGAGTGTCGACGAACTGATGGAGGAGGAGTCGCCCGTCAATTGCCATCCCTCGATAGGCCACTTGGAAGTGAGCAGTATGCTAGTGTGGGGATGTAGTACCAATGAACAAGGCGAGCTTCCCTTTTTTATAATTTTTGGGAAATGACATCTGGTCGATATACGAAGGATACAACTTTGGTAAAGCGACGCCCATTCCATGCCTGGGATCTTGCTCTTGAGACTGTGGGTCACCATGGCATTTACATCTGCTTGAGAAACCGTGCGGGGAGGAGAGCTGTCTTAGGAGGCTAGTGGAGAAGTTTGCCTGGGAATTGTGTCCTCTTCGAGCTGGGAGTTGGGCTCATGGTGAGGAGGAGAAGGAGGGGCCCTGGAGGCCTCCAAGTGATCCATCTTTTTGAGCATGGACAGCATCATCACCTCGAACCTGTTCATTTTCTCTTCTTGGGCATTAGTCAGCTCGTCGATCACCATGACGCTGACCATTTCTTTTGGAGGGTCAGAGATTGGTGGAGTAGTGGACTGCCGAGGTTGGCGAGTATTACGCGACAAGTCGGCTAGTAGGGGCTCAGCATGCCTCGACTAGACTCGAGCCTTCTACGCCAACCATGTGAGGACCGGTTCTTGACTATCTTGAGACCGTGACTTCTTGACAGCTCGGTCTTTTCCTATGACGGTAACCACTGAACAATCTTGGACTTCTTACTCAGGTTCTGGAATCCGAAGAGGGAAGAAGGGATTGTGAGACAGGAGGTCATCAAGAGTGGTAACCTCAACTGTCTTAGGAGCCTCTCTAGTCAGGAGCTGCAGGCCTCTCTTCTACTTGGTTTTGAGACTGCAATAGATTTCACTCTAAAATTGAGCCTGAGATTTGGACCGCCTCGTCTTTCTTTAGCATGCGAGGGCTATGTTCATCAGCTGGAGCAGAGAATGAGGTCTCAGAATAGTGGGCAATCTGGGCTGCTGCCTTGGAGGTTGTACGCTTCTATCTGCCATCAGGTGTTTGCCCCGAGTTCCCTTGTGAGGTCCGAGTGCATAGCTGACCTGAGGTGTCTGACTCAAGATGGTACTCTTAGAGAAAATGTTTAAGTACCAGGTCTCAAGGTGTTGGTCTGGCAGAGGAAGAGCAATAGGAGAAGGAACTGGCTCACGACTCCGCTTGAGTCGGGATCAGGGAGGAACCTGTGAAGCTGGTCTATGTGCACCTTTAGAGGTAACCATTCGGGTGACTTGGGGGTCAGCCAGGGCTCGGTTAGCTGGTTCGACCTCAGGAGGCTAAGACCTATGAGCTCGTGTCTGTGAGGGACTGGGTAGGATCCTATCTCTCACAAGGTGAAGCTGTGTGTGCTAAGGGGGAGGACAAAGTGTTCGATCCTTGTGTGCTCGAGCTGGCGTAGAACTAGTGCTACCTCGAGCTACGGGATGCAGATGTATGGTGCATGCGGGGTTCGGCCCAAGGAGGCCTAGCCTTGGACGCGAGCTCAAGGCAGCATGGAAGTTCCCCCGAGGTGTGGCTCGAGTGGATGGACGACTAGCCTTTAGGTGTGTGTGAGAGGTGGAAGCTCCAAGACCTGAAGGAGGAAGGTCTCGATAGTGTTAAGCATCACCACCCACAGCCATGGAGTAATAGTGTCGCAGCCTCTGAACGGTGCTGGACACTGCTGCTCATGGCAAAAGCAGAAAGCAGCAAACTGCAGCAACATGAGAAGGCAGCACACCCCTTCGTGGGTGGCGATAGGTTCTTGTGAAGCGCTCGATGATAGGCGTGGGATGCAGGAGAGGCTTGCGGATGGCAATAGGCACCGGGTGTACGAAAGAAGCCTGTGGACGGCGATAGTCATCGCCTCGACCATTCACGGGTAACGATAGACATCGCCGTCTATGATAGGGGCAGAGCGCAGGAGAAGCTTGTGGAAGGCGATAGGCACCGGGGGCACGAAAGAAGCCTATGAACAACGATAGGCATCGCCGCAACCCTTCGTGGGCAGTGATAGACATCACCGTTTGCGATAAGCGTAGGGCACAAGAGAAGCTCGCGAGGGGGTATCGCCGCTACCCTACGTGAGCGGCGATAGGCATCGTCGTCTGCGATAAGAGCACACCACGGTGCTTCTCCTACGGGTGACGATAGGCATCGCCGTCTGCGCTTACAAGGAACGTCGAGGACATGCCTGTGGAGGGCGATGAGCAGCGGCATCTGCGAACTTCGTTGAAAGATAGAGACGAATGAAGAGAGGGAGAAAGAGGATCGTGCTTGGAGCTGCCATCGCCATGCATGACCTATGAAGTCACAGGAAAAGGAAGAGGGAAAGAGGCATGCACGACACTGCCACTGCCACTGCCACTGTTGAGCATGGCCTTTGAGAAAGACTCAGAAGCTGAAGAAGAAAGAGAATAAGAGAAAGAAGAAGAAAAGAAAATCCACGAGAAAGAAGAAGAGATGAGAGAGAAAAATACCTTGAGAGTAGAAGGGGTACCACTCTAAACTTTCTCTCTTCTCTCTCAAACTGTCAAATTTAATTACTCAACGTAAGGTATCGTTACAATAATTTCCAACCACTTCTCAATGAGAGGTAACGTCTTTTTATAGACTAGGGCTAAAACATGGGTGGATCACCCAAAACTAACCCTATTTGATGATAATTGAGGTTTATTTGAATTAAATAAAATAAGAAAATATGCTGCAAAATGACTGATTTGCTCCTACCTAACAATTCATGAAATTCCAAAACAGTCCCTGCTGCTGCCCTAGAACGTGCGTGATCTCTCATGGATAATCTGGGTTTGCTCTGGTGCCCGTTTGTCTAAAAGATTGTTTTCTTATAGGGCTCGGCATGGCGATCTATTTGATACCAACTTCAAGCCATGGATCGTGGTTCTTAGCCACGATCATGCTACTTGAAATGTGGATGAATCTTGAAAACTTCGGATTGATAGTGTGCTCATTTCTTAATGTGTTTTCATGATTCTTCATTGTATTGCACTGAGCATTCCGTCATGATTGTGTGGCAACGAATGCAGCTTGATTACGTGCCCGGATGAAGATTTCAACTTTGGAGTTTTTGCCGGAATCTGGAATTTCGACACCAAAATTTGTAGTCACTTTATCGGCTTCGTGTACGAAATCCGACCGTTCATCATGCACGGGGTTTGGAGCAGAGACAGCCCTAAACCTTATGCACGATGATTTGGCCGCTCGAGTGAAGCGTGTCATTGCTGATTTTACTGCAACATTTTTCACAAATCGACATCTTCTCTCTATCTTTTCTACCCGCTCGGGTGTCGTCACGGAGCGTGCCACATATCGAAATGCTCGTCTTGATGAGACGAGCGCTCTTCAACATGTGTGGGAACAATCAAACCTCAGACGAGTGAGATGGAAGCATCACAAGTCATTATTCGTGGTTGTCCCTTTACTGGAGTTTAGTTGTAGGACGGCCGCATGAGAATAGTGTGCGGCCTCTCCTGTTTCGGTCTTCCACCCATAATGTCTTCCTGAAGTGTCTGTTTAAGTCGAAATTTGATCTCTACAAATTATCAACCGCACCGAATCTGATGGGGGGTGGTTCCACGACCTTTTGATGCTCCGAAAGTAGGGTTCCAGTTATAGGGGTCAGTTTCAGGGTGCTAGAGGCTGATTCTGCTGAAAAAATGTTTCTGAGTCTGCACTGCTTTCGACATGTAGGAATGCAACAAAAGTTGTCTGAAGACTTTTTGGAGTCCTTATGGTGATGTTGGCCAGTTATGGGGCCATTTTGAGACTATCAAAATTTACACTGTTTATTAGGCTTTATTGATCGGGTTCTCTATTTTATTTCGCATCAGAAACCAATGGTGCTGAAAAATGCCTTCAAAAACTGATGGGAGACTTCTCCTCCGTCAATTTTTTGAAACTCTTGACGGCCTGGCCTTTCAATGGTATGCTTGGCTTCACCCATATTCAGTACAGACTTGAGAGGAAATGGACAAACTGTTCCATCAGCATTTCTATGAGGTTGAGAGAGAGGTCAAAACCATCAAGCTTCTCACCTTTACTCAGGAACCAAATGAACCTGTGGAACAATTCATAGCAAGGTGGAGAGATTTGGCTGCTTGCCATCCCAATCCCATGCTTGAGAAGGAAGCAGTTCAGACCAGTGTTCGAAACATGCGTCCTAAGATTACTCTTCATGTTGAGGCCTCCAATCTGACCTCCATGTCAGAGCTGATCTCTATGTCAGTTCACATAGAGAGTTTTTCACGCCAGCATAGCGGATCACGACAACTTTCTTCAAGCTTGGGAAACAACCGAGGCAATGGTAATTCTCGGACCAATGCCTAGGGCAACCACAAAAAAGGAGTGAACAGTGCGACTGTCACTGTAAGCGATCTAGAGAAGGCTGCCTCTCAGAATTTGGACCTCTCTAAAGGGGTAAGCACAATAAAGACAGTGCCTCAGGGAGGCACGCAGCAGTCATACAACCGGGTACCCCCACCAGCAAACCGTAACCAAGATGACTATTGGACCAGGCATCAGAATAAGGTATATCCTTTTGAAAAGGAATGAGTTACTGCACTCCTCCTACTATTGTTGGAACATAACATGATTGAGCTTCCTGAGACCAAGTTCCCTGATCAAGCTGGTTTCGATACGCACGCAAGATACTGTGCTTATCATCGAAGGATAAACCACTCCACAGAAGAATTCTACACATTTACAGACCTCATTGAGGCTCTGATCCAGAAGGGTCAGATCAAGCTCGAAGAACTCAAGAAAGCATTTCGGGCGGCTAAGGCCTTCCATGCAGTGACAATAGAAGCAGAAGACAAAAGCCTGCACCTTTTCTGATGAGCTGCCTTTAGATTTCCTCCAGGCTTTGTTCAATATGATGCTCTAACAAGGACTCATTACACCAAAGCCGACGAGGCAACCCTAGCACCTTGCTCAGGGAACTGAGAATCACTGGTGCCCGTACCATCAGATATGGGGCCACGAGCTGAGTGAATGCTATGGGTTGGAAGCTGTGGTTACAAAAAAAGTCCAGGAATGTCACATTGCTTACGCAGAACACGCACAAGTCAGTACTTCCATTTAGGAGAGTGTCTCCGTACAAGACTCCCATGATAGAGCCTCTGATCCCGCTAAACCCTCAACTTCTCAGCCATGGAAAGCCCACCATGGGCGGAGTAGGCTCAAGTCTTTAAAATGAGAAGCGATTCGTCAAGATAGGGATGTTCACAAACCTAACAAGGCGGACCGAGCACCTCCAAAGGGGACTAGAAGAAGACACGCACCAAGGGCTGCTAGCTGAAAGAACAAGGTTCCTCAGCCACTGGTCGAGCCAGAATTTCTCAGGCTTCTTCCTCCCTTGCCAACCTTACAAGACTTCATACCGGTCGCCATCGACCTTATTCCCTCATCTCGTTAAGAGGACATCCTTGGGCCATCTTTTACACGGGGCACATCCAATGAGGGTGATTACCTTAAAAGCACCCCCTAATGGTCTAAGGAAGGGATAGACCCAAAAGACCCCCTGCACACGTCCAATTCTTGTGATGATGTAAAAAGCTACCCAAATTGGTCTGACGAGGGGAATGACCTTAAAAGTCCCTCACCTACTGACCCTTCTTCTTCTCCTTCTTACTATCCTTTTTATTCTATGTCTCATGTAGGAAGAACCTTGATATGTTCAGACTTCGAGGCTCTTGATAGAGAGGTCGAAGGAACCAATATATGTAGGACGCACCAGAGACAGCTGAAAAAGACGTTAGCCCAGACGGCTGGATTCGTGAGAGTTGCTAATGCCTTGGCTGCTCGAGCCAAGTTAGATCCATCTACAAAGAAGCACAAGAGATCAAACCCAAAGAAATCCCAGTGGCCTCCTGAGCCCGTTTTTGAGCAGATACTGAGAGAATCAAGAGGGCAGGACTTCTATTCTCAAGAAGTCTGTCACATGGTTAAAATCTCAGAAGCATCACCCAACATGGGGCAAATGAGCCTGAGATCACTGCAACCTCCACCTCAGAAGCCAGGCATCTTGAAGTTTCCTGGTCTGCCACTTCTCCCACATACAATTTACCCATTCTCAAGCACCTTGGGCTCCTTCCTCACCCAAATACCCCAGGAAACACACCTCTCCTTAAGGTTTCTGGGATGCCTCTGATCCCGTATACCCAAAAATCTCTTAAGCCTCAAACCTCCATTCCACTAACACAAACTCTTCCTCCCCTATCCACTCAGACTACTCAAACCAAGCCGGTTGCGCAATCAAGCCAGCCAGCAGCCCAAAAAAAAACCTCTTCCACTTAAACCTACTCCTCAACTCATTATACCACCAAAGCTGTGGCAGGACCAGGAACACAAAAAGCTGACGAAAAAAAAGTGAAATATGATGTGATAGCGCACCTAAGGAAGCTTTCAACCCTTCTCAGCATCTATCACGCCCTCATGCTCTCAAGGGATTACCGTATGGCTCTAGTTCAGGGTCTCTTGAATCAAGAGGTGTACAAGACTAAAGTGGAACCTATTGAGGTGGACCCATCGATCTTAAGTGGATGTATGACGATCACCTTCTCAGAGGATGATTTGCAATTGGGAGAAAAATTTCACAATTGCCCTCTCTTTGTGACTAGTGAATTACATGCATGCCCCATCAATCGAATTATGTTGGATGGAGGATTAACAATCAACCTTATCACAAGGAGAATCCTCACTCGATTGGGATTAGGGTCTGAGGATCTCACTCCGACTCATATCACACTCTAGGGGTTCAACCAGTCAGTAGAGAACCCAGCTGGCATGGTCTGCCTTCATCTTAAGATCGATAAATTAAACGATTATGCTCACTTTCATGTAATCAACACCAACACCTCCTACAACATCCTTCTCGGCCTCCTGTGGCTCCAGGATCAGGAGGTGGTTCCATCCACATTCCATCAGTTCTTCAAGTATAGTCAAGATGGGAGACAGTATACGGTCTATGCCGACAGAAGACCGTTTCCTATAGCCGAAGCTCACTATGCTGATGTCAAGTATTACTTCACAGATTCGGTGTCACCCCAAAAGTCAGAAGAAAGTGATCACAAGTTTGTGAAGAACGCAGAACTTCACCTCTTGAAGATGTTGAGGACATCAGGAGAATGCTCGTGAGCATGTTTAAAGAGGAAGAAAGACAAGGCAAAATTCTCCCTCTGACTTCCATTCATCCCAGCATGCCATCCATCATCCTCGAGGAAAATCCATCTTCCCTTGAAGATGAGGTTTGCCCCTCTGCTTCCAGTACTGAGCTACCTTCGCTAGAAGATGAACCAGAAGACACTCTCGAGATTGAGGAAGTTATGGGTATAGATTTTTTACTCTGAAGATCACCTACACGCCAGACAATAAAAAACTCCTGCATGTCCCCATTTCACTCTTGAAAGCAGAATTGGCGCACCAACCTCCGTGAAAGGTCTTGCGCTTCCTTGATTTTGTGGGAAAGGAGCTGTTAAAGAAAGGACAATCCTCTTGCCCTCAAGAGTAGGATCTCTTGGCAAATTTAAGAAGCGAGGTTTGCAGTCTCTAGAACCAATTGGGGGTTATGTGTATCGCTTCAAAACATCTAAAGGAGTTCGTGCCTGAGACCAAGAGCTGCGACGGGCTTGGGGTGAATGCACCTCGAATAGAAGCCAAAAGCCCCTTCTAATTGGACTATTTACAGTCAGCAGGCTCATCACATTATGAGAATAATGAATTATGAGCCCATGTTCAATCAAACATTAAGGGGAGAAGAAGCAAATTCGAGGTCATTGAAGCTACAACGACTTGTCATAAAACAAAGCAAGGTGTAGGTATTCCTCCACGCCCCATTCAATGAAGGGGCAGGAACAATGAACATGAGTAAGAGATAGAGTGCAGAGAAGCAAATGGAAAAAGAAAAAGTCACGCATCATACTGAGAATTTTATTCATAAATCAAGGGGATATTACAAGTGTCAGAATAAAAACAAGGGAAAAGAAAAAGAAAATAAGATGACACTTTCAAAATCGATCAATCACTTCATTGATCTTTCCCCTGTATGTTCCAGCTGATATCTTAGTCTGCTGGATGCGGCCCTTCAACTCTACTACCATCTCAACCTCATGCTCCATCAAGGCAATCCCTTCCTCCAAGGAGTACTCAAGGGTCAAAATATTATCCACAAGAACCTTATCCTTTGTGTCCTAAGTTGTGGTCTCCTCCTCGAACTTATCAAGCTCTCACGTCAGCTTTACTATCTCCACCTTCAAGGTTATCACCGTGTTGTGGCGAACGATGGCCTCCTCAGCAAGGTCAGATCTTTCAGAAACCGTAACATTCTTTTCTTGTAATTGAGCTTCTATCAGTTCGCGATGGCGTATGAGTGAGGACTCCAAAGAGGGTATTTGTGAACTCTCTAGTTGCTGTGTAGTTACTTCCTCCTGCAAGGCCTTTATTCTCCACCCTTCCAACTCGTTTATCGCGCCATCGAAATATGGGAGGACCTCTGGTGCACCCCTTAGAAGGGCGATATGCCTCAGCTTCTGGATTGCATTATCAAGTTCCGTAAGAGGCAGATCCTTCAGTCTCTGCATAGCCAGACGAAGCATATCCATGATTATGCCTGACATCCCACTGAAACTAGGCCTGAATGATGCTGTTGGGGCCCCCGCAATAGAAGGAGCGTCAGCCTCAACGGTGTGGCTTAAAGGGATGATGGCGACATAAGTCACTAGCTCTTCTAAAGTAATTGTGATGCCCAAAGTCTCATCATTTACAAATTCAGAGGGGGCCCCAGTCTCAAGATGCTCGGCCCCCACGATGTTAGCCTCCTCACCTAGCCTTTCAGCCTCCCCATTAGCAGGCTTGGTCCCTTCAAGGCCAACCTCTTCTCCTTGACTTTCGTTTTCTAGAGCAGTCTCAATATGCTCTAAATCAGCCTTAGCCATTTCAAGGCCAACTTCTTTTCTCTGCCCCTCATTCTCTGGAGCAGCCTCAACAAGGTCAATTCCCTCACTTTGACCTTCACTTGTTGGAGCCATCACTTCTTTCCAGCCAGTACTCACTCCGCCATGGTGTTTCTCAAACAATACAGAAAAGGTACAACCTTGGGAAGCAAACCGATGAGGGAAGTACCCTTCGAGTCTAGCATTACATGGGGTTCGATAGGCCAAAACCCCACCTCTGATGCTCAAGATGAACATGAGCTCCTTGATGGTTGTGGGAGCACCATGCAGCTCCTTGCCCAGTTCATCAATGAAGGCACGGTCAGTAAAGCCTCCAACTGGAAAGGTGATCCGACTCATGCTGGAGAGCTTCCCAAACAAGTTACGAACCTCCCATCGGGCTATGAAAGATAGCCTTCTGCTCAGCAATCCTCATCAAGAAGGGGCATATCTTCTCCCCCGTGCCTGGACTTTTGACATAAATGGTGGGAAAATATGCTCCTAGCCACCCGTATACATAATGGATGAGGAATGGTGTTTTGAAGTCCCCTGAGAAAGCTTCACCTCCGACAAGGCCATTGCCCCCCTCTTTGCTTCTATAGGATTTCCCTCTGGAGATGGCTCCAAGTCCATGGTAGATACTGCATAGAACTGGTTGTGCAAGGGCGTACTGGCACTCCCTCGCAATGTCGTAAGCCACATAGAATGTGGCTGGACAAATGTCATCTGCCCCTCTAGCAATAATGAACTTATATAGAAACAGAGCCAAATATGCGGCCAAGAAGACGCAGTCATCACTGGTATCGGTTTTGTAGATTTGAGGCATCCCCTTCACAATTGCCTTTCCCTTCCGTCTTGAAGCACCGAGACCACCCTCCTCGAGGTAATCCCCACAAAAGAATTTCACCCATTCGGTGAAGGTCACCTGACCGTTGCTAGCCTTGGAATAAAGCAGGTGGTAAATCTAAAAGATTTTCTGAAGACTAGCAGACGGTTCATCTTCTCCTAGGCGAGCATCGCCAAAGATGATTGAGTTATGTGGTACGAACTCATCATACATTGCTCCGATCAGTGGAAGGCCATCGATGAAGTGAAGATCGAGTAAGAGATTCCTACTTCCCCTTTCCCAAGGAGCCATGTGTTGCTAACATGACTCCAAATCTCTAGTAGTACCTTAACGGTGTTGGAGCATCGATCATAATAGCCAGCCAAGCATTGAACTACTGCTAGCAAAGAAGCACGCTCAAGAATGCTCTTGTGTGACCCCAACACCTGGATGGTCTAGGAAGAGTACCCCTTCAAGTACTGGTGCTCCGCCTCTACTCTGAGACCAGTAGAAGACTATATCATCCCTTGGTCTTCACCATCCTCTTTCCTAGAGTGGGCAAGTTTGCGCCAGAAGGCACATTCCGATGCATGCAATGAGGAAGAGCCATCCCTTCTTCAACATTGACGTTCCCGTCATTATCCACCCGAGCCTCAAATCGAGCTGGGTTGATAAAGAAAGTGACACTAAGAGGCCACTCCAGTTTGCATATTGGGGCCGTCAACCAAATGGGTTCACCCCGAACCAGACTCTTGCCAGTAAATTCACTGATGCTAAGCTCTCCTCCCTTTAGAAAGTTCTTCGAGTTAGGGATTCTGTTTGAAGGCCCGGCCATTAGATTGACTTTAACCACTCACTTCCATGTGGAAATCACTAAGACACAATGGTTAGGTGCCTCGATCTTGCCCTCCAGATCTAGGTGATCTGGTGGCACACGTCTCGGGTTTTAGGGGAACACAGGACTTGAGATCGCTCTCTCGAGAACCTTGCTAAAAAACAAGGGCAAGTGGGCCAACCGATGAGAGAGGAATTTAAGGTGGGTTCAGGACTTACTCGAGCTGGCTGGAGTGGGTGCCCTTTTATATCACGAAGAAGGGCCCTCAGTCCTAAAACTGGTTCAGAATTGCCTCCCTTGGCATGTATTCTCTTATTTCTGCAATCACACACATATGGCAAATGTTACATGATAGGTGGGTCAAGGGACCACACCTTGCCCAGGTCAACGTACATAAGCGTGGACAATTAAAAGATGAGAAGAATGAGAAGATGAAGATTGAGGTGAGAAGAATTTTATCGAGTGGTGAGATTGACACAGTGACCTGACTAGTAGATAATTGACCTGTCGTGGTAGTAAAACGGGCTCGCTAGCTCAGACCGGCTCAACCGAGTTACTACTAGATGACTGTATCAATACCAACTAGCTAGACATAATGACTTGTCTGCCGTGGCAATAAAGTAGGCACAATAACCATGACAGGCACAAAAACACTACAAGTAAATGACAAGACTACCATTAAAGGCTAGTCTCAACCCTTCTTGATCAAATGAGAGGGAAAAAGAAAGAAGCGAGATCAGAGAAAGAGAAAAGAAGATAGAAAAGAAAGGAAATAAGGGGAATTAAAGAAGGGCAAGAGAAGAGAAAAGAAAAGGAAACAGAGAGAGAGGTAAGACAGAAGGCGATAAGAGAAGAAGAAGATATGAATAGGAAGAAGAGGAAAGAAAAAGAAGAAAGAAGAGCATGAGAGAATATGTGGGAGAAGAAAGGAGAGAGAGACAGAGAGGACTAAGGGAGAGAAGAGAGACATAGATGGAAATGCAATAAAGAGAAGGGAGAAACTCAGACGGCAATGCAACAGAGAGAACGGAGAAACTCAGACAACAATGGACCTTCGACTTCTTGGACTAAAGAAGAAGGAAGAAAAGGCACAAGCAGCTCTAAGGTTCGCTGGCTGGGCTAGGAGAAAGAGGGGAGAAAAAACAGGCGACGCTAAAGTTTTGCCGTCTGGGACAGAAGAAAGGAGAAAATTCAGGTGGCACTGAGGTTTCACCGTCTGAGATCTAAGAAAAAAGAAAACTCAGGCGGCGCTAAGGTTTCGCCATCTGAGACAGAAGAAATGAGAACTCAGGTGGCGCTAAGATTTCACTGTCTGAGACAAAAGAAATGAGAAAAGTCAGGCGGCACTAAGGTTTCACCATCTGAGAGATAAGAAATGGGAGAGTGAGAGCACAGACGGTGATGGACTTGCACCATCTGAGATAGGAGAGAGAGAAGGGAAAGAGAGGCCACGTGACGCTAGGCTTGCACCACTGTGATAATGCAAAGAAAGAGAAAGAGAACCCAGACGGCACTAGGTCTGTGTGACTCGGGCTAAGGCTTGGCTCATGGTTCATGTCTCAGAAGCATGAAGGCATCACACCAGGCGATAGGTCCGCCATGCGTGAATGGAGAAAGAAAGAGGAACAGAGATGCGATAGACCAGAGAAGAAAGACAAAGAAAGAGAGATAAAGAGAAAAGCAGGGAAGAGGAAGGGAAAAACGAGAGAGAAAAGAAGAGATAGAGACGAGGAAAGAGGAGAGAGAAAGAAAGGTAGAGATGAGGATAGAGGAGAGGGAAACAGAGATAAAGATGAGAAGAGAAGAGGAGAGAGAAAATTACCTCACCGAGGGGTACCGGCCCTTTTCTTCTCTCCTCTCTCTCTCCAAGACACATGCACGAACTCAAACAAGAATTGAAGTCTTTATTGAATGTTGAAGAATTGTGTCTCTTTTTTTTTTTTACAATTTAGCTTTGCATGTTTATATAAAATTGGGCCCAAACCTGGGTGGATGCCCAAAAACTACCTAAAATTGGTGATAATTACAATTTAATTGAAGTGAAAGAAATTCTAAAAATAGGTGCAAAAGGACAGTTTTTCCCCTGCCTAACAATGTGTGGAATTCAAGAACAACCCTTGTTGCTACCCAAGAACTTGCATGATCTTTCATGACTGATCCGGGGTTGCTCTGATGTCTGTTTGAGCGAAGTATGATTGTTTTCTTGTAGGATGTGGCATGGCGGTCGATTTGATACCAACTTCGAGCTATGAATCATGTTTTTAAACCATGCTTATGAGACTCTAATTTTGGATGTATCTTGAAAACTTTGGATCGATAGTACGCTCGTTCCTTGATGTTTTTCCATGATTCTTTGTTGAATCACACTGAGCATGCCATCACAATCATGTTGCAACAAACGCTGTTCGATTTCATGTCCGGATGAAGGTTTCGTCGTCTTGGGTTTTTGGCCGGAATCTTGAAATCCGGTGGTTAGAATTTATAGAAGCTTCGACGCCTCCGTGATTGAAATCCAACCATTCATCATAAGAGGCGTTCGGACTAGAGATGGCCTCGGACCTTACGCACATAATGCAATTTCTTTCCCATTGATTGAGTACGCAAGCGTCGTGATTTGGCCTCTCGAATGAGGTGTGCTGCTGCTGATTTTCTGCAAGTTTTATCATAGATCAAAAACTTCTCTCATGTTTTTCTCCCTGCTCGGGCATCATCACGGGGTGTACCGCTCATTGAAACGTTCGTCTCGATGAGACAAACTTGCTCACAAAAGTTTGAGCTCGATTTGACTTGGAACGAGTGAGATATAGGCCTCGAAAGTTACTTCCCATGACTACGAAACAGCCACATTTAATGGTTTTTTTGGTGCTTTGGTCCCACAGTTGTTTGACACACCGAAAATATAGTTCTAGTTACAGGATCCATTTCAAGGTGCTAGAGGCCGATTTTGGTGAAATTGTTTATTTGTGTTCACTGCCTTAGATATGTCTAGTAGGTGGCCTTTTGAAGTGGTTGTGAAGATATTGACCAGTTCTGGGGCCATTCTGAGACTATTAAACTTTCCACTGTAGGTTGAGGCTTTATTGACCTGCTTCTTCTTTATTCCGCATCAGGGACCAAGGTGTTGAAAAATGTGTTAAAACAGCCTTCCCCGACGAATGTTGTGCTTCTTTGAGGGATCTTGTTGAAGTCCTCATCCTCGCGTGGACTGTTTGTGTTTCTGAAGCTGAGGATTTTGTACGGACCTCGTTAGTCAAAATCGAGCCCGTTTGGCAATTGAGTGTCATGGTGAAGGCCATTGTTCCCATTTGGTCTATTATTTTTAGATTGACAGCCAAAAATCCTTTGTTCGGTGTTATTTATTACTACACCAACTTTTCTTTTGGCAAGCAGGGTACCTCTGTGGTCCCTTTCTTGCCGGGTCCAGTTGGGCCTTTTTGTTGGCCTGTCGGCTAGGGAGGGATTTTGGTGAGGCGGCCTCATGGCTTTGTTAGTTTCTTGCCTTCGTGGGCATCTTTGGTGAGGCAGCCTCATGTTCTGGATGTTCTGCTGAAGACCCTTTTGTGGACGCTCATCTTCGTCGTGCACCAGTTATTCCTTGGCGGGTATGGTACCTTAGTTTATCGAGGTGATTGGCTTTGAGTATCAACCCTACCCACTGTTAGCAGTATCGCGTAATAGGTCCAAAGTCATGTCTTGGGGCATCTCCGACATCTTTGGAGTGCATTTAGTAACCTCTTGGGAATGATGCTCTTCTCCATGAGACTTGTCTTGCCTTCTTGGAGAATCTTCTATCTTTTGAGTCTTTTTCGTAAATGGACTCAGATTGTCAGAATTGTTTCCCTGAAGCTCGTGTTTTTGGGCCCTGGTATTGTGACACCAGGGATTTTTCTTTTTGAGTGTGAGCTGAAGCCGCTTCTTGAGGCGAATGCTGCATCAACCTACTCATTAGTCCAAGCGTCCTTTGCATATTTTTACTTGAACTTGGGAAGCGGCACCGTAGAGACAGTTTTCACCAACTGTCATTTATTTGAGGCTCTTTTACTCATGACCTTTCGTCCATGTCCACCTTTATTTTCCATTATTACTCATGGAACCCCTTTCAGGTTTTCACTGTATTTGGGTTTTTACTTTCACAGAACTATTTTACTCATGGTTACGTGACCATGCTTGTTCGTCATTTTTACTCATGGCAGTCCCTTGTCCAGGTATACACCATGCCCGTTATTTTGTATGAAGGTGTGTTTAGGGTCATGCCTCTGGCACCTGTGCGAAGCCTTTTAACATCACGCGGCTAGGACATGCACTGCAGTTTTAAGGTCATACAGTTGCGATCGTGTTGGTGATGAATAATAGTCTGTGGAGGCCATATAATGAGTATGATAGTGGTTTAACTCACTTTGGGGGAGATGGCACGAGGCTACCTATGAAAGATGGATGATCTATGAAAGGTGGGTGAAAAATGGTGACCCACTAGCTTACGACGAGCATGGATGGCGTAATGGCTCGCCGTTCTGTGAGCATGGGTAAGACTCACTGAAGAATGATGGATGATGGCAATAAAGGAAGGTGAACCCACTGAGGAGTCAGTGAAGATGGTGATCACACGAACGGGTCGGTTAGGAAACACGTGCACGAAGATGCACGTAAAGGGCGTGTGCACGTATGTGGTGGGGGCAAGTTTATGGTCATGTCTCTTGGACCTGTGTTAAGCAATTTAACGTCATACGGCTAGGACGTGCACTATGGTTTTAAGTCATATAGCTTAGACCGTGGCGATGCAGTTTAGAGTCTTGCAGCTTGGACTATACAGTTTAAGGTCATGCAACTAGACCTCTGCTACAGTTTAAGGTCATATAGTTTGGACCATGGACTTTAGGGTCATGCACCTAGACCAAGGCTATGCAGTTTAAAGTTATGCAGCATGGACCATGACTGTGCAGTCTAGGGTCATGCAGCATGGACCATGGCTGTGGGTCGCCATGTAGGTGAATCTAGATAAGTCTATGGATAACATTCTGACTCCCTAGGGGTAAAATGATTTAAGGCCAGTAGGGGGTTTTGTTGGAGAGGAAGACTTCATTGGGGATTGGGGGACAAATATGCCCCACTGAGGTGACAGATGAGACTCCATGGGGAATAGGCTCATGGAAGGTAAACCGACTTCCTAGGGATAAGATAGCTTGGTGTGAGACTGACCCACTAGGGATTGAAGGGGTAAATACGACCCTAACTCTGCTGAGGATCAATGGGCTGCAGTATGAGTGTAATTCCTACTGGGGATAAGGGACAATGGCCTACTCCTGACTGTATTGGCATAAGAACAGTTAAGACTGACAAGAGTTTAGATGGGAAGGCCTACTCCATCGGGGCTAATGGAATAAATGTTGCTCTCTTTAAAGATGAAATCCATCGAAAGCAACCTGACTCTTTGCGTACATGCTAACTGAGTATGAAGCAAACCCATTGAGGATTGAAGAGGCAAAGATGACCCCTAACTCCACTGGGGATAATGAGAAACGAGTATGACTCCTACTGGGGATAATAGTAGTAGGACAAACACTTCTTTATCCCGTGGGTGCGTGGCGTTGATCACTTCTTGAACATTCAGGCGACGCTGAGTCTTTGAAAACGTAGTTGGCCTTGAAGTTAGTGAAATTTTTCTTGAACGCCCCAGCCCGCGCTGACGCTGTTTAAAACGTAGCCGGCGATGAAGGAATCCCATGCTATTTCTTAAACACGGCTGGTGTTGAGTTGCTATGAACACAGCTGGTGCCAGGGTTTACAAACGTAGTAGTTTCGATTGCAGTGGGCGCTAGGCATGGGTCAATGTTCAGGCCATGACCTGGCCCGAATTCCTGGTCTGTGTTGCTCGGCCTTCAATGGGCAGCGGTTAAACTTTACTCGGGCCTCGGGTCAGAGCCCGACCCGGTCTGGTCCATTGACGTTTGACCTTTTTGCAAGGGGCTTTTACGGGAAGCTTCGACCATATAAAGGGGGTAAACTCCATTTTCACTGTTTTTCACCAAAGGGTAAAAAGACTTTAAAAAATTCTAACGGTGAGAAGAAGGTTTCTGGTGAAAGATTGAGCAAGCACACAAAGGATTTTAGCCAAATTAGCAGCTTGCCTGCGGACAAGGAAGGATTCCGGCAGGAAGCATGAATTTTGTCAGGCTTTGCAGGAGTTTGCAGTGAGCGCTGTGAAGCCATCGGGGACTTTTGTCGTGGAAATAATTAGTTTTTCTGGATAACAGAGGACTTCTAAACGTGATTTTGAGAATTTTGTTGGGATTCCGACAGTGATTTTGGCAAGATAAAGAAGAGAAGAAGGGTGAAAGTTGCAGCGAGGGCTGTTGGGTGAACTTCCGCTAGTTTTTGGCAGTTTTCCAACAGGTACAAGTGAGTTTCCCCAGTGGTTTGGAAGAAACTTACAGCCGATTCCGACAGTGGAAAGGGGTTCCGATGAGAAACCGAAGGGCGCAGGGAAACGAACCGTCGCTGAACGTGGACGATTGTGGCAAGGCGAACAGTCATCATTGAAAATCATGCAATCCTCAAGGAGATGAAGCGTCTTAGTCCGAAAAATGAAGGGTCTTGAGAATCGAGGACTCATAGCACAGCCGGCGCTGATCCTCAAGAAAGGTAGCAAGGCATGGGAGTTTGAAGCACAACCGACGCTAACACAACCAGTGTCGATCCTCAAGAAAAGCAGCCGACGCTAGCCTTTGGAGGAAACAGCTGGTGTTGGCCTCAAACAAGTCAGCCGACACTGGGACGTAGCAACATAGTTGGTGCTAGATTTAACCTGCACTTATCCGTGCATGGTGGGCATCATGACGTGCACGATGTTGCTCATATGTGGTAGTGAATCACATGTGGGAATTGGTTCGCACGATGCTGACTTGAGTAGGCAAAGGGTGGTGAGCAGTGGTAAGGCCTGGCTTATGATGACCATTGGAAGCCATGTCGTCCAGCACAACAGTGAAATCCATGTTGTTATGTGGAAGGGCATCCACTGTGAACAGGGTATGCTCTCCATCATAGGTCAGTTCCTTGCCAGAGAAGTCTAGCTATATGTTTGATATACTCGTCAGATGAATTGAAGCTGACTCAGAAATGGTTGACCTCTTCTTTTGGACTGTAACCATCCTCTATGAAGACACTCGTTAGATGAATTGAAGTTGACTCTCCATGTGGTTTTGCTTCTTCTTCATGATGAGGGTATTTCTTTGGTGGGTTTGCTTCTCCTTCATGAGGAGAGCATTTCTTTTGGCCTGTAACCATCCTCTTACCCTCAAATGCAAGAGCAACTATACAGGTTTTTGGTTTGTTACCATCCTCTCATCCTCAGATGCTCTTAGTGTCAACTGTTCTCTTTTCCTCATATGCAAGAGACTTGTAACCTCCCTAATAATGGGCTTTTTGGCTTATAACTCATTTTTACTAGAATAAAAAGTGTTAGACTGTGTTTGGACTGTCTTGCTTGCTTTGCATTGAGTCCCTTTTCTTGAATATGCATCACTGATAGTACTTCTTTAAATATTCCCATTGATAAGGGGCATTGATAGTCACTTCCTCGGTCAGAATTTGCAAACCCCTATTGCTTTTGAGGCTTTGATGGGACCTCACGCCAAAACTGTGATCGGGACTGCTACGGGTCAGCCCTTCTTGCACAAGAGAGAGCTGTCTCCATCAGGTGCAGAAAAAGATGAGGGCCAGGGACTGAAGTTAACCTGGGTCTGAGAGGATGAAGGACTTGATATTCCATCAGGTCTTTGCCCCAAGCTCTTTTATAGGCTCTAGAGACACGATCGAAATGATGGGGCTGGTTCAAGATGGTACTCTTGGGGAAGGTCTTCGAGTACCAAGGCTAGAGGTGCTTACTCGAAGAAGGAGGAGCAGGCAAGAGCGGGGTTGACTCATGAGGGTGCTTAAGTCTAGGACGAGGGGATGTCTGTGAGGGTGACGCATGTGCGCCCACTGACAAAGGATTATGGGTGGCCTGGGGGTTAGCCCGAGCTCTAGAAAGTGATCGGCCTTAGGAAGCTGAGAACTACGATCTGGTGTCTGTAAGAGAACAGGTGGGAGCCTGCCCCTTACAGGGTGTGCTAGTGTGTGCTGAGTAGGGGGATGAGGAGGTCGTCCTCCGTGTACTCGAGTCGGCGCAGCGATGACGTTGCCCCGAGCAATGGGATGCATATGATCAATGTGTGCAGGACCTAGCCTTGAGGGGTCTGATCATGGACGTTGACTTGAGCTAACATAAGGATTGCCCTAAGGTGTGGCTCGAGTGGATGACCCACGAGCCTTATGATGTGTGCGAGAGGTGGAGGCCCTAGGGTCCCTGCCTTGATGTGTCGAGCCTCTAGAAGTAGAGACTCGTGGTGGTGGAGGAATGTGAGTGGTAGCCTGACAACGACTCACAAAAGCAATGGCAACTTGCTTGCATTTGCAGTGCTTGCATTTGCAGAGAGGGAATGAGCAGCCTTCTGGCAAACCTCGACAATAAGATGACAAGTGACTTGCAGGTGGCAGAGTGCATGCTGTGTGCATCAACAGATGTGCTGCCAATGCAAGGGGCCTTGACGGAAGTTCCACTAGAGCTAGAAGATGGGGAGTTAGGGACCTTTAAGTCCCTTCTCAGACCAATCCAGGTTAAGACTTAGGAGCTATACCCGTGGTCTTTGCTCTAAAAGAGGGTTGTGAACGAAGTTCGAGGAACTTGTTCCCCGAGATTACTCGTGGCTGCGGGGATAAGAAAATCTCGGATCTGGATGAATGGGTTACAGAACCCGGAAGCCATAAGTGCAGATATAGAAAATAAAGGGAGAAACGGAGCCAAACAAGCACGATTTGACTAAGGGGTAGTAAGTCCTTAGTGGAGATGCCAAGTTGCTTAGGTGCCTCGATCTCGCCATCCGAATCTAAGTGATATGGCAACACGCATCTCGGGTTTTTGAGGAACTAGGGACTTGAGATCGCTCTCTCGAGAACCTTGCTCAAAAGCAAGGGCAGGTGAACCAACCGATGAGAGAGGAATTTAAGGTGGGTTCGGAACTTACTCGGGCTGGCTCGCCTAGGTGCCCTCTTAGACCACGAAGAAAGCCCCCCAGTAGTAAAACTGGTTCGGAATCACCTCCCTTGGCTTGTATTCTCCTATTTCTGCAATCATATACATATGGAAAATGTTACAATATAGGTGGGTCAAGGGACCACACCTTTCCTTCAGGTGAACCTGCAGAGGCATGCATTCAAAAGATGAGAAGAATGAGAGGATGAAGATTGGGGTGGGAAGAATTTGATCGAGTGGTGAAACCAACACATTGACCTGACTAGTAAGTAATTGACCTGTCGTGGTAGTAAACCCGGCTCGATAGCTCAGTCCGGCTGAACAGAGTTACTACTAGACGATTGTACCAATTTAGACTAGCTAAACACAATGGCTTATCTGTCGTTGCAATAAAGCGACACAGTAATCATGACCGACACAACAACACTATAGCTAAACGACAGGACTACCATTAAAGGCTAGTCTCACCCTTCTTGATCAAACTAGAGAGTAAAAGACAGAAGTGAGATCAAAGAGAGAGAGAAAAGAAAATAAAAAAGAAAGGAAATAAGAGGAATTAAAGAAGGGGAAGAGAAGAGAAAAGGAAAGGAAAAAGAGAGAGAGAAAGGTGAGACAGAAGGCGATAAGAGAAGAAGAAGATATGAATAGGAAGAAGAGGAAAGAAAAAAAAGAAAGAAGAGCATGACAGAAGATGAGGGAGAAGAAAGGAAGAAAGGAGAGAGAAATAGAGAGGAGTAAGAGAGAGAAGAGAGACACAGATGGTAAGGCAATAGGGAGAAGGGAGAAACTCAGACGGCAATGGAACGGAGTGAAGAGTGAAACTCATATGGCAATGGACCTCCATTTGCTTGGACTGAAGAAGATGGAGGAAAAGGCAAAGGCGGCACTAAGGTTTCGTCGGTTCTGTTAAAAGAAAGAGAGGGGAGAAAACACAGGCGGCGCTAAGGTTTCACCGTCTGGGACAGAAGAAATGAGAAAACTCAGGCAGTGCTGAGGTTTCGCCGCTTGAGATCGAAGAAATGAGAAAACGCAGGCGGCACTAAGGTTTCACTATCTGAGATAGAAGAAATGAGAACTCAGGCGGTGCTAAGGTTTCCCTGTCTGAGACAGAAGCAATGAAAAAACTCAGGCAGCGCTAAGGTTTCGCCATCTAATACAAAAGAAATGGGAGAGTGAGAGCACATATGGCGATGGACTTGCGTTGTCTGGGACAGGAGAGAGAGAAGGGTAAGAGAGGCCAAGCGGCACTAGGCTTGCACCACTGTGACATAAGAGAAGAAAGAGAAAGAGAACCCAGGCAGTGCTAAGCTTGCACCACTCGGATTAAGGCCTGGCTCATTGTTCTTGTCTCAGGAGCAAGAAGGCATCACATCAGGCGATAGGTCTGCCATGTGTGAATGGAGAAAGAAAGAGGAACAGAGATAATATAGACTAGAGAAGCAAGAGAGAGAAAGAGATAAAGAGGAAAGCAGGGAAGAGCAAAGGAGAAACGAGAGAGAAAAGAAGAGATAGAGACGAGGAAAGAGGAGAGAGAAAGAAAGATCGAGATGAGGAAAGAGGATAGGAAAAGAGAGGTGGAGAACGAAAAGAGGAGGAGAGAGAAAATTATCTTATCGAGAGGTACCATCCTTTTTCTTCTCTCTCTCCTCTCTCTCTCTCCAAGATGCACACACGAACTCAAACAAGAATTGAAGTCTTTATTGAATATTGAAGAATTGTCTCGTTTGTTTGTTACAATTTGGCTTTGCATGTTTATATAGAATTGGGCCCAAACATGGGTGGATGCTCAAAAACTACCTAAAATTAAAGATAAATACAATTTAATTGAATTAAAAGAAATTCTAAAAATGGGTGTAAAAGGATTGTTTTGCCCCTGCCTAACAATGTGTGGAATTCAAAAACAGTCCATATTGCAGCCCGAGAACTTGCGTGATCTTTCATGACTGATCCGGGGTTGCTCTGATGCCCGTTTGATTTAAAGATGATTGTTTCCTTATAGGGCTCGTCGTGGCGATTGATTTGATACCAACTTCAAGCCATTAATCATGTTTTTAAATCATGATTATGAGACTTGAATTTTGGATGAATCTTAAAAACATCGGATCGATAGTGCACTTGTTCCTTGATGTTTTTTCGTGATTTCTTCGTCGAATCACACTGAGTATGCCGTCACGATCATGTTGCAACAAACACAGCTAGATTTCATGTCCGGGTGAAGGTTTCGTCGTCTTGGGTTTTTTGCTGGAATCTTGAAATCCAATAGCCGAAATTTACAGCAGCTTTGATGCCTCCGTGTTTGATATCCAACCGTTCATCGTACGCGGGGATCGGACCATAGATGGCCTTAGACCTTACGCACATAATGATATTGTTTCGCGTCGATCGGGTACGTGAGCGTCATGATTTTGTCACTCGAATGAGGCATGCTGCTGCTGATTTTTTTGCAATTTTCTTCACAAATCAGAAACTTTTCTTTAGTTTTTTCACCTTGCTTGGGGATCGTCACAACGCGTACCACCTATTGAAGTGCTCGTCTCAATGAGACGAACATGCTCATAAAATTTAAGCGCGATTCGACTTGGACAGAGTGAGATATAGGCCCTGAATGTCACTTCCCGTGACTGTGAAAACAGCAACCTTTAATGGTGTTTTGGTGTAGGTTGGCCATATAAGAATAGTGTGCAACTTACCCCATTTCGGTATTCTACCCATAACTTTGCCCTGGAGTGCCCGATTAAGCTGAAACTTGACCCTTAGGGGTTTTCGACCGTGCCGGATTCAATGGCAATGGTTCCAGAGCTATTTGATGTACCAAAAATATAGTTCTAGTTATAGGGTCCATTTCAGGGTGCTAGAGGCTGATTATTTTGAAATTGTTTCTTTGTGTTCATTATCATAGATATGTTTGATTGTGATGAAACTTCACAGGTGTCCTTCTAAAGTGTTTATGAAGATATTGACTAGTTTTAGGGCTATCTGAGACTGTCAAAATTTCCACTATATGTTGAGGCTTTACTGACCTGCCTCCTCTTTATTTCGCATTAGGGACTAAGGTGCTGAAAAATTTGTTCAAACACACCAAGCTATCACTACGCGTGAAAAGATCTGACTAATTCCATGTGTGATTAATGCTACCTACGTCAAATAAGGCCTAACACCAGCTGTGCTTGCTGAGGGCTAATGTCGGGTGCATTTTGAAAGCCTAACGCCAACTATGTTTGCCACGGCCTAACGTCGGCTATGTTCTCAAAACCTAAAGATAGTTGTGTCTTCAAGGACTAATGCCAGCTACATTTTCAAGGACTAGCACCGACAGGTTTTCCAAAAGGCTAACGCCGGCCATGTCTTCAAGACTAGCGCCGCTTGTGTTTTTTGAAGAAGCGCCGCTCGTATCTCCTGCACGTGCCACATAATGCACATGTGTCACCTAGAGCTCCTAAAGCGCTGCCTGACAACCGCCGACCATGATGTGGCTTGACACACGTTCTCGCACATGTGGACTGGTAGCCGTTCACCTCCCAGTGAACCTTCCCTACGTATGACTGTTCATTCCCTTAAGACCTCTCGGCTTCCTGTCGGGAAACCCCTCTCACTCGTCAGAAAACTCACTGGCAGACCTTCCCCTCTTCTTCTCGATGGTGGAAAACCACTAGAAAAATCTCGAATACCAGTGAAAGTTCACCGGCAGTTCCCTGCTGCAACTTGGATCCCTTTTCCCTTCTCAAATACTCTCAAAACCACTGCCAAAATCACGACAAACTCTTAAAAATCCCTACTTCCCTCAACTCTCATCGGCCAGCAGCAGTGACCTCGATGAAAGTCCCTTGTTTCTTGTGCGAGTCAGTCGGAACTTTCTTTGCAAGAGTTATCACCAGACACTATAAACACTTCCCCACGAGTGTCCTACTGAAATTCCTCACACTTTCACTAGAAGAATCCTGAAACCCTCACACGAGTGTCCTGCGCTCTACTAGAGTTCTCACTGGAAGCCTCTCTCTCCCTAGCTGTTTAACCTTTGATGAAACGTTGAAAATGGGGTTTTACCATATAGAAGATGCTTCCTCGAAGTGCCCTCCACAAAGCAAGAATACTAGATAGGTCCCTGATTGCCAAACGGCAATGGGCCGGATCGGGTCAGGCTCAGACCCGAGACTCGAACAGAGGCTTACCGCCATCAGTGCAATGCCGAGCATCGAACTGTAATAAACCAGAGTCGGGCTGAGCCCAAGCCTGAGACCTAATCTCAGACCAATGCTGCTCGCAGCCAAAGACGTGTATGAAAGCTCTTGACTAACGACGCGTATGAAAGTGACTAATGCCACCCCTGAAACTCTCTATTGAACATCGCTTGTGACTAACCCCGCACGTAACAACGCCGCACGCTAGCGACTGGTCAACGCTTTTCGTGCAACTATTGACTCCATGCTAATGTTGCACATGGCCGAACTCGATCACCATCGTGAGTGTTTTTCCATGATCCCCAGTAGGAGTTACACCTATCTTGCAGCCCATCATCCCTAGTGGAGTTAGGTGTATGTTAAAAAGAGTCATGCTTACCCCTTCAATCCCCAGTGGGTCAGTCTCGCACCAAGTGATCTTATTCCCAAGGAGTCAGGTTACCTTTCATAAGCCTATTCTCCATGGAGTCTCATTTTTCACCAAGGGTTCACATTTACCCCCTAAGTGAAGTCAGCTTCCGTTTGCCACTCCTCATCGGGTCATCATCTCCATCGAAGTTCTTTGCTTTTGTATAGCCTTAACTATTTTATCCCCAGGGAGTCAGATTGCTACCTACAAACCTATCCCACATAGAGCTTCACCTACACGGTGACCAACACAAATGGTCCATGTTGCATGACTTTAAACTGCATAACCTTGGTCCGTGCTGCATGACCCTAAACTGCACAGCCACGGTCCAAACTATACGACCTTAAATTGTAGCAGAGGTCTTGTTGCAAGACCTTAAACTGCATGAGCCTAGCCCCATGACTTTAAATTGCAAGGCCACAATCTAAGTTTTATGACCATAAACTATAGTGCACGTCCTGGCTACATGACGTTAAAAAGCTTAGCACCATGGTCCAAACTATATGACCTTAAACTGTAGCGGAGGTCTAGTTGCATGACCTTAAACAACATGGTCCTAACCACATGACTTTAAACTACATAGCCATGGTCCAAGCTATATGACCCTAAGCTGTAGTGCACGTCCGGGCTGCGTGACGATAAACTGCGTTGCACAAGTCTTGAAGGCATGACCTTAAAGTCGCCCCCACACATGCGCACATCCCCTTTACATGTGTCTTCATGCACTACCCTAACCGACCCGTCTGTGTGCACACACCACCTTCATTAACCACCCCAATAAATCCATCTTCCTTCATTACCATTCATCATGCCCCAGTGAGTCTCACCCACGCTAAAAAATGGCGAGCCATCCCATCACCCATACTTGTCGTCAGCTAGTGGGTTACCACTTCCCACCATCCATCCAAACATCATCCATCTTTCATAGGTAGCCTCGTATCATCTTCCCAAAGTGAGTCAAGACCACCACCATACTCACTTCATGGCCTCAACAGACTGTCATTCATCTCCATTATGGTTTAGTTTCCATTATGGTTTAGTTGTATGACCTTAACTGTAGTGCACGTCCTGACTACATGACATTAAAAGGCTTCGCACAGGTCCCGAAGGCATGACCTTAAACACGTATTCCCAAAAAAAAAGAACAAAGGAAAAAAAAAGAGAAGAAAAAGAAGAATAACGGGCATGGTGTATGCCTGGACAATGGAATGCCATGAGTAAAAATGACGGACGGGCATGGACACGAAACCATCAGTAAAAGAGTTTTGTAAACTAAAAACCGAGCACGGTGAAAGCCAGAAAGAGCACCGTGAGTAAAAATATAAGAATAAGGGTGGACATGGTCGAAAGGTCATCGGTAAAAGAGTCCCAAATAAAAGGAAGTTGGTGAAGATCGTCTCTACGGCACCAAGCCCAACTGAAAATCCGCTAAGGACGCTTGGACCATTAAGCAGGTTAATGCAACACTCGCCTCCATAGGCTGCTTCAACCCTCATTCAAAAGAAAAATCCCCGGTGTCACAATACTAGGACTCAAAAATATGAGAATCACGATGATTTCGACAGCCTGAGTCCATTCGCAAAAATGACTCGAAGGACAGAAAACTCGCCAAGAAGGCAAGACAAGTCTCATAAAGAAGAGCACTATTCCCATGAGGTTACTAACGCACTCCAAGATGCTGAAGATGCCCCAAGAAGGCTAAGTCAGCCAAAACTTGGACCTGTTATGCAGCAACAGGAATGAGCCCTCAGGGGATGCCTTAGACAAAGAAGAGAGGTATCCTAATTGTTGAAACTACTAGCAGTAGGCAAGGTTATACCCAAGGCCGGTCACCTCGATAAATTAAGGTACCCTACCCACTAATGACATTCTGGTGCACAATGTAGACGGACGCCAAAAAAAGGCCCTTCAGCAGACCATCCAGATCAAACATAAAAACAAAGAAACCAAGACTAAATGGGAAAAATTCCCTTTAGCATGGCACTGGACTGCCATACGGACCTGATTCTGACCAATGAGGTCCATACAAAATCCGCAGTTGTCATAATCACAAATAGTCCATTGAGGGTGAGGACTTCGACATGATCCCTCAAAAAAGTATCTTCTCCCCCTAAAATCTCCATGGATGGTCCTGCGAACAATGCATTCAAACATATTAGCATCCTAGTTTTAGCATTGCATGGATTACCTCAGCGTTCACGTGGTCCTCTGGCTAAGAAGAATAAAGTAATAAAGCCGAAAGAAATTTTCTGAATGTTGTCATTCTTGCTTCTCTTAAAGCACAACATTCGGTGGGGCAAGCTATTTGAAGACATTTTTCAACACCTTGGATCCCCGATGCAAAATAAAAAGAGAAGTCAGTCAATAAAGCCTGAATTACAGTGGAATTCTTGATAGTATTAGAATTACCTCAGAATAAGTGGTAATGTTCATAAGGACTTCAAAAGGCCACCGGCCAAGTTTAGTCGCAATCCGACATGTCTAAGGTAATCCAAACAAATAAACAATTTCCAAAAAAATCAGTCTCTTGCACCGTAAAACAGACCCCGTAACTATTACTCTCTATTCAGTGCGTCAAATTGCTATGGAACCACCTTCATTGGATCCGACAAGGTTGAAAACCCCTATGAAACAAGTTTTGGATTAATCGGATGCTCCAGGAAAGCGTTATTGGTAAAAGACCAAAAAAGGAGCAGGCCGAACACTATTCCTCTACGCCCTCCCTGCACCAAATCACCATTAATAGTAACTGTTTTTATAGTCACGAGTAGTGACTTTTAGGAGCCATATGTCACTCGTTATTAGTGGGATCACGCTCATATTCTGCGAACATCTTCGTATTGTCAAGACGAACGTTTGATATGTAGCACACCCCTTGATGACACCCAAGTAGGGAGAAAACTTAGAGAGAAGTCGATGATTCGTGAAGGGAGTTGCAGGAAATTCAGCAGCGACACATGCCGATCGAGCGGCCATATCACGGTGCTCGCGTATCGGATTGACACGAGACTAGTTTCATCGTATGCGTAAGGTACAGAGCTACCATTAGTCAAAACCCCGAGCATGATGAATGATTGGATTTTACGTGTGAAGCAGATAAAGTAGTTGTAAATTCATGCAATCGGAATTCAGATTTCGACCAAAAACTCAAGACTGCAAAATCTTCGTACGAGCATGACATCGACCTGCATTTGTTGCCACATGATCGTGACAGCATGCTTAGTGAAATACAATGAAGAAATCATGAAAAAATATCAAGATATGAACACATTATCGATCCGAAGTTTTCAAGATTCGCATGAATTTCAAGTCGCATGATTGTGGCCTAAAATTACGATCCGTGGCTCGAAGTTGATATCAAATCGATCACCATCATGAGACCTGCAAGAAAGAAATCATCTTTTTTTCAAACAGGTACTAGAGCAACTCCGGATCATCTATGAACAATCACACACGTTCTTGAGCAATAGCAGGGACTGTTTTTGAATTCCATGTATTTTTAGGCAGGGGCTAATCAATCATTTTACACCCATTTTTAGATTTTATTTTAACTCAAATAAATTGTAATTATCATCAATTATAATAGTTTTTGGGCATCCACTCATGTTTAGGGCCCAATTCTATAAATACATGATAAACCTAATTGTAAAGGGATCCTCTCATACTTTTAATTGATTAATAAAGTTCGAGTTTTTACGTTGAGTTAGAGAGGAACTTCTTGGAGAGAGATAGGAGAGAGAAGAAAAAGTCTGACACCCCTCGATGAAGGTAACTTTCTCTCTCCTCCTCTTTCTTTCTTTCTCTCTCTTCTTCTCCTCTCCTCTTTTTCCCTCTTCTTTCTTTCTTTCTCTCTCTTCTTCTTCTCTCTCCTCTTTCTTTCTCTCTCTTCATCTTCTTCTCTTTGTCTCTCTCATCTCCATCTCAAACATGCATGACAGTAACCATTGTCGTGCAAGTCACTCTCTCTCTCTTTTTCTTCTTTCCACTTTTCTCTTTATTTTCTCTTTTCCTATTCACCCTCTTTCTTAATCTTCTCCTTCCTTCTCTCTCTACTTTTCTTTCTTCTTTCTCTTCCCTAAGCCTTCTTTTTTCCTCTCTTTCTTTCTCTCATCATGTTATTTCTTTCCTCTTTCCTCTCCAGTCATGCATGGCGATACCCATTGCCAAGCATGACATTCTCATTCTTCCCTTATCCTCTGGAAACATGCACAGTGAGACGGGCCTTAACACGAGTGATGGGCCTGGACTCTGTCCATGTTTCCCCTTCCCCATGTTGTACACGACAATGCTCATCACCGCGCATGACATTCCTTTCCTCATTCTTTAACAAGGACACTGAACCGGGCCCTTTCCCGAGTAGGGGTCAGGTCGTGTCTGAGTCCCTTACGACACGAGCGGTGATGCCTAGCATCGCGAGCGTCTTTCCCTTTCTCATTACTATCTCTCTTTGACATGGACAGTAGAAACCCATCGTCATCCATATTCTTTCTCTCTCTTCTTTCCTCTCTCATGAGCGGTGGAAACCCATCGCCATCCATGTTCTTTTTCTTTCTTTCCTCAGTCTTGAGCAGTGGAAACCCATCGTCGACCATGTTTTCTTCTTTTCTCTCTCCTTTCATGGACGGTGGAACCCATCATCATCTATGTTCCTTCTCTCTCTTATTTTCTCTATCTTGAGCAACAGAACCCATCACCGTCCATATTCTCTCTCTCCTCTTTCTTCTATCATAAGCGGTGGAACCCATCGCTGTCCATGTTCTTTCTCTCTCCTCTTTCCTCTGTCATGGGTGGCAGAACCCATCGACGTTCATGTTCTTTCTCTCTCCACTTTCCTTTTTCATGGGCGGTGAAAACCATCGTCTTCCATGTTCTTCTTCTCTCACCTTTCTTTCTTCTCTTTCTCTCTTCTCTCTCCTCTATCATGGACGACGGAAGCTCATCGCCATCCATGCTTCCTTCTCTCTTCTTTTTCTCTCACTTCTTATCTCTCCCCATTCCTTCTATCTCTCCTTTCTTTTCTTTTCTTCCTTGTCTCCCTTTTCTCTTTTCTCTTCTTTCTCTCCACATTCCTCTCTTCCCTTTTTTTCTCTCTTGTTCTCTTCTCTCCTTTCTCTTTTATCTCTTCTCTTTCTTTTCTTCTCCTTTCCTTCTCTTTTTTCCTATCTCTTTTCTTCTCTCTCTTTCTCTCTCTTCTTTTCTTATGTCTCCTCTTTCTCTTTCTTTTTCTTCTTCCTCTCTCATTTGACTAAAGGACAAGTCTAGCACTGTCACGGTAGTCTCATCGTCAAGCAGTATTGCCGCCGTGTCGGTCTAAGTTACCGTGCCCATCTTGCTGCCACGTAAAGCTTACCATTGTGCCGGTCTGGTTGGTATTGGTGTTCTGTCGTAAAGTAATATCACCGCCATGCCAGTCCACGTTACCGTGCCTGTCTTGCTACCTCGTCAGGTCAATCCTCATGCCAATCTAGCCACTGTGCTAGGTTCGCCACCCAGTCAAATGTCTCTTTCTTTTCTTTTATTCTCACTTCTTCTTCTCACAACCCTCATCTCATCAATTCTTCTCTTTTCTCCTTTAAATGTGCACACCTATGTCCATTCATCCAAAGACAAGGTGGGATCCCTTGGCCCACTTGTCTTGTAAAATTAAACATGTGTATGTGATCGCAGAAACAACAGAATACAAGCCAAGGGAGGAGATTCCAAACTAGTTGTACGATTGGGGGGCTTTCCGACATGATCTAAGAGGGCGACCACGCGAGCCAGCCTGAGTGAGTCATGGACTAGGTGAGGTGTGTCCCGCCTCACAACAAATTCCTCTCTCATTGGTTGGTATACCTGCCTTTGTTCTTGCACAAGGTTCCCGAGAGAGCAATCTCAAGTCCCGAAATTCCTTTGAAACTCGATACACGTGTCACTAGATCATCTAGATCCGGGGATGAGATCAAGGAACCTAACCACTCACTTTCAAAGAACTTCAAAAAAGAGAGATATGGTCCATTCAAGGCACCGTGTTTCGTTGGAAATGATTTCGGCAATACCAGTCAAATGCAAATGAAATTTCTTTTGATATACCAAACAATTAATGCCGCATCTCTTAAGGGTGATAAAGAATCGAGTTAATAATCCAATAGTTCTAATCGCATTAGAAAATTACTTGTATTGTGAGAGAAATGACCATTTTACTGATCGAGTGTCATATTGGCTATAACGCACGGAGCATAAGGCTTTAACTATTGGGTGATGCGAATGAGGACTGAATTATTCTCTTGACGGAAAACTACGGAGTTATGCGGATGATGGGTTTAGTCACCTCCGATTGATAAGAGTTATAATGCCTCGAACAAGGATCCCTGAGAGTCTCAGTTTATTTTTAGAACATCAAGTTTTGAGATATCAGTTAAGGCATATCTTAACTGACGATGAATATCGACATGGTTTAAGCAAAGTCCAAATATTGCCAATGTTATATCACTCTTGGACTTTAAAGCACATGAGGCCTTAACATGTATATCTTTATGGATTTACCTCAATATATCAACATATGGCAAGGTTTCCCTGTTGTTCTTGTTTTTAAAACCCCATATTCTTAACTAACGATGGATTAAAAGAGTCATATCACATCTAACCCTTAACTCCTCCAATTTCCAGTGGAGAGGAATCCATGTGTCATGGAAGTATATGTATCTCAGAGTTTCGTCTTAAATTGAAACGTCTTCATGATCTCTTGTTATAGACCGTAAGTTAAGATGCACATGCGTAGCTAATGATGAATTCAAGAAAATATGTATATCAATCCGCATCAGGTTCCTTTACATATCACATGGATATGCATATCGGGGCTTAGGAGTATATGCATCTTAGAACTTGTCTCACAATGAGATGGCTTTCATATCCTCTATCATCGATCGTAAGTTAAACTTGAATTGGCTTAATTGATGAGCTATTTTATCTATTATCAGTTGAGAATCAGAACATAAAGGTTGACTGACGAGTCAGGATTCTGAGGGTCTATCGAAGCCTTCATATGATGAATCTTGATCATATCATATCTTTCATATATTCATATCATAGGGCATAGCCGAAGAGGTGCTATCAAGAATCATGCTCGTATGTTAAGATAGTTATCATGTGTGTGTCCAGGGACTTTGCTTTATCATACTATCTTCATCAAGCATCAGTTAGAACATTCTTAGTCGTACATATGGTGACTTGGAACATAGTCAATTACCTAGGCATATGTTCAAAGTCTGAGCTTATCAAACTTGTATATCTTTCATTCAGTGTCTGTCATGACAACTTTTCCGGTGTTTGTTATGAGACTCACTCTTATTCAATGTTCGTTAAAAAACTCACATTTTTATACCTCTATCAAGCTTCAGTTAAAATACAGTAAGCCTGATATGAGGACTAGAAGCATACTCAACCCAAGGCATGTCGTCAAGGTTTTAAGCATATCAAGTTTGTTAAAGCATTTATCTGGCTTGCGTTAACGCCTCTGTCTTATAGTCACCTCAATCTTTATCGAGCGTTCGTTAGAATGCATCTAGTCTTGTATATGCCTAAAAGTATACCCAACAAAACCAGCTCAGGCATTGTGCGCATGGGAGAACCCTGAAAGGAGTGTAACGACCGGCCGATATTGGGTGAGTCTACCGACATCATTCACCTCCATCATGAAGGCCATGCATGTCTTAACAACGTGCCTCATTCTAAGCATCTGAATTAAACGAGGGAATGTATAACCATCTTATCCCCACTTCTCAACACATCCATTATCACTTTTATGTATTCCCATGGAATAAACCCCTTCGGCTTCTTCATCAATTCGTATAAATTCATTGGCAACGGAAGTCTATCGGAAGATCTCGACATATCTTAGCCTTTTATTCTTTAAAACATGACTTCTCCTATTTTGCCTCGTCGCCTCTCCATCACTTTCAACCCCGAAATGACTACTGCCATCCAAGGCACGGAAGAGCATGCGATAGAAATCCCTCCAATGGTTACACAAGGAGAGAGTAGTCGAAAGCGCCCCGCAACTTTCCATGTCATGGGTATGGCCTCCTCTTCAGATGAGCGAATTCCTGAGGCGACACTGAAGGTCAGGCTAATGATAGACTCAAAATCCAGGGAAATCGCCTGTCTTAGGGAGTTGGTGATCTGGCTTCACTGTGAGGCGAAGCATCACCAAAACATGTCCGACTTCTATCAGGGAGAGGTCATAAGTGTTAAGGAAACCCTAACCTCAGTTAAGAGGAAGGTGGTCAGGATCGCAAGGTTGATCTGCTTTGGGGAGTAATGCCTTGAACCATGGCCTAAGCGGAGGTTTTTGTTTTTCTTTCTCATTCTTTTTTTTTTTTTGAGGCTAAGTCTCAACTCTTATATCAATGATGCTCCCTTTTTTCTTATCATGGTATCTCAATGCATTTTACATATGATTTTCTTTCTGCATTTGCATTATCTTTGCATTCTTTGACATATACCTCACATCATACACCATTAGTTGGAGTTATCCATCCCCTGTTCAATAAGACCAGGACGAAGCTTGAATTCAAAACAAAACCCACACCCTTATCTTCTTAATAAATGCTAAGGGTATTATTGTAAAAGTATCGGTCTTAAAGCATCATATCCCTTATATGTGGGGCATATTGGTAAAATGTGCTTCGATCATGATTATCCTGTTGTTTTTACAGATTTCAAGGCGAGGATGTAAAACATCATGCCCCTTTTAAGCTCTTGTCTCTTCATGTCTCCTGATCCTCAACTTCAGTCTTTAAAGAAAACCTCCATCGCTCTATATTTTCCACTGGCCTTTTGCCTCCTTCGGCATACCTTTGCGATTCTAGAAAACTATAGAACCTTTATGATGGAAGAACAACTTCTATTGATGTACAACTACATCTCAAGGGGTCTTACCCGTTTTGTAAGGATTATAGCCAGTTTTTTGGCTTCCCTAACCAATTTTTGGTAGCCTCAAAACGCTTCAATTTTCCTCGCAAGCGTGTCCTACAGTTGTGATGCTTTCAACTTTCTACGATCCAAACTCCTGAGTAGGAACTCATCATAGAGGACATTCCTTTTTTCCCAAAATTTATTTAAGGATTTCTGCATATTTTCCTTCAAGTTTATTTCCCTTTTCATCATCATATATTTCTTATGTCAGTCTCTTACATTCATTCTTCATTCTGACCGTAACCCAGCTCTTGGGCATATGCTCACGAAAGTGAAATGGCTCAGCAGTTTCTAGTCAATCCCATCCTTTTGTTCAGAGTTGATGCTCTGGGGTTATGCCCCCGATTTCGGCTTTCGATCAATTGGACATGTGGGATTTTTGGATGCAATGCTTCATGTAGAAGCTATGCCCAAATTTTGCAAAAATCCACTTGAGTTCAGAAATCAGAGATCTAACCCTGAGTTCTCTTAATTTTCAGCTTGAAATTGAATACTCTAGGCGTTCAGTTATCAGGCTTTAAAGTCTTGCTAATGATGTCCGATTCCATCTTCTATCAGTATGGCCTAATATTCACCATTACCCGTCGGTTCAAGCCTTAGAATAAAATTTGGGCTTTGAACCTTAGGTCTAAAGTAGGTTAAGAGGTGAATGTCCTTATGTGTTCAAAACAATCCAACGTTCTAAACCTTGTGCCTCAAGCTTGTGCAATCATTAGTTATTGGTTTGGGGACCTTGGGTTGCATACCGCAAGTATGAGTCCAAAGGTTCAAACCTTGTCCTGAGCCATGAAGGCATCGGGTGTAGGCTAGGAACCTTAAGGCACATAGGAGATGTTTGGAGTTAAGGATCGAATCTCGTACTGAGCCGCAAAAGAATCAGACATTGATTGAAAAGCTTACTTCGTATAGAAAAATGGAATTTAGGATCAAACCTTGTCCTGAGCCTCGAAGGCATTAGGCATCGGATGGAAACCTTAAGCCATATATAGATATTATAAGATCAAGGATCGAACCTCGTCTTGAGTTGCAAAGGCATCGAGCATAGATTAGAAACCTTAATCCACAAAGGAAATATGGGATCAAGGATCGAACCTCGTCTTGAGACGCAAAGGCATTGGGCACTGGAAACCTTAAGCCATATATAGGACGTATGGGATCAAGGATCAAACCTCATCCTGAGACGCGAAGGCATCGGGCATAGGTTGGAAACCTTAAGCCATCTAGGAAATATGGGTCAAGGATCGAACCTCGTGCTAAGCCGCAAAAGCATCGGATGTTGGTTGGAAACCTTAAGCCTCATAAAGAAAGTATGGGATTTTTCTTTAATCATGGGCCTTCTTTCTTTTTTCAGGCATCATGAATTCCAAGTCGTTTCCGAAGGAAGGGGAAATCTAGGACAAAGGAGTGCACATGCATCTCCATGCTCAGCGGTAGCCCAAAACCAAGAGTGATGCCCAATATCACAATAACCTTTTATGGCCCTCACATATAAATTTTCTAGTGGAGTCAGTTGAATGCGAGGAATTCACCCCTTATTTTCCATGGCCTCCCTAGCAGAGCATCCTCTTGCATTTTTCACACAAGAATGATGTGGGTCTGGTGCTCTTTCAATTATGGGGCATCAGATTCGTGCACAAAAGGCTTCGTGGGTGACCTTGGGTTTTAGATTGGAGGGGGAGAGTTGGTATATCTGGGGTTATTATACTTGGACACGAGAAATATGCAAACGCTTTCGAGAAAGAATTACAACGTTCAGGGCTTCGTAGCGCCTGTGAGTGGTCAACATTCCTTTACAACTGTTGCGCCAATGTCGTTCGGGCATACCTAGAAACTTGGTGTCCTGAAATGAACACCAGTTCTTTGGCCATGGAGAGGGTAACAAGTCCCTCTTAGACTTGCATTTTACTGGTGGCCTTTCCCTTCTTGTGAGAGGCTTTCATCTCTCTCTCTCTCTCTCCCTCTCTCTCTCTCACTCACATTCTTCTAACCCTTGATTACTCTTAGGGGGCTCTTTGGTTTATTGATATAGTTATAAGCTCAATCCTGTAATACCACTTTCCAAATCCTCTGGGTAACAAGGCTTCGAGCCTAGTGCTTTTCCTTATCTCCGGTAATACGGAGAGGTTACGTTAGGAGGCTGCCCAATTTTCTTTGGGTCGTCTCTTCACTTTTCTCCTTCACTTTCTTTTTCTTCTTCTTCTCACCCCTAAACCAAGTTTTCACCAACTCAACCATGTTCTCTTCTTTCTTCTCTCTCTTACCACTCAACCCCTAAAACCAGAGCCCTTAATCTATAAAATACATGAAATATTTTATTACATTTGGATTTCATCAGCAGTTTTTATTGAGATTTGAGGTGAGGTGTTGAGTTTAGATACAGGGCCGAATTCAAATCACGTTATCGGACAGTCGGAGGCTTTCATTCATTGATCTAAGAGGGCAATAGCCCGGGCCTATCCCAAGAATTCAAACCGCAGTGAGGTAAGTGCTTGATTTCTTCTCTTCACTGCTTTAAAATCCTCTCATAGTTGGACATACCTATCTACACGTGACACACGAGCCGCACACATGCCCATGAGGGTCAAAGAGGCAGTTTAAGAGTGGGTTGATCTAACCTAGGTCCCCTAGGGAGCCTTGGTGAGGTAGATCCAGGCATGACCAATTGATGACTCCATTGGGGAAAGGCCACCCTATAGTTGGTTTAGGTTTAATTCGCTCTCAGACAAACATTTCACCTCACTCTTTCTTAAAAACTGTTATGGAGTCCAATTACTCCTCTCTCATCCGAATTGGGGATTTCATCATCCCCACATTCGTGAATGTACCGATGGGAAGTAAGATTCTTCAATCTGCTACTTCCATATATCTTTTGAGTGGTCTCTCTAACCTTAGCATCCGAGCTGAGACTCAGGGAAACTCAAGAATGGGACCCCAAATCCCTTACTCCCTCTCTACTGGCATCAAAGGCAAGTCTGTTGGTGTTAATTGCATGAGCAATTCTAAAACCGCCGCCCTTAATGCTCACACTGCTACTGGTGGACTCTCCACCAGTCACAAGCTTAAGATTGGTCCGAAAACCGCTCTCAGTCCTCTTATGGTTGGTTCTTCTCAAGCCACCACTTTAGTGGGTAAGCAAAAGGTTATCCCATCTTCACTCCACACGGGCACTACTCGTACTGGTATGTTTCCCCAAACACATCATGCTGACGGCTAGACCATATCATTCGAGTGGATCCAAAGCTATTCAACACACGCTTACACATGTCATGGAAAATGGCTTCGCCATGGCTGTGATGAATCGAAGCAAGCAAAAGCTACCCCCGACTCCCTCACTTGCTTTGCGTCTCTTGGGACTCGGACCCACTAATAGCAGTTCTCAAGCCACTCGTGCATTGCATAATACTCACTCAGCTGCGGGCAAACCGAATACTGCACCTCAACGAGCACACCACCCATGACTCAATCAAGGGTCACGAATAATTGTGCTCATGCATGCAAAGCAAAGTGGTTCTAAGACGGCTGCAACTGCAAAGGTTGGCATTCCAAATGCCAGACCGCTTGCTTCACTAAGTGTGGCTTCCAAGCCATCCACAACACCCCACAAGTCCAATGCTATTTATGGCTTCAATGGGAAAGACCAGCAACACATGCTCTCTTTTACCCCAAAGTTCATGACAACATGGTACTCGAAGAAGTTCCCTTTGAGTACACTCTTGTCCACTACTTCTACTTCATATACATGAGCCGGCCCTCGAGGTTGGACTTGGAGCAAGATTATGCCCCCGAAGCCAATAAAGAAACCACTCCCTTGTTCAAAATAAACTAAGCTTCCAAGGTCGACCTCGAGCTCCCTACTCCCAGGGCACCATACCTTACTTGAATTGATTGACTTTGCTCTAGTCTCCTTGAGACAGGCCAATCAATGACGGTGCCATACCCAATTCCAATTTTGGGAACGTATTTATTGGAGCTTGCAAATCAAACAACAGAAAGGCATGAAAGTGCCACTCATAAAGAAAAAATATTTTTCAACTTTAGAAGACTTACTAAAGAAGGACTCATTTTACCCATGGCAAACTAAAGTGGAACTTGAAATGAGTGGCATAGTTCAATGATCAATTGTAGAAGTTTAAGAAGATGAACCCAGTTTGTATGAACCATGGCCCCAAGGCCTTCTCGAGGCACAACAAAAAGAAATATGACCCTAAGGGCGTCACGACCCCATCCAAATTAAACCATGGCTCCAAGGCTGTCTCCTGCCATGATTATCAGAACTACAGCCCCAAGGCCGTCAAGAGCAGAGGGTTACTCGAGCATTAAGGCAATCCCAGATCCAGTCAGAGCATTCTGAACCCTTATTGTCAGAATTGCCAGATTGGGGCACAAAGAGGATCACGACTACTCCCATCCCAGAATCACTCAACGCTGAGGAACGAGCTGACCTGATGATAGCCAAGATGGCGATGGCTCTGAACAACCAATGACACGTTTCAATGTAACCCCAAACAAGTTACTAGACAGACTTAAAGGGTAAGAAAGTACTCGGTCAATTGGTGTATCTTCGTATCGGGAAGTGAACTCTCCTCTTGATCCTCAATTTGAAGAAGAAGAGCAAAGACCTCCACCTCCTCCTATAGCTCAAACTTCACGACCTCCCACTCCCCCAGTCTTTCCTGATGGTCAACCCAATGTAGCTTCCCAAGCTATTTACCCAGCAGTTACTCAGGAAGACATTTAGAACATGATCAATCAAAGCATTCAGGTCTTTCAAGTCTTAAAGGCCCATGAAAATACTCACTACAAGAAGCCTTACCCACCCTTCATTGATCAAGTCCCTTTTCCCCCAAGTTATCAAAAGGAAGACTGCTTATCTTTGATGGCATCAGCTCAAGCAAACAACATGTGTCACACTTCGTGTCAGCATATCAAGAATCAGCTTCTGATCCCAAACTGCTTCTTCGATAGTTTTTGGAAACTCTAATTGAGACTGCCTTCAAATGTTATGCACATTTGCCTCTGAATTCTCTCCAAGGGAACCTCAACAACAGTAGTTCCAACCTCAGGCCTATAATAGGGTGCCTCCACCACAAAACTTGTACCCTCCTACTTAATTTCAGAAAAGGTTAAACAAGCAGTATAGCTTTAGCAAAGCTTAGGTGCCTGTTTTATTAAAGATGCTATTGGAAGAAGGTATGATAGTTTTTCGTAAACCCAGGAAACCAGACTAGGTGAGACTCACCAATCATAAGCATTATTGTACTTATCATTGGATGTTGATCCATCTTGTGCAAGACTACTTCCATCTTAATGACCTTGTCAACGACTTGATTCAGAAAGGACAAATTCATTTAAAAGGTCTCAAAAAATCTTTTGAGACTGCAAAAACTTTGCATATGGTCATCATTGAGGAAGAATGAGTGCAGACCTTGCAATCCGAAGAGGTACCATCTGATCTTTTTCCAGACCTTTTTGTGATGTTAGCATTACAAGGATTGATTATCCCACTCTCATTAAGACAACCCAAGCATTTGGTTCAACGAACTGAAAATCTCTAGTGTCTATTCCACCAAGTGTGGGGCCATGAGATTTCTCAGTGTTTGAATTTCAGGACTTTTATATAAGAGTCCATAGCCGAAGGACGAATTATTTTGAATAAACTAGTCCAAAATCGTGAGCCACCTATTTCAGTAACCCCTAAAAATGCTACCGAAGCATCCTCTACTTCTCACAGTGCGAAGGAAGAAGAGAGAGTTCAATTAAATGAGTCTAAAAAGGCAGGTGAAACTATGGAGGCATCGCTTATGGTCACAGTCCAAGAGGAACAGCCTAGCAGTGTCCCCATGGATGAACTGTCTCTTGACATGTTTCTTATCATCTTCGATATGTTGGTACAACAAGAGAAAATTACACCTTGTTTACCTAAGAAGCTAAAGCACCTTAAAGAAACATGCAAGGACTTGTGGTGCCAGTATCACCAAATGAAAGGACACGACTTGTTCCACTTTTGGGGATTCCAAGCCATTTTAGATGAAGTCACACGAAATGCTGAAGTGTTCATAGATAATACACCACCTTCACCTCTAAAGGTTGCTAAAGAATTTGAAGCTTTGTTGCATAAAATAGCTAAGTAGCTTCATTCTCTTAGTCAGGAAACCCTGAAAAATCCTATTCCCCAAGCTCTTATCAAAATACCTGAGTCTAGCAGGAACACCATGGCCTTGGTAAGATGAAAAGTCTCATGAGGGAGGCAATCCAGCAAGCGAATATGGTATCTACACTACAAACTTGTATGATCGTACATGTTAAGAAAAAGAAGAAGAACAAATAGCCTTCGAAAGCTCAATGTCGAAAAGCAAAGTTACCCCTGTTTGAGGGTATTTTTCAACACTTATGTCCTCGATGCGAAGAAGGAGAGAGCAGTTTGCAACCTAAGTCTATAGGTACCAAAATGCCTGTGGACTATGGAAGCTGTAAGACGATAAGCTCTGATCCAAAAGGAAATTTTTTATAGTCTCATAATGACCCAAGAAGGTTCTGAATTGTACCTAAAGGTCTCCTAAGAACACTTGCCAAGTTTCGTCGTAATCCAACGAGTTCAAGGCAGTGTAGATGCAAAAACTATTTTACAAAAAGACCTCTTTTGCCCTGAAAATGGACCTTATAACTACAACTCTATCGCCAGAGCTTCAAATGACCATAAGACCACTGCCATTGGATCCGGAACATCTGAAAACCCTTAAGGACCATGTTTCGGCTTGATCGGACATTTATGTACCAAGTTATGGCCAAATTACCCAAAACAAGTAGGTCTCACGCTATTACCATGCATCCTCAGTGAACTAGTTTCCATTAATGAAATTTGTGTTTTTAGGTTTTGGCCTGAACTTTGGAAGGCCATATCTCTCTTATCCCATATCAAATCAAGCTCAAATTTTGGGAGCATGTTCGTCTCATCGACTCAAGCATTTCGATATGTGGCATGACCCATGTCGTGGCCCGAGCCGGGAAAAAACAAGAGAGAAGATTGCTATTCAAGACGAGGTTGTAGATTTTCCAGCAGGAGCGTGCCTCGATCGAGCGACCACATCATGACGCTCGCACATCGAATCAACTCGAAACCAGACCCATTACGAGCACGCTGTTAAAGGCTTCGTTGGAATCGAACCTCACATGTAATGGACGGTCAAATTCTCTACATGATGGATTCAAAGTTTCTGTAATTTCGGCCATCGGAAACCAAATTCCGGCAAAAGTACTAAATTTGGAAAAAAATTCATTCGGATACCGAATCAGGCCACATTCGTCTTTCTTTTCTCTCTCTTCTTCTTTCTTCTTCTTTCCTTCTCCATAGTTCTTTATTTTCTCTCTATATTTCTCTCTTTCCTACTCTCTCTTGCTTGCTTGACTCGATGGCAGGCTAAGCCTTTTCTCGAGTGGCAGGCTCAGCTGTCATCCATGTCTTTCTTTCTTCTCTCTTGTCTGCTTTCTCTAATTGGCACAACAACCAGAGCCTTTTCCCATGTTGTAGGCCTAGTCATCGTTCATGTCTCTCTCTCTTCTATTTGGCATGGCAGGGTTCACTACCGAGCACATTTCTCTCTTCTCTCTCTTCTCTATCTCGCTCAGCACTACCCACTATCAAGCATGACATTTCTCTCTCCTCTATCTGCTTTGTCTGGCATGGCAGTAGCCACTACCAAGCACGACATTTCTCTCTCTTCTCTCTTGTCTCTTCCTTCTCTGTTTGGCATGACAATATCCACTACCGAGCACGATATTTCTCTCTCTTCTATCTTCTCTGTCTGGCACGACAGGGTTCACCACCAAGCATGACATTTCTCTCTCTTCTATTTGGCACAACAGGGCTCACCTCTGTGCACGTCATTTCTTCTCTTTGTTTGGCACAGCAGGGTTCACCGTCGAGCACAATATTTCTCTCTTCTCTCTCTTTTGTTTGGCATGGCAGGGTTCACCGCTATGCACCACATTTCTTCTATCTCTTTTCTCTCTTCTCTCTCTTCTGTTTGGCACAGTAAGTTTCACCGCCATGCACAACATTTCTTCTCTTCTCTTCTTTTCTCCTTCTTTTCGTCTCTTCTCCCTTTTGGAAAGTTTAGCGAGAGCTAAGCTAACCTTCGCCCTCTGTCATTCCTTTTCTTCTGTTTCTACCTTCTTCTTCTCACTTCCCTTCTCTTCTCTTCTTCTCTCTTTCTTTTCATCTTTTCTCCCTTTTGGAACGTTTAGCGAGAACCAAGCTAACTATCACACTCTTTTTCTCAATCCTTTTCTTCTCTTTCTACTTTATTCTTCTATCTTTCTTCTCTCGTCCTCTCTCTCTTATTTGAATTTCATCTCTTCTCCCGCTTTGGAAGGTTTAGCGAGAGCCAAGCTAACCTTCATTCTTTTTCTCGTTCATTTTTCTTCTTCCTCTTTCTGAAGGATCAGGGTGAAAAACAAACCAGCCTTCGTCACTCTTTTCTCTTTCTGTGAAGTGCTGGGTAAAATCCAAACCAGCCTTTGTTCCTCTTTTCTCTCTTTTTCAAAAATATATTTTATCTCTGAAGAGCTTAGTGAAAACCAAGCCAGTCTTTGTCTCCCTTTTCTCTTCTCTTTCTTTTAAAATATTTTTCTTTGAAAAGCTGGGTGAAAGCCATACCAGCCTTTGTCTCTCTTTTCTCTCTCGACTTTTTCTTCTCTCTCTGAAGGACTGGGTGAAAGGCAAACCAGCCGTCGTCTCTTTTCTCTCTCCATACCCTTCTCTTTCTTTTCTTCTCTCTCTAAAGGACTGGGTGAAAGGCAAACCAGCCTTCATCTCTTTTCTCTCTCCATCCCCTTCTCTGTCTTTTTCTTCTCTCTAAAAGTCTCTTCTCTCTAATATCTTTTCTCCATCTAACCCCTTAGCCCTTTCTCTTCGTTGTAAAATATGCACTAAGGGTCCCTCATCAAGGAGACGTCGTGAGGCTATCAAATTGACATGGACTCTACTACATCATTTTTCCATTTTTCTTTGAGTACACACGCACGTGTGTGCTCTACCTATGACAAGGTGAGGTGCTCTGACCCACTTGTCTGTACTTTTAATATGTGTGTGTGTGTATGTAGGAAAGAAGAAATAGGTCAAGGGAGGCGATTCCAAACCGGCCACAGGCCAGGAGGGCATTCCACGTGATCTAAGAGGGCGCCCATGCGAGCTAGCCTGAGGTGTCACGGACCCACATGAAGTAAGTCTCGTCTCACGAACAAATTCTTTTCTCACCGGTTGGTATTCTTGTTCGCGTCCTCCTTACCCAGTCCCGAGAGAGAGATCTCATGTCTCGGGTCCATCGCAAATTCAGAACCATGCCACCAGGTCATCGCGACCAGGAAGGCAAGATCGAGGCACCTAACCAACCCCAAATACCAATGAAGGCAACATTCCTTCCTCCTATTCCCCGTCTTCCCACTTTGTATGACTTCATCCCAAGGCAAGTCCCTTTTGTTGAGGGTGGGCAATCACCCCAGAACAGTCTAACAAAGGTGCAATGGTCAAGGCAGGGTAAAGACCTTAAAGATCCCAGGCAATTGTCCAACAAGATTTACGTCGTTAAAAGGTCTTTGATCACGTCCAATGAGAGTAAATACCTTAAAACCTATTTGAGTCCGATTCAGGTGATGACCCCAAGAGCTTCATAGTTCGGTCCAATATAAGTGATAACCCTAAAAGCTGTGTCCCTTCTTCTATCCCCTATTCTTTAAACCCTTCTTCCCGCTCATAACCTCTCTCTAAACTCACCATGGAATGCCAAGATTTTGAGGCTCTTAAAGAAGAGCTCAAACTCTGCAGTAATAATAAAAGACATAACAAGAAATTAAGGAAAATGGTTGCCCAAAAGGATAGATTCTTGAATGTTGGAGATGTTATGGCCTTTGCAGCTAAAAAGGAAAAAACTTGTCCTACTCCAAATGAGGTATTCAGTCGGCTTATAAACTCGAAGCCTAAGAGGTTGTCTCAATGGCCCGCAGAGCCTGACTTAGGGGAACCATGGAAGAACTCGAAGGGAGAAAGTTCTTCAAATTATGAAGCATGCCACTTGTTGGTGTTTCATGAGGGAAGCACAGTGGCTGCAGTTCATCGAATGAGGTTCAGGTTAGGGAAGAGACTTAAACCAATCCAAAGACTAGCTACACCTAAACTCCTAAAATACTCCGAACCACCACTGGTTCCCTATCCTAATTCAATTGTCCCTATTCAAGAACCACTCCCTCTTTTAAAATACTCAAGACCACCACCAATCCCTTACCCAAATCCTTCACCTTCCTTCTTTATAACTCCTGGACCATCACAACCTTCATCTTGCCCTGTCTTACCTACACCTACTCTGACTATGTGACCCAACCAGCCTTCTCTGCCTCCTCCCACAACTACAACCGACCCTTCCTTAGCGGCTGTAATAAACCCTTCCCCTTCAAAGGCCACTCCATTACCAAGTGTCTACAAAACCAGTGGTAAACCAAGGACCTGTCTTTCCAGAAGCTGACAAAGTCAAATACGATACGATTGGGCACTTGCGGAGACTCTCAGCTCTCTTGAGTGTCTATGATGCCCTCATGTTATCAAATGACTTTCGTATGGCTTTAGTACAAGCTCTCTCCCAACTTAAAGTGTATGAGACCGAGATTGAATGAATTGAGGTAGACTCAACGATCCTTAACAGTTGCATGACTATCAAATTTGCTGATGATGACCTTCAGTTGGGTGAGGGATTTCATAACCGGCCGCTCTTCGTAACTGGTGAACTTCATACTTGCCAAATTAATCAGATCACGTTGGATGGGGCATCTGTAGTGAACCTTATGTCAAAGAAGATTCTTAAACGAATTGGGATAGGTGTTGAGCAGCTTGAGCCAACAAACTTGACAGTTCAAGGATTTAATCAGTAGAGGGAGAAACCGGATGGTGTTATCCTCCTAAAGCTCGAGATTGGGGACTTGAATGCTTCCACTTTGTTTCATGTTATTGATACAGACACTTCTTACAATATCCTTTTGGATCATCCCTGGCTACATAACCATGGGATAGTTACATCCACACTCCATTAGTGCTTCAAATATAGTCAAGATGGAAGGCAACACACGGTCTATGATGATAAGAGACCATTTCCCATTGCTGAGTCACATTATCCTAATGCGAAGTACTATTTCATGGATCTAGTGCAATCTCAAGAGCTAATGTTGCATATGAAAGCCATTACAAGCCCTAACCTCAGAGAGACTGCTCAAACCTCTCATGAAGATATGGAAGATATGGCAAGATGACTTAATAACATGTTTCAAGAAGAAAATAGATATGGAAAAATGATACCTTTAACCCCTATTGATGGAAATTTGCCCACTTCCCCAGTAGAAGTGATGACCCATGATCATAAAGAGGAAGCTTCATCCTCTATCCCATCCTCACAGAAACCCATTCCAGTGGTGGCTCTGATCAAACAAATCAAGAAAAAAGAAACCACTGATTTGATCTTGTTAGCACCTACAATCACTTATGCTCATGGTGACATAAAGGTGTTACGTATCCCAATTCCCTTCTTATAAACTAAGGTTGCACATCCAACTGAGATAGATTCTTGTATCCTTAAGAGAGTAGAATAATGCCTTAAGAGAGTAGAATAATGCTTACTTTATTGCCCAGGTCAGTTATGCATAAAATCAGCAGAAAGTCTTGCAAATACCAGAAGTCTTGCACATTGAGAAGGACGATGCTTACCTCACTTCCCAAACCTCCCTTCAGCATAACCATTTTGAAGTCTTGCAAATCCCCGAGGTTTTTCATATCCCAATCCCCGAAAGGGAGGAGGATAGTGCTTACCTCACTTCTTCATCTCTTCACCAGCAAGGTTACCACAAAGTCTTACAAATCCCTGAGTTCTTACATATCCCAGTCATTGAAAGGGAGGAGGATAATGCTTACCTCACAGACCAAGCTAGTTATATGCATGACTCTCAAAAAGGTCTTGCATTTCTCAACCCCTTTCATAGAAACTCAAGTTGTTCATCAAAACATGACATGTAGTTATTCTCCCCCTTCCAATGAATTCAACAGCAAATGAGGTTCGAAGACCTGCTACAATTGCTGAATTGAAAGATCAAGTGCGGGGAATTTCTCTATCAGGTTGAAGTTATAAGAAAGGGAAAATCTAAGGTGAAGGAATTAGAACCTCCAAAGCCTTCTTTTATTCCTCTACATGGTTTCACCCCATAATCTTGGGACACGAGTATTTAGGAGAATCATCAAAGTCATTCCTCGATGGATGCTACAGTAATGCAGAAATGGGACCTTTATAGTCCTAAATCACATCAGATCATGAGAGAAATGGACTATGGACCATCAAGGAAACATGCGTTGAATGATGGTAAAGGGACGCTGGCACCCTTTGCAGCTATCAAGACCACGACGTCTCAACATACTACAAAGCAGGAACTTGGTCACCTGGGGCACGCTAGTTTACATCCATGGTTGTTCTTCCCTGACCAAATATCTAATGTGGCATTATCCTAAGAACTGTCACTACCTCCCCTTGAACTCATTCTTGGAGATATCATTCCTCGAGAGTCTCGAGAAGAAGTAGAAGTTGCCTAGACTCCTCAAGAACCTGAAGGTTCAGGAACGAAAAAGATAAAAGAAGGATCATTGATTGTAGAGGAAGAGATTGAAGTCCTTGAAGTGGATGCACAAACTTCTAATTCTATACCCCTTTATGAGGAGGAAATAGGGGAAGCACCAAATGTCTTGGAAGATGGTGATCTAGCCACAACTGATGATTTAGAAAATATGAGCTTGGGTGATGATGATGACCCAAGACCAACTTTTATCTCATCTATCTTATCTCCTGAAGAGAAAAAGGAGTACAATGAATTCTTGCAAACCAATCAAGATTTATTTGCCTCGTATTATCAGGAAATGCTTAGTCTTGACCCTTAGGTCACAATTCATAGGTTGGGAATTGACCCCTCCAATAAGCCTGTTAAGCAGAAATTTGGGAGATTCTGAGCTGAATTTGAAATCCAGATCGAAGCAGAGGTTAACAAGCTTAAGAAAATAAATTTCATAAGAGAAGACAAATACCCAAAATGGATAGCTAATATTGTGTCAGTCAAGAAGAAGAATGTTCAGATCAAGGTCTGTATTGACTTCTGTAACTTGCATGTGGCATGTCTTAAAGATGACTTCCCACTTCCCTTTACCAAACTACTGATAGACTCGACGAACAATTTCCATGCCTTCGCCTTTATGGATGGTTATTCAGGGTATAACTAGATAAGGATAAAATCAAAAGATGAACAGTCTTCTACCTTCCTCACTCTCAAAGGATTTTTCTGTTACATGGTGATGCCTTTCGGTCTCAAAAATGAATGAGCCACCTATCAAAGGGCTATGACCACTATCTTTGAAGATATGTTGCATGAAGAAGTGGAATTCTATGTAGACGAATCCCTTGATCAACTCAAGATGAACCCCTTGAAGTGTGCCTTTGGTGTGCGATCGAGGAAGTTCTTGGGATTTATTATCGGGTACCGAGGTTTAGAGATCGAACCTGTCAAATTAAAGCTATACAAAAGATGTGATCTCTGAGGAATCCAGAAGAAGTCAAATCTCTTCAAGGCATGCTTACTTATATCCGGAGATTCATCTTGAACCTTTCAGGACAGTTTAAACCCTTCTCCCATCTATTGAAGAAAGACGTGCCCTTCGAGTGGGACGAAGCATGTTAGATAGCTTTTGAAGACATCAAGAACTATTTATTGAAACCTCATGTTCTCTATGCACCAATTACAGGGAAACCTCTCATTTTGTATGTGACTGCATTGGATGAGTCATTCGTCGCCTTACTAGCTCAAAATAATGATGAAGGAAAGGAGACGGCTCTATATTATCTGATTCGAAGAATGCAAGGAGCTGAAGAGAACTACTCTCCCATAGAGAAGTTGTGTTTATCCCTTATCTTAGCAGTTCAGAAGCTCAAACACTATTTGCTCGCACATCTGGTTCATCTCATCTCTCGAGCATACCCCATTAAATTTCTCTTATCATGCCCTTGTCTATCGGGTCAGATTGAGAAATGGTTACTACTCCTCATGGAGTTTGACATCACATATGCGCTGCAAAAAGCTGTCAAAGGACAAGCCCTTGCAGATTTCTTGACTGCACATCCTCTCTCAGCTAATTCTCCCTCATCTAATGATTTACTAGATGAAGAAGTATTTCATGTTGAAGTTTCATACGATTGGACGATGCACTTTGATGGGGCATTTCAATCTAAAAGAGGTGGTGTTGGAGTAGTGTTCTCCACTCTTCATGATGGCCTTATCTCATTATCATTCTCTCTCCTAAAAATAAAGTCTCATAATGAGCATAATATCAAGCACTCATCATAGGTATGGAGATTGATTTTCATATGAACATAAAATACTTAAACGATTTATGGAGATTCAGAGTTGGTCAAACAGTTCAAAGGGGTATATGATGTAAGGAAGGATAACCTCAAGCCTTACTTCAATACCGTCAGGTCATTGATGGAAGAATTTGAAGAGGTTTCTCATGCGCATGTACAACGAAGGCTTAATGTACAAGCTGATGCACTTGCCAAATTGGGGGACACTATTCAAATCCCACTGAAAGAGCTGAAACCAGTCTGGCTAGCTGAGTGAAGATGTGTTGATTTTGTTAAAAATCTTGACAATGATGATGAAATGTAGTTGTTTGAGGAATTCCCTCCTAATCCATTCGGGGCACTAATTGCAAATAGAAAGTCCGTGCAAACCTCGAGCAGTTCTAAGAAACCTCTTGTGATTGAAGAGAAAGAGAATGAGGAACGAGAAGAGTCAGAATTTCAAAATCTCGTGTTTACAGAAGTGGAGCCAGTAACAGACTGGCGCACCCTAATAAAAGACTATTTGCAACAAAACCAGCTTCCTGACAACACTATTGAACATAACAAGATCAGAAGATCAGCCACAGGATATATGTGTCGTGACGGTATCTTGTTTTGTATCTCTTACAATGATATGGTAATTAGGTGCACTCATCAAAAAGATATAAACCGTGTACTAAAGGAAGTTCATGTTGGAGTTTATGGAATGCATTAGTGTAGCACTAAGCTATACAATAGAATCATCAGGATAGAATATTCTTGACCTATTATGAGTGCAGATTCCCTTATGCTTGCAAGAAACTACCAGGTATGCCAGATTCATTCGAGCTTCATTCATCAAGCTCTTGAACCTCTTTACCCGCCAATAGCATCATGGCCTTTCGCTTGGTGGGGTATGGTTATTATAAGTCCTATTGACCCATCATCTTCTTTGGGTCATGCCTTTATTCTTGCTGCCACAATCTATTCTCTATCTAGGCAGAAGTTATCCCTCTCAAGAAAATCCTTGGACTTACATTCGGGCCTCTCGCCTCCTAACTAAGAAATGTGAAGGGTATCTGGCTTATGTAGTAGAGAATAGGGGTGTTCAGGCCCAACTAAAGGAAATACCGATTGTTAGGGACTACCCTGACGTATTCCTAGTAGAGTTACCCTCCCTGCCTCCAATGAGGGAAATTGAATTTGAGATAGATCGTAGTCCCTGGCACGGTTCCCATCTCTAAAGCCCTGTATAAGATGGCCCCAGCATAGTTGACGGAATTAAAAGAGCAGTTGAAAGAATTGTTAGATAAGGGGTTTATCCAACCCATTGTATCGCCTAGGGGTGCACCAGTCTTGTTTATAATGAAGAAAGATGGGTCCCTGAGGCTATGTATTGATTATAGGAAGTTGAACCAAGTAACTATGAAGAATAAGTATCCACTGCTTAGAATTGATGCTCTCTTTTATCAGCTTCAGGGGGCCTAGGTGTTTTCAAAGGTTGACCTCCGATCGGGGTATCACCAATTGAGAATTAAGGAGGGAGATGTCTCAAAGACTGCTTTTAAAACTCGATACGGCCACTACAAGTTTCTTGTAACACCATTCGGGTTAACCAATGCCCCTGCGATGTTCATGGAATTGATGAATAGAGTGTTTCGACCTTTCTTGGATGATTTTGTAGTAGTTTTTATGGATGATATTTTTGTGTATTTGAAGAGTTGGGAACTGCATGAGCAGCATCTGAGAACCGTCTTGCAAACTTTGAGGTTGAAAAGATTCTATGGCAAACTAAGCAAGAGCGAATGTTGGCTCCCCAGCGTAGCCTTCCTTGGTCACATCATTTCTAAGGATGGGATCACGTCGATCCCTCTAAGATTGAAGCAGTGTTTAAGTGGGAGAAACCAACAAATCTAATAGAAGTTCGTAGCTTTCTGAGGTTAGTAGGATATTACAGGCACTTTGTAGAGGGATTCTCGAAAATAGCACATCCCCTTACTCGGTTGACCCAGAAGAATATGAAATTTTTGTGGTCAGATGACTGTGAGAGAAGTTTTCAGGAACTTGAGAAGAGATTAACCACAGCCCCAATACTAGCCTTGCCCAAAGGGAATGAAGCCTTTGTGGTGTATACCGATGCATCCCGCAAAGACTCAGGGGTGTACTCCTGCCGAGGGGCAAGGTCATTGCATACGCCTCCAAGCAATTGAAACCGTATGAGCAGAACTACCCAACGCATGACTTGGAGCTTGCGTCCATAGTATTTTCATTAAAGATCTGGAGGCACTATCTCTATGAGCCCGATTTAAAGTGTTCACAGATCATAAGAGCCTCAAATGCCTATTTTCCTAGAAGGATTTGAATATGAGGCAAAGGAGATGGATGGACTTATTGAATGATTACGACTGTACAATTGATTACCATCTAGGAAAAACTAACGTAGTAACCGATGCCCTAAGCCGAAAAGTTGTTGTCTCAGTGGCACACCTGATGATTCGAGAGATGAAATTGCTAGAAGTCACAGTAGAGTGGCACCCAACCCTACCCCTCAATGATGGGTTTGGTGTACTTTGATGTGTAAGGGTAGCACCCCAACTCTATCAAAAAATCCGAGTAGCGCAAAAAGAAGAACCTCAGCTCATGAAAGTTCAAGAAAAAATGAAAATGGAGAAAGAAGAGGATTTCACCTTAGGCAGTGATGAGATGTTGAGGTTCAAGGGCCGAGTGTGTGTCCCTAATAACGATAGTGTAAAAAGGGTTGTTCTGGAAGAAGCACACCACTCACGATATACGGTACACCCAGGGAGTACAAAGATGTACCAGGATCTGAAAAAGGCTTTCTGGTGTGGCTCAATTTGTCGTTAAGTGTTTGACGTGCCAGCAAGTGAAGGCCAAACATCAGAAACCCGCCGGACTATTCCAGCCCTTGCCCATACTAGAGTCGAAGTCAGAACACATCACAATGGATTTTGTTTCTGAATTGCCCAGGTCAAGTGCTAGACATGATAGTACCTGGATCATTGTACACCGATTAACTAAGGCAGCTCATTTCTTACCAGTTCGCACGATTTATACCCTGGATAAGCTGGCCCAGTTGTACATCAGAGAAATTATAAGATTACACGATGTAGCCATCAGCATTGTATCCGACAGAGACACTAGGTTTACCTCTAGATCCTGGTCTAGCCTACAATCAGCTTTGGGGATCAAACTTACCTTCAGCACTGCCTTTCATCCCAAAACAGATGGCCAATCAGAAAGGACCGTTCAAATATTGGAAGATATGCTAAGGGCGTGTGTCATTGATCTTAAAGGAAGCTAAGAGGACTATCTGCCCCTGATAGAGTTTGCCTACAACAATAGTTTCCAAGCCAGCATCCAGATGGCACCGTATGAGGCCGTATATGGGAGGAAGTGTAGATCGCCCATCTGCTGGGATCATATGGACTAGAGGAAGTTACCGGGGCCCAAAATAGTTCAGATAATTTTTGAGAAGATTGCCTTAATTCGAGAGTAGCTCAAGACAGCCTAAAGTCGGCAAAAGAGTTATGTCGATAAACGCATGAGAGACGTCGAATTTGAAATAGGTGATCAAGTCTTCCTGAAGATATCACCGACCAAGGGCATTACCAGATTTGGCAAGAAGGGAAAGTTAAGCCCGCAGTATATTGGACCTTCTAAAATCCAGGAAAGAATTGGGAGTGTGGCATACCGACTTTCCCTGCCACTTGATTTAGTTAATATCCATAATGTCTTCCACGTTCCCTGCTAAGGAAGTATCAACCTGACCCGTCCCATGTTTTGGAGTGCGAACTAATCCCACTCAGGGAAGACCTAACCTATGTTGAATGACCATTTAGGATATTGGACCGAAGAGAGCAGGTTGTGCAATAAAGAAATTCCCCTGGTCCGGGAGCAATGGCAATATCACACAAGGGAAGAATCAATGTGGGAACGGGAGGATGAAATTAGGGAGAAATAACCCCACCTCTTTGATTAATGATTTTGGGGACAAAATCCTTTTAAGGGAGGGATGATGTAAGGTCCACAATTCATTGAACCTGACCGCTCACGGCCGTATAGAGAAGGAAGTCGAGAGAAGCGGAAGCGCATGCCTGATGATAAGGGCAAAGGTTAGCGTCATCTGTATAATTTAGCCTAGCGCCATCTGTGTTGAATAAGTTTATCACCACACGCGAAGATGAAGAAGTGGTAACGCCATGTGCGTAAGGCTATCACCACGGGGGAAGATGAAGGAATGGTAATGCCGCGTCCACACTCGAAGATGAAGGAGTGGTAATGTCGCATGCATAAAGTTATCACCTCGTGCGAAGATGAAGGAGTGATAACGTCGTGGGTATAAGGGTTAATGTCGTGCACAAGCCAGACTAACACCACATGCGAGTGGAGGTATCGTCACGAGCATAAAGAGTAACATCGTGCACGGCGTGGGGTAGTGCTGTCTGAGAATTGCAGAGAGAGCGGAGAAGCCTTAGCATTGCCATTTGGAGTAACGCCGCCTGGGCTAACGCCCACGTGGAAGGCGACAGATGTAATGCCAAGCGTGAAGATGAAGGAGCATCGCGTGAACGAATAACCAACGCCGTGTGGAAAAATAGAGATGACCTTCGCCACAAGTGTCACTGTTATGTGAGCATCGCCGCGTGCAACCAGATGGTAACGCCGCGCGCATTCGATTAACCTGGTACGAACCGTCGACAAGATCAGCGTCGCACCAAATTTGTCAATATTGTGTCGTGCTGTGCAAGTGACGATAGCCACAACACTTCTTCCCAACAACCCACGGCATCAGCCACAGTGGATCTCACCAACCCAGGCGCCTATAAATCGTGCCCCTCCTCACCCTCAATTTTGTCTCCCTCTCTTTCCCTCAAACTTTCTCTCTCTAGAGCTTAGTGTGAGCCTTGTGCTGCTGCCGTTAGGAGACTACTGACAGGAGCAAGAGGTGACCTACGCGTGGAGGCTTCGGAGCGTTGTAACCTTAGGTAAGTGGACTTAGTGGTGTGCCACCCTTAAGGCTTCCATGGAGTGATGGAGTACGAAGGATAGGAAAAATGATAGATTAAGATGCATGAACGTAAAATGTATGGAAAATAAAAAATGAGTATTCATCTATTGCCAATGAACCAAGAATATTTATAAAAGTAATCCCCTTGCCAAACTTGCTAACTTGACTTGTAAAATGGTGTGTATCATTGTGGTAACGTGTTAATACTTGTGGGAAGGAAAATTTTCCAGAAACTCTGGCTCTTGCTCTGAGCCTCTCGCTGGCCAAATGGTGCCCAAATGGGCCCAAACTGGTTTTGAATGAGAGATATACGTGCTCACTTCAAGTTTTCTTTATATGCCATATTGAAATATAGTTTAGATTGAAAGACGTGAACTAAAATGTTGAGACATGTCACTGTTCGTAATTGCTGTAAATTCCAGCAACTATGACTTACTTTGGGCCAAGCCTTTGCCCTAGCAAAAGCCTTCCGAACGCCCTTAAATTACACCATTGGAAAGGCCTGTGAATGGGCTCTAATGTGCATGTCTTGAGATTTCTGAAACTCCCTATAAATTTTGAGTTATGCCTCAAGATGCATTATGACATCACTGCTGAAAGTTTTCCAGCAAATATAACTTGTAAGGGGCCAAGCCTTTGATCTAACAAATGAGGCCCGATTTCCTTGATGAGTGAAGCATTTAACTGTCCCATTTAGCTATTAATTGCAACATCGAATTTTTCTTGATAAGTGAAAAGTGGGAACGATATATGACAACTGATATGCTTGTGCCATAAGATTATGTGAATGATGCTTCGCCACAATAAGCTATGTGAAAAAGTGATATGGCAATATCAATGTGATAACTTCATGATGAAAGCTTCATGATAAGTTCCAAATTGCCAATAATGATAACCATGTGTAAGTACTCCATACTAGCTTATGTGATGGGTGCCTTGTGCTAATGTCATATGGTTATAATGAGAATGTGATTTATTTGTTATAAAGCATTGAATTGGCATGAATGAATTGAATGCTCGAGTAAGAGATGAGGCCTTAATGATGACCACTATGCAATGGGATACCCATTGGTAGTGAACATTGTTCTATTATATCAATGTGAGAATGGCCATTGTTCATGGATACTGGCCACCACGATATGGGTCACCCATCGGTAGTGGAGACTGATGCATTGAGACAGTAATGCCGGCATGTTCTCTAACCTGCACAATGATAGGAACTGGTTAGGGGAGAAAAGAGGGTCATTCCCTGTGATTCATGAGATGAGATATGTGATTGATTGATGCCTGGCAAAGTAAGGGCCTATCGAACCCCAATGCGTGTTGGGAACTGTGTGCGTGAGTTGAAGGTATTACGAAGCAGATTACCCCACTTGTCATTACCCTCCCTCCTATGGAATGGTATAAGTCCTAAGCAACGAGATTGACTTGGCCTGATGGATAGGGCTTCTACTTGAAGGAGTAGGTGGATTAGGGAGTGAGTGTGTAAGGAATGAATTGTGTAAGTGATTTCCTATAACTGTAATGACTGCATGATGATTGCAACTTGGATATCATGTCTATAATTGATGCATTGATATGTTGATTACGGCATAGGACCATTGTTCTACAACTTGCTATGTCTAAATAAATTGTTTAGACTCATTACAATGCATAACACTAGATCTTCTTACTGAGCTTCTAAGCTCATCCCACTTTTTTTTTTTCCTCCTTGTAGATTGAGAGTGGCAGGTTCAGAGTTGATAGTGGAGGTTGCAGTTAAGGATCAAGGTGGCCCTTCTAAGGAGGAGTTTTATATCTTGTAGGTAGTTGGGCTCTCAACTCTGACAGTACTAGTTTCTTTAAACTATGTAACCTTGGGTCCTGGAGCCCTGAACTCTATTGTACTATTTTGTAATGATGAATTTGCTAAGTTTTACATTTTTAAGGCTTGTGAGCATCTACTCTCATTAGTTTGGTTGATTATTGAGAATAAGGTGTTGAGTCTGCTCCTACTCGAGTAACAAACGCTACTTTGGGATCACGAACCGTGCCCAGTACCCCTCCGTCATCAGAGGTAAGGTGGTCGGGGGCGGGGTCGTAACACTATTAATCAAACAAATGGGGTACTTATCCCTGATCTCATCTTCCTGCTCCCAAGTCGACTCATCCCTGGAATGATATTGTAGCAACACTCGAACCCGAGGGATCTCCTTGTTACACAACATCTGCACCCTTCTATCCAATATCTCAATTGGTCGCTCGACGAAGGTTAGGTCTTCTCTTATTGGAATCGGTTTATGTATCAGAACATGTGATGGGTCGGGCTGATACTTCCTCAATAGAGATATATGAAAGACATAGTGGATGTTTGTCAACTCTGGTGGTTGAGCAAGTCGATAAGCCACACTTCCCACTTTTTCCAAAATCTCAAAAGGTCCAATATAGCATGGGCACAACTTTCCTTTCTTACCAAATCTCATAACGCTCTTAGTTCGTGACACCTTAAAAAGTACCCGATCACCCAACTCAAACTCAAGATCTCGTCTTCGGTTATCAGCATAACTCTTCTGCTGACTCTGAGTTGTTCTGATAGTTTCACGCATCAAAGTAATATTTTCTAAGGTCACTTGAACAATTTATGGCCCTAAAAGCCTCCTTTCACCAATCTCATCTCAACAGATAGGTGAGCTGCACTTCCTCTCATACAGGGCTTCAAAAGGTGCCACCTGAATACTAGCTTGGAAGCTGTTGTTGTAGGCAAATTCTATCAAGGGTAAATGATCATCCCAACTTCCCTTAAAATCAAAGACACAAGCCCTTAACATACCTTCCATGGTGTACATGGTTCTCTCTTATTGTCCATCAGTCTGGGGGTGAAAGGCAGTGCTAAAAGTAAGTCTTGTCCCCAAGGCTGACTGCAAATTAGCCCAAAATCTAGAGGTAAATCTAGTGTCCCTGTCGGACATGATGATGACTGGTATTCCATGCAACCTCACTATTTCCTTAATGTATAACTGGGCAAGTCTATCCAAGGTATAGGTCGTGCGGATCGGTAAGAAGGGGGCAGCTTTGATCAGCCGGTCCACAATGACCCAAATACTATCATGCTTAGAACTCGTTCTCAGCAAACCAGAGACGAAGTCCATAGCAATGTGCTCCCATTTCCATTTCAGCACAATCCGACGGGTTTCTGATGCTTTGTTTTTACTTGTTGGCATGTCAAGCACTTAGAAACAAACAGTGTTATTTCCCTTCTCATGTCATTCCATCTGAAAGTTTTCTTCAAGTCTTGATACATCTTAGTACTCTCAGGATGTATAGAATAACGGGAGTTGTGAGCTTTTGCTATGATAGCTCTCTTCACATCCTAATCATTTGGAATACATTCCAGATTTTTGAATCTTAACAAGTCATCAGTACTTACAGAGAAATCATCTTTTTTCCTTAGTTTCATCTCTCCCAAAATTTTCATGAGTTGGGGATCCTTCTTTTGCTCCATCTGGATCTGTTGAAAGAGCTGGGGCTCTACCCTTATGCAAGTAGTCATACTTACCCCATCACTAAGGAGTAGAGCTGAGTGCCATTCCACTGCATCCTCTAACAATCTCATCTCTCGAACCATTAAATGTGCCAGTGATATTATGGGCCTTCGATCCAAGGCATTTGTTACCACATTAGTCTGGCTCAAGTGGTAATTGATGGGACAATCATAATCATTCAACAAGTTCATCCATCTCCTTTGCCTCATGTTCAACTCCTTCTGGGAAAATAGTTACTTGAGGCTCTTATGATATGTAAACACCTTACATTGAGCTCTATAGAGGTAGTGTCTCTAGATTTTCAATGCAAATACCATAGCCGCAAGCTCCAAATCATGGGTTGGGTCATTTTGTTCATCTGGCTTTAACTGCCTGGAAGCATAGGCAATGGCCTTCCCTCGCTGCATAAGTACACATACGAGCCCTTTATGAGAAGCGTCGGTGTAAACCACAAAATCCTCATTCCCTTCTGGTAAGGTCAGTATCAGAGTTGTAGTCAATCTCTTCTTTAGCTCATAAAAACTTCTCTCACAGTCATCTGACCACACAAACTTCACATTCTAAAGGGAGTGTTATCTTTGAAAATCCTTCCACAAAGCGTCTATAATAACCTGTTAAGCCCAAAAAACTACGGACTTCTAACACATTTGTTGGTTTTCCCCACTTGAGTATGACTTCAATCTTATAAGGGTCAACCGCGACCCCATCTCTAGAAACAACGTGCCCAAGCAAGGCCACACTAGGGAGCCAAAACTCACTCTTGCTCAACTTAACATACAGCTTCTCTGACTTCAGAGTCTGAAGGACTACTCTCAGATGTTGTTCATGCTCTTCTAGGTTCTTTGAATACACCAAAATATCATTTATAATGACCACGACAAAATTGTCCAGAAAGGGTCTGAAAATCTTACTCATCGGGTCCATGAAAATAGCTAGGGAAATAGTCAGCCCAAACAACATACCAAAAGCACATAGTGGCCATACCAGGTTCTGAATGCAGTCTTGGGGACATCTCCCTCCTTGACCCGCAGTTGATGATAGCCTGATTGGAGATCAATCTTAGAGAATAATTGGGCCCCTTGAAGTTGGTCAAAGAAGTCGTCAATCCTAGGCAGGGGGTATTTGTTCATTACTGTTATTTGATTCAACTACCTATAGTCTATACAAATTCTCATGGACCCATCTTTCTTTTTCACAAACAGAACTGGCGCACCCCAAGGTGATATACTGGGTCGGATGAACCCCTTCTCCAACAACTCCTGTAATTGCTCTTTCAGCTCCTTCAATTCTGCTGGGGCCATTCTATAAGGGGTTTTAAAGATGGGAGCAGTACCAGGGACCACATCTATCTCAAACTCTATCTCCCTAACGGGAGGCAAAGAATTCAACTCCTCAGGAAAAACTTTTGGGTATTCACTTACCACTGATATCTCCACTAACTTGGACTGAACATCTTGATTATTGACTACATAGGCTAAGTATCCAACACATATTTTGGCCAAAATACGGGAAGCCTGAAAGGGCTGAAATAAGGTGTAGAGGAGAAACATCTTTGATACCCACAAAGTGCAACTCAGGTGGGCTAGAGTGCCTAAGGTAACAATCTTATCATGACAATCAACAATGGCATAGTGTGTAGACAACCAATCCATGCCCAAGTAATATCAATATCCTGAATATCTAGAAGTATCAAGTCTATGAGCAAGACACAACCCTCAAGAAAAACCCCACATTGTTTATATACCATATCATTTTCCATAGAATCCCCCATCGGTTTGCATTCCTTTAAAGTTCAATCAAGAAATGAAGGGCTCAACATTTATGTAACATGCAAAGTGAGGGACAACAAAAGAAATAGAAGAACCGGGGCCTATCACAATTCTTGCTTCTCTACCACAAACAGAGAGCGTACCTCAGATCAGTGAGGTAGACACCTTAGCCTCTTGCTCTGTGAGTGCAAACACTCGACCTTGCGTATTTGGTCGGTTTTTTGGCCTCTTCACAAGGCAGTCCTTGACTAGGTGGCCAAGCTTGCCACATCTAAAACACATTGTCATCTTCTTGTGGAACTCAGTCGTAGAGTGATTATACATGCCACAGTATGAGCAGATCAGGCGTCGATTCTCCCTCACATCGCCTGGGAAGGTCTCTTGGATTTTTAGGTTGCTTTGATTAGCCTTTCCCTTAAAGTCTCTTCCAGGAGGAGGCCGATTCTTCCTCCCGAAACTCCCAAATGGTGTAGACCTTGTTCTTCCTTCCTTCCTTATCCGGAATTCTTGGTAGTCTTTCTCAATCTTCATCGCAAGGTCCACTAACGGGGAGAATGACTTAAGATTGACTGACAGTATTCTACCTCGAATGTCTGGCCTGAGGCCCCTCTCAAACTTGCTCACCTTACGCGCCTCTGTATTGATGATATGTGGAGCGTAGGGGGATAGCTCTGCAAATTTAGTCACATATTGTTGTATTGATAACCTCTCTTATTGTAGCTCAATGAATTCCACCTATTTTCTTTCTCGAACTGAATCGGGAAAGTACTTCTCTAAATGCTACTAGAAAACTTTCCTAGGTAGCCTCAGTTCGTGCCTCTTCCCAGGATTTCCTCACCGAACTCCACTAGTGCGTGGTGTCCCCTTCTAACATAAAGGTCCCCAATCTAACCTTCTTTTCAACAGAACAATGCAACACTTCAACTATTTTCTTTACTTGCCTCCGCCATATTTGAGCTTTTTCCACTCCTCCGTGACCCAAGAATCTAGCAGGGGCAAGTCTCCTAAACTTCTCAATCAACCCACTTTCATCTTGGTCTAGAGTGGAGGCAGCCGGGGTTGACATTCAATCTTTCATAATTTGGGTCATGGCCCTGAGCATCCTAAAGAACTCTCCGAAGGCTTCCGTATTCCCATTGCTTGAGCTGGAATTGTTAGTACGAGTCCTTGTCATCTCAACCTATACCAAGAACACCCAGACATTAGTTACTAACTTATTCAAAACCATTCTATGCACACTCCTAAGACATTCTAGACTAAGAGTCCTAACCTGGCTGCTCTGATACCATAAATTGTCACAACCCCGTCCCCTGACTCCCTGCCGTACTTACCAAAGGGCAGCTGGGTGCGGGCCCATGATTAGAGGTACCAAATGCCACTCAGGTGGGAGTGTGCTCAGCGCATTTGAAAAGAAGAAAATCAGAGCAAACCACGAAAGAAAGCAAAAACTCTCAACAGAACCATAACAAAAGGCTGGATAAATTAAAACCAAAAGTTGAATACAATATCTAGAAAATTACAAATTGTCCAAGGCACCAAAGGCCCAACAACAAAATAAAAGTCTTCACAACAAAACAACTATATGGCCAACTGCCATCAACCACCTACAATCAAAAGGAAGCCTTCTCATCAAGTGCGGGTCTTCGCCATCTATCACGACCACCAACCGTCCGCCTTCAACCCACTAGCTGTCACTCTACATTCAAGGAAATCAATGGAATGAGCTATGAAGCCCAATAAGTAAATCAAAGCCTCAATTATTCCTGCCTAAACACATTATTTATAGCCATCCCCATGGTTCATGCAGGTTTTGCAAATAGGAAAAATCATGTATCACAATTGTACTAGTAATGCGTTGAAAGTAATTTCTTTCAATGGTGGAGCAATCGCAAATTAGACATCTGACATCACATGCGTTGATAGTTTACCAAATCTTTACATTAACATAGCAGATCAAGAAGTTCAGGCAGACACAAATATAATATACATGCAATCCTAATGTCGCCTACTCCCAAAGTAGAGGCCTCATTCATCAGGCCAAGCAGATTTCATTGTTTAAGACTGTTGGAAGACATTTTTCATCATCATGGGTCCCCGATGAGGAATAAAAGGGAGAAGTCGGTCAATAAAGCCTAACAAATAGTGGGAATTTTGATAGTCTCATAATGTCCCCAAAACTGATCTAGATCTTCATTAGCACTTCAAAAGGCCACCTTCCAAGTTTCGTCACAATCCGAAATGTCTAAGGCAGTGCAGACCAAGAAACAATTTCGAAAAAATCAGCGTCTAACACCCTGAAATGGACCCTATAACTAGAATTATATTTTCAATTTGTCAAATTTCTGTGGGACCATTTCTATTGGATCCGTTATGGTTGAAAACCCCCAGGGATCAAATTTTCTCTTAAACGGACATTTCAGGTTATAGGCAAAAGTTCGAAACAGGAGGAGCCGCACAGTATTCCCATGCTACCACCCTGCAACTAAACTCCTTCAAAGGGGCAGTCATGAACAATGAATTTTGACTCTCATATCTCACCTGTCTCAAGCCAGATCATGCTCAAATTTTTTTAACATATTCGTCTCGCGAACCCGATCGATGAGAAACTAGTTGTAGTGTGCGCGTAGCGTCCATAGCTATCACTGGTCCGAACCCCGTACATGATGAGCGGTCGGATTCCACACACGAAACCGATGAAGTGACTACAAATTTCATCACCGGATGTCTAGATTCTGACCAAAACTCCAACATTGCAAAATTCTCTCCCGGGCACGAAATCGAGCTGTGCTCATTACCACGAGATCATGACGGCATGCTCGGTGTGATCCAGTGAAGAAATCACAAAAAAAATCAAAGAATGAGCACACTATCGATCCGAAGTTTCAAGATTCATCCAAATTTTAAGTCGCATGATCGTGGCTTAAAAACACGATCCATGGCTCAAAGTTTGTATCAAATCGATCGTCATGCCGATCTCTACAAGAAAACAATCATCTTTTGATCAAACGGGCACCAGAGCATCCATGTAAGATCACATACGTTCTAGGGTAGCAGCAGGGACTATTCTTAAGAAGGGGAAAATTAGTCATTTGCATCCTATTTTTCTATTTCTTTAAATTCAGTTAAATCTTAATTTTCAGCAATTAGTTTAATTTTGATCAATCCACCCATGTTTGGGCACAACTCTATATATATCACGTACTACTGTTGTACGCAGCCCCTTGGCCAAAGAGAATTTTTGCTTCCTAAAATTCCCAATCCTTCTTATTGTTAGGTCATGTTGGAGAGAGAGAGGTAGGAGAGAGAAACATTTGAATGGTACCCTTAGGCTCAAGGTAAATATTTCTCTCTCTTCTTTTCTTCTTTTCTTCTTTTCTTCTCTTCTTCTCTTTCTTCTCTTCTTCTCTGTCTTCTTCTCTCTCTTCTTCTCTTTCTTCTTCTTCTTCTTCGTCTGAACTTCTCTCAGAGGCCATGCACGATAGTGGTAGTGTCGTGCATGCCTCTTTCTTTCTTTCCCCCTCCTGTGGCTTCATAGGTCAGGCATGGCGATGGCAGCGCCATGTGCGAGTTGCTTTCTCTTCCTCTTCATTCGTCTCTACCTCTCCGCAAGAAGCACGAAAAGCGATGCCTATTTCCGCCCGCAGGGGTCCTCCCTTGTTGTGCGCCTATCGCAGAGGACGATGCCTATCACAGTGAGTGAAGGGTCGCGACCACACCTATCACCGTCTGCAAGCTCCTTTCGTGCGCTCGGCACCTATCACCATCTGTGAGCATCCTTCGCGCGCTCTGTTCCTATCATCATCTGTGAGTTTCCTTCGTGCGCTCGGTGCCTATTGCCATCCGCAAGCCTCTTTCGTGAGCTTAGTGCGCATCGCAGTCCACAGGTTTTTCTTGCATTCCACACTCATCGTCATGTGCCTTAGCAGAAACTATCACCGTGCACTTCACAAATGGCTATCGTAGCATGCTTCACAAGAGGCTATCGCTGCCCGCAAAGGGGTGTGTTGCCTTCTCGTGTTGCCAAAGGTGATTCTTAACACCGCATGTAGTTCACTGCTCACCCTCCAGCTGTGAGCAGTAGTGTCTAGCATCGTCCAAGGGTCATGACACTGCTACTGCACGGCTATGAATAGCGATGCATAAATGTCGTTGGTACCCCGCCACTTCACCATCTCGTGCTTCCTCCTCATTCTCTTCTCTTCTCACTTGACTCTGGGTAGACTCGGCTTAGCATTGTCATAAAGGTCTGGCTGTCGAGCGGTATTGCTGTCGTGCTGGTCCTGAGTACAATGCCCATCTTGCTGCCACACTAGATTAAGACAGTCATATCGGCCTCGATTTCGAGTAGTATTATTGTCGTGCTGGTCCTGAGTACAATGCCCATCTTGCTGCCACACCAGATTAAGACAGTCATATCGGCCTCGGTTTTGAGTAGTATTATTGTCGTGCTGGTCTTGAGTTCCATGCCTGTCTTACTACCACTCCGAGTCGGTCATTGTACTAGTCCAGCTATTATGCTAGTCTTCTTCCCTTACCAAGCTCTCTTCTCTTTTCTACCTTCATTTGAACCTTCCACTTCATCACCCTCACATATGAATGTGCATTGCCCTACGACAAAGGTGGGTCCTTCTACCTACTTGTCCTACAAGTTAACCACGATAATGTTGTGTAGAAAACAAGGAGATTGCAGGTCAAGGGAGGCTATTTCGAACCAATTGAAGTGACTGGGGGGCTTTCCATCGTGATCTAAGAGGGCGCCGGCGAGAGTCAGCCTGAGTAAGTCACAGACCCAGGTGAGGTTGGTCTGTACCTCACGTTAAAATTCCTCTCTCACTAGTTGGACACCTGCCCTTGTTCTATGAACGAGGTTCCCAAGAGAGTGATCTCAAGTCCCGAGTTTTCCCAACCCGAGATACGTGTCACCCAATCATTAGATCTGGGGAGGCGAGAACAAAGTACCTACCCAGCTTGGCTACTCTACTGGGGAATTATTACCCCTTCGTTGGTTTGCTCTTGTTTGATCAGTATCAACTTTTACTTTCTGCACTACATTCTATGACACCTAGGTTATTCAACCTGTTCATCCGAGTTGGGGATTTTCTCATCCCCACACTCGTGATTATCTTAGGGAAGCGAACTACTCAAGCTTCCTTCGCTACACTCCTTATGAGTCAAGACTCACAGTCCGGCTCCCAGGTTCTTTCCTGGATTAGTGCGAGAAGAGACTTAATGGTCCCTAACTCCTTGTTTCCTCACCCTGGGAGACCTTCCACCAAGGCCCCTTGCATTGGTAGCACATCTGCTACCACACACAGTATGCACCCTGCTACTGGCAAGTGCCTTGCCGATCATATTGTTGAGGTACACCGGAAGGCTGCCCTATCTACTTTTGCAAAAGGAAAACAGGTTGCCATCACTCCTGAGGTTGGCCATAAGGCAACCCCCCATACTCCTTCACCACCCCGAACCTCTATACCTAGAGACTCGACATATAGAGGCAAAGATCCTGGGGTCTCCACCCCTCGCACACACCTAAAGGCTCGTGGTCCATCCACTAAAGCCACACCTCGGGGAACCTTTCATGCTGCCTTGAGCTCGCGTTTAAGGCTAGGCCTTCTCGTACCGAACCCTGCACGCGTCATGCAACTGCAACCCACAGCTCGGGGCAGCGCCAGTTCTGCGCCAGCTCCAGTACACGAGGGTCGATCACTTTGTCCTCCCTCTCAACACACACAGCTTCACCCTGTGAGAGATAAGTTCCCAACAGGTCCCTCACAGACACAAGCTCATTGGTCTCGACCTCCTAAGGTCGAACCAACTGACTGAGCTTGGGCTGATCCCCAAGTCACCCGGATGGCTAACCTTAAAGTTGCAGATGCATCAACTTTGCAGGTTCCTCCCTTATCCCGACTCAGGCGGAGCCTTGAACCAGTTCCTTCTTCTGTCACTCTTCCTTCACCAAGAAAGCAACTCAAGACATGGTACTCAAAGGTTTTCCCTAAGAGTACGATCTTGAGTCAGCCGCCTCAGGACAAGTATGCACCCGAGCCTCATAAGGGAATTCGGGGCAATGGTCGGATGTCATACAAAAGCCTACAGCCTCCAAGGTAGCAATCTAGAATGCCCTCTATCCTTGGACCCCATTCTCTACTCCAGCTAATGGACACGGCCCTCGCATACTCCAAAAAGGTGGGGCAGTCCAAATCTTAGGCTCGGTTCTGGAGTGAAGTTCATAGCAGCCTTAGAATTAAGTAGAAGAGAGGCCTGTAAATATTGACTAGAGAGGCCCCTAAGGCAGTTGAGGTTACCACTCTTAGTGACCTCCTACCACACAATTCCTTCTTCCCTCTGCAAATCTTAGAACCTGAGCAAGTCCAGGAATATTGATATGTGGTTACTGCCAAGAAGTTATAACCCCAAGATCGTCAAGAATCGCTCCTCACACGATCGACGTACAATGCTCGAGTCCAGTCGGGGCATGCTGATCCCCTGTAGACCAACTTGCTAACACAACTCGCCAGCCTAGGTAGCTCACTACTCCACCTAACTGTGAACCTCTAAAAGAAATGGTCAGTGTCATGGTGATCAACGAGCTAGATGATGCTCAAGAAGAGCAGATGAATAGGTTCGAGGTAATGATGTAGTCCATCCTTGAAAAGATGGATCACCTAGAAGCCTCCAGGTCCCCTTCTTCTCACCATGAGACCGATCCCCTATTTGGTGAAGACACGGTTCCCCGGAAAACTACCCCACCGATCTCCCAAGACAGCTCTGCTTCCCGCATGGTTTCGCAAGCTGATATAGATGCCATGGTGACCCACAGTCTCAAGAACATGGTCTCGAGCATGCAAGAGGTGCCGCTTTACCAAAAGTCGTACCCCCGTACATCGATCAGGTGTCGTTTCCTCCAAACTACCAAAAAAGGAAGCTTCCTCTGTCCAACAGCACTACATCCCCTCACCAGCATACTGCTCACTTCTAAGTGGCTTGTCGAGAGATGGTAACTGATGGGCGACTCCTCCTCCGTCAGTTCACCGAGACTTTTGAAGGACCATCCTTCCAGTGGTATGCTCGGCTGCCTCCAAACTCGGTTCACATGGCAAAAAATGGAACAGTTGTTTTACCAATGCTTCTACGAAGTCCAAAGAAATGTGAAAACCATCGAGCTTCTCACTTTGAATCAAGACCCTGGTGAGTCAGTTGACAAGTTCATCGCCCGATGGAGAGAGTTGGCAACATTTCATGCCACTCCCATGACTAAAAAAGAAGCAATTGAGACCTGCATACGAAATATGCTACCCGAGATGGCCTTGCATGTTAAGGCCTCCAATCCACCCTCCATGTTAGAGATCATCTCTAAATCAATTCGTATAGAAGGTCTGTCCAAGAACCATGGTGGATCTCGTCAGCAACCCTCTAGGTCAAATTCCTGCTCCAACAAGTGGGGCAACCAGAAAAAAGCGGTGATTAGTGCGGCTGTCATCGTGACTGACACTAAGAATGCCAACCCTCAAACCTTGTACCTCTCCAAGGCACAGAAGCCTCAGGCTAGGGCCAAGCAGCAGTCCTACAACAGGGTCCCGCCCCCTAAGAATATAAATCGAAATGACTTCTCGATCCAGCACCAGAACAAGGTGTACCCCTTCGAGAAGGAGTGGGTTTCGACTCTGCTTCGGTTACTGCTAGAGCATAACACGATCCAGCTGCTAGAGGTCAAAACCCTAGAGCTGGCTGGGCAGGAGACACATGAGAGGTACTGTGCCTATCACCAAGGTGTAGGCCACCCCACTCACGACTGTTATATGCTTAAAGACATTATCGAAACCCTCAATAACAAGGGTCAGATAAAGCTCGAAGACTTAAAGAAAGCATTTGGGGCAACTGAGGATGCCCACATAGTGACAATCCAAGAGGATGGCGAAGCACCCTCTATCCTCCGTGCACTATTCTTCATAATGGTCGAAGAAGGACTCATCACGTCAAAGCTGACAAGGTAGCCCAAGTTCCTGCCCCCTGAAACTGAGAACCTCTAGTGCTCTTATCACCTGATACGAAGCCATGACCTGAGCGAATGCACTGGCTGCCATGAGTTCTTGGCAGAGAAGATGTAGCAATACCAAGAAGTTCATGGTAACCCAGAAAGACACCACCAAGTCCCTCTTCCACCAATGTAAGAAGAACTCCCAACACAAGCTCAAGGAAGCGCTGAGCCAGATCCTCTGCAAGCCCTCTTCAAGGCAATGCTCCAACAAGGTCTCGTCATGCCCAGGCCCATCAGGCAGCCGAAGCGTCTTACCTAAGGTACGGAAAACCTCTGGGGCCCATATCACCAAGTATGGGGCCACGAGTTAAAAGAATGCTCTAGGGTTGAAGCTATAGTCGTGGAGAAAGTCTAGAAAGGCCACATTGTTTATGCTGTCCTCCCAAAATTCTTCGAAGCCATCGCTCCAGTTCAAGAGGAAACTCCACTACAGGCCCCCTATGAGCATACACTGGACCCTTTAGAGCCCCCGACTTCTCAGCCCTAGGAAGTCTACCATGGGCGAAGTAGGCTCAAGTCCCTGAAGCACTACGCAGTCCACCAAGCTAGGACTACTCACCAGCCCGATAGGGCAGACAAAACACCTCCTCAAGGATCCAAAAGGAGACGAGAACCTAGGTCGGCCCACCGAAGGAACCATATCCCTCAGTTACCGATCGAGGAAGAATTTCTCAAGCCTCTTCCCCCACTGCCGACCTTGCGGGACTTCATTCCAGGTGCAGCTCGCCTTATCCCATCTTCCGGCCATGTGGACATCCCTGAGTCATCAACTGCTCGGGAATCGTCCAACACGGGCGACGACTCTAAAAGCACCCCCCCAACAGTCAAAGCCGGGGCAAGACCTAAAATACCCTCTGCACACATTCAATTCTTCCGATGACATAATAAGCTGCCCAAAACATTCTAACTCCTTTTCTTCTTCTTCTCCTCCCTCCTCTTGTGTTTCTTCCACAAGTACAGCTCGGCAATGCCCAGACTTTGACATTCTAAATAGAGAACTCGACAAGCATCTTGTCCTTTGCTTCCCAAGTCGCAGTCTCCTTCTCTAACTTGTCAAGATTTTGCATCAACTGTAATATCTTCGCTTCATGGTCATCACCTTGTTGTGGCGGGTGACGGCCTCTTTAGCAAGGTTGGATCTCTGTGAGACTACAACATCCTTCTGTTGCAATTGGGTTTCTACCAGTTCGTTGTAGCGCAAAAGTGAGGACTCCAAAGGGGGTAACTGCGAGCTCTCCAGTCGATGCGCAGTTGCTTCTTCACGCAAGACCTTTGTCTCCACCCTTCTAGCTCATTTACGATGCCATCAAAGTAAGAGACAATCTGGTATTCTCCCTAAAAGGGTGACCTGCCTCAACTGCTGGATTGCACCATCAAGTTCAGTAAGAGTTAGACCCTTTAGCCTATGCACGCCCAAACAAAGCATGTCATCATTACGCCGGACATCCCACTCAAGCTAGGCCTAGGCAGTGCTACTGAGGCCACTGCAATGGAAGGAGTATCAGTCTTCATGGCAGAACTCGAAGGGATTATAACCATGGGAGTTGCTGGCTCTTCCAGAGGGACTGTGAAGCCCAGGCTCTCATCAGTTGCAGGTTCAGAGGGGACCGTAGTTTCAACTTGCTAGGCTCTCACAACCCCCTCTCCTGGCCTGTCAACCTCATCGTTAGCAGGCCCGATCCCTTCAAGGCCAGCTTCTTCTCCTTGCCCCTCATTTTTTGGAACAATCACAATATCCTCCAAAGCGGCCTCAACCTCTTCAACGCCAACTCTCTCTCCCTTCTCCCTCTCTTCTTAAGCCGCCAACTCCACGTCGGCGGGTTCGACACCTTCTTCACCCTTGTCTTTCACGACGGCCATAGGCTCTCCCAATAGCCAGGGGTGCCGCCTCTAGGAACTTAAATTCATATCCCTTTTGATATCCTGCCTCTCCATCCTCCACAACTACATCACCTGGGGCAGCAACTTCCTGCTGCTTAGGAGGCCCCTCTTCAACCCCCAGTGCTTCGGCATCCTCTATGACCACTATTGTCGACCCTTCTCCCTGGACCGACCCGGGGTTTCTCCTTCCATGCTCACCCCCTTTGCATCAGTAAGGGTAGCAGCATCCTACGACTCAGGAGTCGTTGCCACCACAGTTTGTTGGGCGGCTGCCCCAAGGCTTCCATGACTAGCCCCATAGATTTCTATTGGGATTGGACCCTCTCTTTCGGAAGTGATAAAATGGAAGTGATTTATAAAATGGAAGTGATTTGAAAATGAAGTAGACACATGTATTTATAAAATGGAAGTGATTTGAAAACATTTGGATATCATTTGATAGGTCAAACATTTGGTACAAAAGAGTAACAGTCCAGGAATTTTCTGCAATCTTTTAACAGTGACATACCCACCCATTTTGAAGCACAATTTCTAATCTATGGGAAATTTCAAGATGATATAAAGAGAAAAGTTGAATTATACAACAATATAATTCATTAAAAACTAGTTTGGGTCCATTTGGATGTCGTTGGCCACGGAAAGGTCCGATGCAAGGACCGTCACAGTTCTGGAAATTTGCCTTCTCAAGTTTAACCCACATTCAAGAACATTCAACATTGCATAAGCCAAAGAAAATCTTGATGCAAAACCAAGTTCATAATGAACTATTCCCATAAGTGAATTACTTCACACATTTCCATCGCAAATGAAATCATATACAGGGCTTAATCGATCATGACTTCTGAGATTTCAAGCTCATCACAATACATTCATACTCATACATGTCATCCTAACATTTTTCCCCCATTTTCAACTCTTAACATAAATCCCTAAAATCTATTGATGCATAATAGCTAGAATCACTTACATGATGCTCACGATCCTCCTAAACTCCACACACAGACCACTTCAACCTTCTTGGCAAGGCTCCCCAACGGCAGCAGCAAAGGGTTCTCCCTTGGGCTCTAGTGAGAGAAAGCTGGGAGAAGAAGAAGGGAGATGAGCAAAATGACGGAGGGGTGAAGAAGAGTGGTGTTCAAGTACTCGTGGGTAGGTGGGGTTCACTCTTGCTGACAAGCTAGGTGACGTCTACTTGACTGGCATGCACGGCTATGCCAAGGGAGGTGCTGACAGTTGTACAAGTTGACCAAACACACATGGAGCTATGCTCTTTCCATGAATGACGCTGCTCACCCGCGGCAGTGGCACTCGTGGTGATGCTCTCCCATTTCACAGACGACATTGGGCCACAGACAGCGATGGGTCCTTATACACGTGTGGTAATGCTCCAATCGACGCTAGGTTCTTCCACAACCGGCGCAACACCTTCTTACACAGCAGGCGCAACACCTTCTTACGCAGCTGGCGCTATGCCTTCTTACACAGCCGGCTCTATGCCTTCTTACACAGCCGGCACTATGCCTTCTTACACAGCCGACTCTATGCCTTCTTATACAGCTGGCGTTATGCCTTCTTACACAGCCAGCACTATGCCTGCTTACACAGCGTGCGCTATGCCTTCTTACATAGCCAGTGCTATGCCTTCACTTCACGCTGACGGCGCTAGGCCAATTCACGCATGGCGATGGCCTATACATGCACGGCAATGTGCCTCCTTCCTTGGTGTCGGGCATGTGTTTCCTTCTCTTATCTCTATTTTCGTGAGTGCCTCAAGTCCAAAAAAGTTGTGGTCCTTACATCATCCCCCCCTTAAAATGGATTTTGTCCTCAAAATCATACATATGAACTCCAACAATTGGGGGAGGGTACCCACACATCCACTACTGTCTCATCCAATTGTCTATAGTCTTATCTTCAGTATTTCATAGTCTATGCTTCACATTTCACACACATTTTCATGCACTAACCATTCAAATACCTTCACAATTCCGGCACCTTATTAACCCAGCCAGCCAACATCAACAAGTTGACACACACAAATCAAATCAAGCCAATCAACTCTAATCAATCTCAACTAGTTCAGCCAATACCAGCTGACTATTGGTATTAGTCTCTAAATAAGGTCTGGCAATACTCACAAAGCAGTACCTTACAAGCATCAATCATAAAAGACACTCAAAAGACACACCAAAGAATCACAGTCACAAAACTCGGCCCTGCAATTTTCCCAAAGCATGCCAATCAATCACATATCACATTATGGTCATGTAATACGCTTAAAGCATGCCAATCAATCATATATCACAGTATGGTCATGCAATATGCTCAAAGCATGCCAATCAATCACATATCACAGTATGGCCATGCAATACGCTCAAAGCATGTTAATCAATCGCATATCACAATATGGTCATGCAATATGCTCAAAGCATTCTAATCAATCACATATCACACTATGGTCATGCAATATGCTCAAAGCATGCCAATCAATCACATATCACAGTATGGTCATGCAATACGCTCAAAGCATGCTAATCAATCATATATCACAGTATGGTCATGCAATATGCTCAAAGCATGCCAATCAATCGCATATCACAGTATGTTATGCAATACGCTCAAAGCATGCCGATCAATCACATATCACTGTATGGTCATGCAATACGCTCAAAGCATGCCAATCAATCACATATCACAGTAAGGTCTTGTAATACGCTCAAAGCATGTCAATCAATCACATATCACTGTACGGTCATGCAATATGCTCAATGCATGTCAATCAATCACATATCACAGTATGGTCATGTAATATGCTCAAAGAATGCCAATCAATCACATATCATAGTATGGTCATGCAATATGCTTCAAGCAT
>NW_006495382.1:91803-109423 GCF_000471905.2 Amborella trichopoda | reverse complement strand
ACATATCACAGTAAGGTCTTGTAATACGCTCAAAGCATGTCAATCAATCACATATCACTGTACGGTCATGCAATATGCTCAATGCATGTCAATCAATCACATATCACAGTATGGTCATGTAATATGCTCAAAGAATGCCAATCAATCACATATCATAGTATGGTCATGCAATATGCGTCAAGCATGTCAATCAATCACATATCACAGTATGGTTGAGCATGCCAATCAATCACATATCATAGTATGGTCATGCAATACACTCAAAGCATGCCAATCAATAACATATCATAGTATGGTCATGCAATACGCTCAAATCATACCAATCAATCACATATCACAGTATGGTCATGCAATACGCTCAAATCATGCCAATCAATCACATATCACAGTATGGTCATGCAATACGCTCAAAGCATGCCATCAATCACATATCACAGTATGGTCATGCAATACGCTCAAATCATGCCAATCAATCACATATCACGGTATGGTCATGCAATACGCTCAAAGCATGCCAATCAATCACATATCACGGTATGGTCATGCAATATGCTCAAAGCATGCCAATCAATCACATATCACAGTATGGTCATGCAATAAGCTCAAATCATACCAATCAATTACATATCACAGTATGGTCATGCAATACGCTCAAAGCATGTCAATCAATCACATATCGTCGTATGGTCGTGCAATACACTTAAAGCTTGTTAATGAATCACATATCCCAGTATGGTCATGCAATATGCTCAAAGCATGTCAATCAATCACATATCACAGTATGGTCATGCAATACACTCAAAGCATGCCAATCAATACCATATCATAGTATGGTCATGCAATACGCTCAAAGCTTGTTAATCAATCACACGGTCAGGCCCTGCAATGCGCTCAAAGCAGACACCTTGTTAGTATCAATCACACAGTTAGGCCCTACAATACGCTCAAAGTAGGCACCCTAGAAACCATGTAGCACTCGCTACATTCATATCAAGCTTCATACATTACATTCCATTCATCACATCATTGGCAAAACAGGTCATATCATACAGTACTTATCACTTCAACTACATGGCACATATTAGCCCTCAACTAAAAGGGATAGGGCATACCCCTCAAGTAAGGTCCCACACAGTTATCATACTAAAGGATCTCTATAGAATCCCCAATCAGTCACACACAACATAAACATAGTCAGACAATAAAAGTTCAAATTCTATTGTACGTGCCAAAATACGATGTTACAAAGACAATGAGAGGAAACAAGGTCTAACAAAACTTTTTACATTTCATATTACAATAAAAACACTTCTAGTTCTCCGATGTGGAGGCCTTAGCTCTTCCCCCCTTCAAGTGCAGAGGCCCTACCCTGAGTCCTGGGTTTGGGTTCATTCTTCAATGTCGGGCAGTCTTTAATCAAGTTGCCTGACTTGCCGCAGTTATAACATGTCTTGGTCTTCAGCCAGCACTCAGAAGCCACATGGCCCTGCTTCCTGCAAGAGGTACAATTAACTAGCTAGCTTTGCTTGACGTTGCCCTGGGAGTTATTTTGGGCCTTTTCATTCCTCCGCCTTTCCTTTTCTCGTAGACCCTCAGAGGATGGAGGACCTGTCTTTTGCTTCTCTTTCCTCAGTCGATAACCATCACAGTCTTTTTCCACCTTCCTAACCAAATCCACCAATTGAGAGATGGCCTTAAGATGGGCCGACAAGACTCCCCCTTTGATATCTGGTCGGAACCCTCTCTCGAACTTACTTGCCTTTCTAGTCTCCGTGTTGATGATATGCAGCGCATATCGAGATAACTCTGAAAATTTGGCAACACTGATCATTGATTAGATTCCCTTACTGTAACTCTATAAATTCAACCTCTTTTCTTTCCTTTACTAATCCAGGGAAATATTTCTCATTGAAGGCCTCCAAAAATCCTTCCTAAGTAGGTATTATCTCATTCTCTTCCCAGGCTTGCTGGACTGAATGCCACCAATGTTCGGCGTCCCCTTCTAACATAAAGGCACCTAATCTTAACTTCTGCTCATCAGAGCACTGTAGGACTCTAAAGATATTTTCCACTTGCATTAATCATCTCTATGCTTTCTCTACACTTCCCTGCCCTAAGAAAGTTGGGGGTGTCAGCCTCTTAAAGCTCTCTATTAGGTTACTCTCATTCTATTCCGGGGTAGGGGTGGAAAGGGCCGGCATCGAGTCTTTCATTATTTAGGTCATGGCTCCCAAAGTCCTACAAAATTCGTCGAGCGCTTCAATGTCATAGTTACTTGTACTCCCATAGTAGCCACGAGCTCCCGACATCTTCAACCTCGTCACAGGAACACCAAGTCACTACTCCATCCTAAAACCACTCTAAGGACGCTCTTAAAACTCCCTAAGCCAAGGAACCTACCCTGACTGCTCTGATACCATACTGTAACGACCCCGCCCCCGTCCCCTTTACCGTGCTCACCGGAGGGCAGCTGAGAGTGGGTCCATGAACCAAAGGTAGCGAATGCCACTCAGGTTGGAGTGCGCTCATCGCTTTGATAAGGCGGTACACAAACCAAACCATGGCAAGGAATTACAAACAAAGATTCAAAGAGGCAGAAGAAACATTACATCTCAGTTGGGGAATCAAGCCCAATAGTACATGTGTTCCACAATAAACAATAACTAAGGCCAAACTGTGCACAAAACATACAATGGGGGAGGGTGGCTTCGTCAACTCCAAATCTCAACCTCAATTGCTTCTACTAAGTCACGTCTTTCAACTGTGAATCTTGCTCTATAGAGATGGTAAAATAATAGAGTGAGTTGAATAGCCCAATAAGTAAGTCTAGCTATTAAGCATCATTAATAAATCCATCACAGTATAAATATCAGATAAATCAAGAATCTCATCAGTGCATCAATCACAGGCATCATTTCAGTTATCAGAATTCTCATTCGATTAAAACAATAATTATGATTCACATTCACATTGTAAATAATAGATATCATAAGAAATAACAGTTCAAAAAACCTTTCCATAATGAACACCATCATGGTACATAACAATCATGCACTTCGCATTATCACTCATTCATCTATAACTGAACCTGTTTCACATTAGACGTTCTTGTCTCAACAGGGTATACTATTGCTTTATCATAGAGCACATTTTCATTTCATAACAAACAGGTGGTCAGGCCATGCAATATGCTCAAAGCATGTACCTCATTGTCATCAGTCACATAAGTAGGGCCTGCAATACTCTCAAAGCAGGCACCTCTCAATCTCAATCTGAGACATGCGAAAAAGCATGCCAAAGAATACTCATCACCCTATTCACATCAGTCACATAATAGACCCTGCAATACTCTCAAAACAAGCACCCATTCATATCAATCTTGGTCATGCAATACACACAAATCATGTCAAAGAATGCTCGTAGCATCTATCACTTCAGTCGCAGTACCAATGGGTTACCCATTGCGTAGTGCTCAATACCACAGTATCATAATAGAACATTACCCACTACCAATGGGTGACCAATCGTATAGTGTTCGATATCACAACAGTATCCACTAACTGTGAGTGTCCCACCACGTAGTGGCCAATATCAATATACGCAGTGGATCACAATATCTTTCAGAAATAAATAGCCAAGTACGCTATGCCACTAGCATGAGGCATCCATCATAAGAGAGTTATCTCATAGAATTTACAATTTGTCAATTAACATTTATGACTCGTTGTCTCTGTTGGAAGATATTTTTTGTCATCACAAGGCCCCCGCTCAATAAAGGCCTAACAAACAATGGAAATTCTGACAGTCTCATAATAGCCCCAGAACGGGTCAAGATCTTCATGCAGAATCTCAAGGGTCTCCTACCAAGTTTTATCGTATTCTGACATGTCTAAGGCAGTGCAGACTAAGAAATAGTTCCACTAAAATCGGGCTCAAGCACCCTGAAATGGACCCTATAAGTAGAGCTACATTTTCAGTGTCTCAATTTGCTATGGAACCACTATTATTGGATCCGACACGGTTGAAAACCCCTAGGGGTCAAATTTTAGCTTAAATGGACACTCCACGAAAATGTTATAGGCAAAAGTGTGAATTTGGAGGAGCCACAAGCTATTCCCGTGTGGCCACCCTGCAACTCTACACCATTGAAGGGACAATCATGAACAGTGACTTTGGACCCTCATATCTCGCCCATCCCAACTCAGATAATGCTTAAATTTGGTGAGCATGTCCGTCTCGTCAAGACGAGAGTTTCGAAATGTGGCACGCCCCAGGACAACACCCGAGCATGAAGAAAAGTTGTAGAGAAGTTGTTGATCCGTGAAGAAAGTGTAAGAACTTCAGCAGTGTCGTGCTTTGCTCAAGCGACCAAACCACGCCACTCGTGGTCTCGATCAACGTGAGACCAATTCCATCGCATGCGTAAGGTCTCGGGCTATCTCTAACCCGAACCCCGTACATGATGAATTGTCGGATTCTGCACAAGAAGCGACTGCAAATTTCGTCGCCGAAATTTCAAATTTCGGCCAAAATTCCGAAGTTGCAAAACCTTTGTTCGAGCACAAAATCGAGCTTCGTTTGTTGCCCTACGATTGTAATGGCTTGCTCAGTGTGATCCAGTGAAAAAATCACTGAAAAATATCAAGGAACGAGCACACTATAGATCTGAACTTTCAAGATCCATTCAAATTTCAAGTCACATGATCATGCGCTAATAACACGATCCATGGATCGAAGTTGTTATCAAAACGATCGCCATGCCGAGCCCTACAAGAAAACAATCATCTTTCGATCAATCGCGCATCGGAACGACCCGGATCATCCATGAAAAATCATGCACGTTCTAAGGCAACACAGGATTGTTCTAAAATTCCATAAATTGTTAAGAAGGGGCAAATATGTCATTTTACACCCTAGTTTCTAATTTCTTTTAATTCAATTTAATCTTAATTTTCAGCAATTAGGGTTACTTTTGATCATCCACTCATGTTTGGGGCAAATTCTATATATACCACATACCGTCATTGAACCAAAGGGAGGCAATAGACACACATACAATACATAAAGAGTGTTGGGTCATGTCTTGAGAGAGAGTAAGGTGAGAGAAACCTTTGGACCGGTACCCTTAGGCTCAAGGTAAACCTTCTCTCTCTTCTTTTTCTTCTTCTCTCTTTTCCTCTCCGTCTTCTTCCTCTTCTCAGTCTGAGTTCCCCTCAGAGGTCATACACGATAGTGATAGTGCCGTGCATGCCTCTCCTGTGGTCTCATAGGCCGTGCATGCCTCTCCTGTGGTCTCACAGGTCGCGCATGGCGATGGCAGCGACATGCGCGAGCCTCCTTTTCCTTTTGTTCATCCATCTCTACCTTCCAACGAGGCTTGCAGATGGCGCTGCTCATCACCGTATGCAGACGCATCCTCGACGCCTCAGTGAAGAGCGCAAATGGTAAAACTCATTGCCGCCCACAGGGGTCTTCCCCCATCACACGCCTATCACTGCCCACGAGAGGTCTTGGCAATGTCTATCGCTGCCCACGGACAAGGGTGGGTCTCTTCGACCCACTTGTCTTGCAAATTTACCATAGAAGTGTTGTACAGAAAAACAAGGAGATTACAGGTCAAGGGAGGCGATTTTGAACCAGCTAAAGCAGCTGGGAGGCTTGCCAACGTGATCTAAGAGGGCGCCCGCGCGAGCCAGCTTGAGTAAGTCCCGAACCCACCTTAAATTCCTCTCTCATTGATTGATATATCTGTCCTTGCTCTTGAGCAAGGATCTGAGAGAGCGATCTGAAATCCCGGGTTCACCAGAAACCCAAGATACATGTCCCCCTGATCATCTAGATCCAGAGGATGAGATCAAGGCACCTAACCAGTCTCATTCATGCAATATGTATTACACGGATATCACAAAGCATGCGCATTTATCAAACGATCTCTTATGGCACGATTGCATAGCATTTTTTGTAGTGTTCCATGGCAGTAAATATGCAGCACTCATCACAGGGAGGCCATTCAATAATATTTAAGTTCATCAGTTATCTCTCTTTACACCTTTTACTTAAAAGCATCAATCAATCATTCAACAAGTGAATATAGTTTCATTTCATCAACAACTGTGACGTCCTCTTAGAAACAGAGTACTATTTTCAAATAATGGAGAGTTTTAGTATTGTTCAGAAGTTGATTTCAAAATAGACTTGCATAAGGCACATCTGAAGGTGAAAATAATACATTCGAACAGAGTTTGAGTGCAAAACCACTTGTTTCTACAGCAATCACAAATCTGAAAATCTTTGTGTTATGTAACAGTGATATACCCCCTTTCTTAGAGGAAAAACACCTAATTTAGGGAAAATCTAAAAATTATTAAAACATAAAACTCTAATTTTACACACAGAACTTTAAAATGGTGGTGGTTTGAAGGTGTTTGGACAACATTCGATAGGTCAAAAGCTCGTCACAATGTGAGTGACAGTTGCTGGAATTTCCTGCAACTGTGAACAGTAGTATACCCTCACATTTTGGGGTATAACTCTCAATCTACAGGGAGTTTCAAAAAGAGTTCAACATGAAACTTTTATTACACACACAAATATTTCAATTGGCGCTGATTTGAAAGCATTCGGACTCCTTTTGGTCAGTCAAGACTCGTGACAATAAAGGTATCGACTGTGAAATCCAATGAAATCTTCTAATAGTGAAATATATGCACAATTTAAAGCATAGCCCAACATTTATCAATAATTTGGACAGGGTTAAAACATAATCATCATAGTAGACACATGTATTTATCAAATGGCATTGATATGAGAACATTTGGATATCATTTGATAGGTCAAATGTTTGGTACAAAAAGAGTAACAGTCCAAGAATTTTCTGCAATCTTTTAACAATGACATACCCACCCATTTTGAAGCATAATTTCTAATCTATGGGAAATTTCAAGATGATATATAGAGAAAAGTTGAAATAGACAACCATATCACTTATTCAAAACCTGTTTCGGTCCATTTGGACGCCGTTGGCCATAGAAAGGTCCAATGCAAGGACCGTCACAGTTCTGGAAATTCGCCTTCTCAAGTTTAACCCACATTCAAGAACATTCAACATTGCATAAGCCAAAGCAAATCTTGATGCAAAACTGAGGTCATAATAAACTATTCCCATAAGTGAATTACTTCACACATTTCCACCACAAATGAAATCATATACAGGGCTCAATTGATCATGGCATATGAGATTTCAAGCTTATCACAATACATTCATACTCATACATGTCATCCTAACATTTTTCCCCCATTTTCAACACTTGACATAAATCCCTAAAATTTATTGATACATAATAGCTAGAATCACTTACCTGATGCTCACGGTGCTCCTAAACTCCACAAACATACCACTTCAACCTTCTTGGCAAGGCTCCCCAACAGCAACAGCAAAGGGTTCTCCCTTGGGCTCTAGAGAGAGAAAGTTGGGAGATGAGCAAAATGATGGAGGGGTGAAGAACAATGGTGTTCAAGTACTCGTGGGTAGGTGGGCTTCACTATTGATGACAGGGTAGGTGAGGTCTACAGGGCTGGCATGCATAGCTCGGACAAGGGCGACGCTGACAGTTGTACAAATTGACCAAACACACACTATGCTATGCTCTTTTCACAAACGGCACTGCCCACTCGCGGTAGTGGCACTCTCGGCGATGCTCTCCCATTTCATAGACGGCACTAGGTCACAAACGGGGATGGGTCCTTATACACGTACGACGATGGTCCAATAGGTGTTGGGTTCTTCCACAACCGACGCTAGGCTTATTACACAGCCGGTGCTACGCCTTCTTACACAATCGACGCTATGCCTTCTTACACAGCCGGCGTTATGCCTTCTTACACTACCAGTGTTGTGCCTTGTTACATAGCCAATGCTATGCCTTCTTACACGGCCAGCGAAATGCCTTCTTACATAGCCGGCTCAATGCCTTCAGTTCGTGCAAACGGTGCTAAGCCAATTCATGCGTGACGATGGCCTATACATGCGCGGCAGTGTGCCTCCTTCCTTGGTGTCAGGCGTGTGTTTCCTTCTCTTATCTCTATTGCCATGAGCGTCCAAGTCCATAAAATTTTTAGTCCTTACACATTTGTTGGTTTTCCCCACCTTAGGACGGCTTCAATCTTATGATGGTTGCGACCCCATCGCTAGAAACAACGTGCCCAAGGAAGGCCACACTAGAGAGTCAAAACTCACTCTTGCTCAACTTAGCATACAGCTTCTCTGACTTCCTAGTCTGAAGGACTACTCTCAGATATTGTTCATGCTCTTCTAGGTTCTTCGAATACACCAAAATATCATCAATAAAGACCAAAACAAAATTGTCCAGAAAGGGTCTGAAAATCCTATTCATCGGGTCCATGAAAGTAGCTGGGGCATTAGTCAACCCAAACGGCATTCCCAAAAACTCATAGTGGCCATACCGGTTTCTGAATGCGGTCTTGGGGTCATCTCCCTCCTTGAACCGCAGTCGATGATAGCTCGATTGGAGATCAATCTTAGAAAATACTTGGGCCCCTTGAAGTTGGTCAAAGAGGTCATCAATCCTAGGCAAGAAGTATTTGTTCTTTAATGTTACTTGATTCAACTGCCTATAGTCTATACAAAGTCTCATGGACCCATCTCTCTTTATCACAAAAAGAACCGGTGCACACCAAGGTGATACATTGGGTCGAATGAACCCCTTCTCCAACAACTCCTGCAATTGCTCTTTCAGCTCCTTCAATTTTGCTGGGGCCATCTAACAAGGGGTTTTAGAGATGGGAGCAGTACCAGGGACCACATCTATCTTAAACTCTATCTCTCTAACTGGAGGCAAAGAGGTCAACTCCTCAAGAAAAACTTATGGGTAATCACTTACCACTGGTATCTCCTCTAACTTGGACTAGACGTCCTGATTCTCTACTACATAGGCTAAGTATCCAATACATCTTTTGGCCAAAAGATGGGAAGCCCGAAGGGCTGAAATAAGGTGTAGAGGGGAAACATCTTTGATACCTACAAAGTGCAACTCAGGTCGGCTCGGGTGCATAAGGGTAACAGTATTATCATGATAGTCAACAATAGCATGATGTGTAGACAACCAATCCACACCCAAAAAAATATCAAGATGTTGAATATCTACAAGTATCAAGTATCAACTATCAACTATCAAGTCTGTTTATATACCATATCAGTTTCCATAGAATCCCTCGTCGGTGTGCATACCTCTAAAGTCCAGTCAAGAAGTGAAGGCTCAACATTTATGTAACATGAAAAGTGAGGCGCAACAAAAGAATGAGAAGAGCTGGGGTTTATCAAAATTCTAGCTTCTCTACCACAAACAGAGAGCATACCTCGGATCATTGAGGTAGACGCCGTAGCCTCCTGCTCTGTGAGTGCAAACACCCGACCTTGCATCTTTGATCGGTTTTCTGGCCTCTTCACAGGTCAGTTCTAGATTAGGTTGCCAAGCTTCCCACATTCAAAAGACGTTATTGACTTCTTGTGGCACTCAACTGCAGAATGATATACATTCCACAATACGAGCAAGTTGGGCATCAATTTGTCCCTCACATCGCCCAGTAAGGTCTTTTGGATTTTCGGGTTGCTCTGATTAGCCTTTCCCTTAAAGTCTCTTCTAAGAGGCATCCTAGTCTTCCTCTCGAAACTCTCAGATGGTGTAGACCTTGTTCTTCGTTCCTTCCTTATCCGGAATTCTTCACTGTCTTTATTGATCTTCATCGTAAGGTCCACTAACAGGGAGAATATCTTAAGATTGGCTGACATTATTCTCCCCCGAATATCTGGCCTGAGGCCCCTCTCAAACTTGCTCACCTTATGCGCCTTTGTATTGATGATATGTGGCACATAACGGGATAGCTCTGTAAATTTAGCCACATACTATTCTACTGAAAGCCTCCCTTATTGTAGCTCAATGAATTCCACCTCTTTTCTTTCTCGGACTGAATCGGGAAAGTACTTCTCATTAAATGCTACTAGAAAACTTTCCCAGCTAGCCTCAGTTCCTGCCTCCTCCCAAGATTGCCTCATCAAACTCCACAAGTTTTCGGTGTTCCCTTCTAACATAAAGGTCCTTAGTCTAACCTTCTATTCATCAAAATAATGCAACACTTCAACTATCTTCTGTACTTTCCTCCTTCATCTTTCAGCTTTTTCCACTCCTCCATGACCCAAGGATGCAAGAGGGGCAAGTCTCCTAAACTTCTCAATCAACCCACTGTCATCTTGGTCTGGGGTGGAGGTAGCCAAGGCTGGCATGCAATCTTTCATAATTTGGGTCATGGCGCATAGCATTCTAAAGAACTCTCCAAAGGCCTCCGTATTCCCATTACTTGAGCTCAAATTGTTGGTACGAGGCCTTGTCAACTCAACCTGTAATAGAAACACCCAGACGCTAGTTACTAACTTATTCAAAACCAATCTATGGAAACTCCTAAGACTTTCTAGGCCAAGAATCCTAACCTCGCTGCTCTGATACCATAAATTGTCATGACCCCGATCCTAACCCCCTGCCAGACTTCCCGGAGGGCAGCCAGGTGCAGACCTGTGATCAGAGGTAGCGAATGCCACTCAAGTGGGAGTGTGCTCAACGCATTTGAAAAGAAGGAAATCAGAGCAAACCACGAAAGAAAGAAAAAACTCTCAACAGAACCATAACAAAAGGCTAGATAAATTAAAACCAAAACTTAAATACAATATCCAGAAAATTACAATTTGTCCAAGGCACCAAAGGCCCAACAACAAAATCGAGGCTTCACAACAAAACAACTATATCGCCAACTGTCATCTAACACCTACAATCAAATGGGAGCCTTCTCGTCAAGCGTGGTTCTTTGACCGCCAGTCACGACCACCAACCGTCTTCCTTCAACTCGCGAGCTATCACTCTATGTTGAAGGAAATCAGAGGAATGAGCTATGAAGCCCAGTAAGTAGATCAAAGCCTCAAGTATTCCTGCCTAAACACAATATTTATCCCAAGGTTCATGCAGGCTTTGCAAATAGGAATGTATTACAAATGTACTAGTAATGCGTTGAGAGTAAATTCTTTCAATGGTGGAGCATAGCAAATTAGACATCTGACATCACATGAGTTAACAGTTTATCAAATCATTACATTAACATAATAGATCAACAAGTTCAGGCAGGCACAAAAATAATCTACATGCAATACTAATGTCGCCTACTCTCAAAGTAAAAGCTCCATCCATCAGGCCAAGCCAATTCCATTCTTTAAGACTTCTACCATTCCTCAGGAGTGAAGACAATGACAAATGGATGACCCATTTCATAATGTCTTCACATATACATACACACACACACAATCCCCAACAAGCTTTGGGGCTTTTGATAAGCAGAGACCTTGCAAGACATGACCCTCTCCTTATGCCTTCAAGTGAGAGGGCGTTACACTACAATGGATGACCCAATTCGTAGTGCCCATATAGATCTAGGGGGCACGACCCTCCCAAATATTCACATTCATATCCTAACTCCCATCCTATCATGGGGAGTTAGGGAAAGATCTCAATTGTCGGCACAACTTTTCTTATCATATCAAGTCACATTACACTACCAACGGATGACCCGTTGCATAGTGCCTCATATCACATTTGTGGCATGTCTAATTACAACTATACACACTCAATATTCCATAAGCATGTCTTATTACAACCATACTCATTCAATATCAGATAAACATTTTATTATTTCATAAGTATTCACTAGATCACAAGCATGTCTTATCACAACCATGCTGATTCAATATCACATAAGCATTCATCATTTCATAAGTATTCATTAGTTCAAGAATGTCTTATCACAACCATGCTCATTCAATATCACATAAGCATTCATCATTTCATAAGTATTCACTAGTTCATAAGCATGTCTCATCACAACCATGCTCATTCAATATCACATAAACATTCATCATTTCATAAGAATTTACTAGTTCATAAGCATGTTGTATCACAACCATGCTCATTCAGTAGCACATAAGCATTCATCATGTCATAAATATTCACTAGTGCATAAGCATGTCATATCACAACCATGCTCATTCAGTATTACATAAACATTCATCATTTCAAAACCATTCACTAGTTCAAAAGCATGTCTTATTACAACCATGCTTGCCCAATAACTTCGAAAATAACAGGAATTTCAGTGTGACAGTCCCTCAAAAAATTTGGCATAACTTCCCACTCATAGAGAATATTATCATGGTCCGAAAACTGTTTTGAAAATAGACTCCCTCATATCTCATTTAAAAATAGTTTAAACTCATTTGGACATGATTCTGTCAATGAATAGTTCATCAAAATACATATAAAAGTTTCGAAAATTCCGTGCAAACACAACAGTAACACCTCCATAGAAAAAGGAGCACAACTTCCAAATCATAGAGAATTTAGACATAGTTCCAAAACCATTTTTGAAGAAAACTCACTCATATTTTATTTAAAAGTAGTTTGAAGTCATTTGGATATAATTGGTCAGTGAATAGTTCATTACAAAAACATGTAAAGTTTCTTGAAACTCACTGCAACTATTGCAACCACAACACTAACACCTTCATACATAAAGAAGCATAAGTTCCAAACCATGGGGAATTTCAACATGATCCTAGAACCAATTTTGAATTATACTCACGCATCGTTCATTTAAAAATATGTTGAGCCCATTTGGACATAATTTGTCTAGTGGACAGTTCATTACAAAAACATGTAAAGTTTATGGAAATTCACGGCAAAGTTTTGGCATGCTTTATAGAATGACTTATAACTTTCAAACCAATAAAGGCAGTAACACAAAGTCTTTTCCAACTTTAGATTCACAGAGGTGCTTACCCACCAAATTTCATAATCACCAGAGATGTATTCGAGGCTCAAACTTGCACACAAATAAGAGTCAGAATTCTGGGAAAACTGGACACATATATTCATCTCATATTTGCAAATTTCATTCTTATTCATACTTGGATTTGATGCAAAACAATGCAACAAAATCATGAAAACTTGAATGTTAGATCTCCTTACTTGCACCCAAAGAACTACAAGTTCCCCACCATGTTCCTCTCAAGGCCAAGCTTCTCAAGCTTATGGTTCCAAGTGTTGGTGAGAGAAGGCATAGTTCTGTGAAGGGTAGCACTTATAAGCAAAGAAGGGGAGGAAGTGGGCAAGTGGCATGCATGTGACACACAAGTGGAATGCAACCATCCAAGGGGCTCGCTTTGGGGAAACAAGTGGCAAGCCTGCAAAGCAAAGCATAAAAGGCTTCCTTACCATCCATGCACGGCGGCAACTTCATGCGCGACGGCAACTTCACGTGTACAACGGCAACTTCACACGGCGGTAACTCACGCGCACATCGGCAACTTCCCGTGCACGGTCGCAACTTCGTATGCGGCAATAACTCACGCGTACGACAGCATTTTCATGTGCATGGCTGTAACTTCATGCGTGGTGGTAACTCAGGCGCACGGTGGCACCCTGTTCTTCTGCCTCTCACTGCCGCGCACGACAGAGCACTCACTGCTGCGCTCGGCGGCACTCTCTTCTTCTGCCTCTCACTGTCGCGCACGGCGGGGCACTCACTGCTGGGCATGGCTGTCAAACACGTGCCGGCGACCCGCCGATGCACTTCAACACACCGAAAAGTTTTGGGACTTATAAAGAGAATGGGTGAGAAAAAGAGACGAGAGAGAGAGAGAGAGAGTTAGAAAGAGAGAGAATCTGAGAGGGCAAGAGAGAGATCAAGAAGGTGAAAGAGAGAAAGAGAGAGAAAAGAGGCAGAGAGAGGGTAGGAGAGAGAAGAGTGAGAGTGATGAGAAGAGAGGGATAGAGAGACGAGAAGAGATAAAGAAAGAGAGACGAGAAGATAGAGACGACATGAAGGTATAGGGAGAGATTAGATCAGAGAGAGATGAAACAAAGTGAAGAGAGAGAGAGAGAAGAGGGAGGAACAAAGGAGGGATATAAGAAGGGACTAGAGGCTTGGCCATCAGTCTTAAAGGGAAAGAGAGAGAAGGATAGGAAGAGAAAGAGCAAGGAAGAGAGAGTGGAAAGAGAGAGAAGGAGAGAGGGAGATAGAAGAGTGAGAAAGACAAGAGGAGAGCGACGAGAAGAGAGATGGGAAGAGAGAGACAAGATGAAGGGAGAGGGAGAGATGAGAAGATAGAAAGATGAGAAGAGAGAAGAGAGAAAGAGAGAGAGTGAGAAGGGAGAGGAAGAAAAAGAGTGAAAGAAGAAGGAACCAGTAGCCTAGCTGCCAGTCCGAGAGGGAAAGAGAGATAGGAAGAGCAAGAGAGAGCAAGGAAAGAGAAGGGGAGAGAAGAGATGTATCAACGGCCTGACCATCAATCTGAGAGAGAGAAAAGAGAGATAAAGAAAGGAACCAATGGTTTGCCCGCCGGTTTGAGAGTGAAAGGAAGAGAAAGAGAAAGAACGAGAAAGAGAGAGTGGAAAGAGTGAGGAAGAGAGAGAAGGAGAGAAAGAAGAAAGAGCGAGGGAGGAAGAAAGAGGGAAAGAGGGAGAGGGAGATAAAGAGAAAGAGCGAGTAAGAGAGAGTGGAAACAAAGAGAAAATGGGTAGAGAGACGAGAGAGGGAGAGAAGAGTGAGAGAGGCAAGAGGAGAGAGACGAGAAGAGAGAGAAAGAGAGACGGGAAGAGAGAGTCAAGATGAAGGGAGAGGGAGAGATGAGATGATAGAGAGACATGACAAGAGAAGAGAGAAAGAGAGAGAGAAGGGAGAGGAAGAAAAAGAGGAAAAGAAGAAGGGACCAGCAGCCAGAGGAAAGAGAGAGAAAAGAGAGAGAAGGGGAGAGAAGAGAGGTACTAGTGGCCTGGCCATTGGTCCAAGAGGGAGAAAAGAGAGAGACAAAGAAAGGGACTGACAATTTGATCATCGATCGGAGACAGAGAGAGCGAAAGAGAGAGAGGAGGAGAGGGGAAGAGAGGGGGACTGACGGCCCAAGCTGCTGGTTTAAGTAAGAGAGAGGGGGGAAGAGAGGGGGACCAACGGCCCAAGCTGCTGGTCCAAGTAAAAGAGAGGGGGCAAGAGAAGGGGAGAGAAGAGAAGGATGAGAGGGACAAAAAAAGAGAGAGAAGGAGAGAGAAGGGGAGAGAAGAGAGGAATCGATGGCCTGGCCGCTGGTCCGAGAGGGAGAGAGAGAAGGGGAGAGAAGAAAGGGATCGACGGCCTAGCCACCAGTTAGAGAGAGAGAGATAGAAGGGGAAAGAAGAGGGGGTCATCGTCATGGTCGCCAGTCCAAGAGGGAAAAGAGAGAAAGGAGAGAGAGAAAAGAGGAAGGGGCCAGTGGAATGCCCGTCAGTTCGAGAGGGAGAGGGTGAAGAGAGAGAGATGAGAAGAAAAGAGAGAGAGAGAAGAGGAATAAGAGAGAGAAAGAGAGTGAGAGAAGATGTGGGAAAGAGAGAAAGAAAAGAGAGAAAGAGAGGGAGAAGAGAGAGAAAGTTGGGTACCTGGGATGAACCACGAGGTTGGACCTAAGGACTAGATTAGTCCTTACCTTCTTGAGAATGGGCTTATGGTGTATAGGGCTTATGGACTAGGGAATGGGCTAAGGTGTATAGGAGTCAAGACTATGGAAGTTGGGGCTAGGGTGTGTGTAGATGAGGACTATGGAAGGTGGGAATGAGGGCTAGGTTGGAAGTTTGGGATTCTAGGTTGGTAGTGAAGGGTTCTAAGTTGAAAGTGAAGGGTTCTAGGTTGGAAATGAAGGGTTCTAGATTGGAAGTGAGGGGTTTTAGGGGTAATTCTCATTGGGTGAAAGGTTTCTTTCTCCTCTTTCTGTAGTAAGAAAGATGGAACTAAAGATCAAGCTCTAGGGGAAAAGCTAAATGATTTTTCATTAATCTCTCCAACCTTAGGTTACAATGGCTTAAAGAAATTATATATCACCCCCTTGAAACAAAGGTGCATGACCAAAAGGAAACGAAATTGTCAAATATTACATTTTAAATCCGATTTCTTAGGGTAAAATGATGATTGTACCCCTAGCCAAAATCTTGAAAATGACAAAATGGTCCCCAAAAAGATTCCCTAAGCCATAGTCATGGTTCGGGGCCATTTTTGAGTGCTTTCAGCAATCGTCTCAAGAAAATAATATCGTAGAAATGATGGGCATGAGACGATCATTTTGACATATGACTTTGATCTTGAATTGAGGTTTTGAACCAACTTCAGCGAAAGATCATAAACTTGAAATCTTCAATGCTCGATCTTGATCATTTCTTGATGGTTTGAGTCGATTCCTTCATTATTGATTGATGAAGATGCCGTCACAGTCATTTTGTGATTAAAAATATCTCGATTTAGTTGCTGGATTGTCACTTTCCAAATTGGGGAAGTCACTGGAAAACGGGATTTTAGTCACTAAAAAATGTACCCTTTGTGAATTTAAAATATGATGTATTTTGGTATTTCATCTTATACAATATTTACTTCAAGTCGAAGCCCTTGATGTCGTGGTCGCAACATATCCATTTTCAAGATGATCTGATGTCAGGGCTTCAAGATATGGCCATTTGATTAAAGGGGTGTTCCTCCTTAAACTTTCTTCAATACATGAGTTTTTAAATGCCACTTCTCTCTAAGATTTCTCTTGTTTTGTACATCATCAGGAGCAGTTCCATATGTCAAAATGTGTGCATCAACAAAACGAAGAACCCTCTAAAATTTGGGCTTGAATGGGTTCAAAACAGAGAAGTTATAACCCTTGGAATGCAATCCCGATATCAAATGCCACAGTTTCCAAAATTGGAAACCGGTTCACCGAGATTGTACCAGAATAGTGTAAAACCTACCCTGTTTAAGTAGGTTGGCACTAGACTGATCCAAAAGCATCCAAATGAGCTAAAATTTGGTATCTGAGAGTTTTTTGACCTTGTGAATCCGTTGGAAGCAGTTTGGTACTCATTCAAAACCCTGATAATAGGTATGTAGTAATGAGGAATTTTTTCAGTATGCTAACGAGTGGAATTTAGAACTAAGTTTCCGTCTGATCTGTTTTAACTTTGTCACAACAAAACTTGGCGGGTGTCCTGAGGACGTCAAATACCACCCTCACATGTTTTTTGAGTCAAATATGACACCTTTCAGAATTCATCCAAAAATTGGGCTTATTTGGTCAGTGCTTCCGTGGTCCGTCGGCGCTTTGGCACTCGTTTGCCTAGGTTGTGATTGGCTTCCTCTTTATTCACATAGGGAATACAAGCATGTCGAAAAGTACCCTACAATAAAGATTTTCAATTTGAGATGAAACTCTAGGATACATATACTCCCATGGCCCATATGTGTCTCTTCACTAGATGTTGGAGGAGTTTTGGATGAGACGTGATGCCTCTTTTAATCCATCATCCATTAAGGATATGGGGCGTAACAAATGGATTATAAGGAAAACCTCGCCATATGATGATGATGATGATATATATATATATATATATAGCTTTAAACTTCATAAATAAAGATGAAAATATATTTTGAAAGCTATCACAACAATTTCCCATATTGAAACCACATTTCACGACACCATTTGAAGGTAGGCTCTAATTTGATT